>CM061062.1:212950561-213550561 GCA_030762895.1 Sophora flavescens
TTTTTCAATAAACACTTATTTTTATTAAAATATTTAACTAATGTCCTTACGATACTCGTTAACAAAACCTTAAATAAAAATATAAAACATGATGAGAACCATCCAAAAAAAAAAAAAGGTTGTAAGGGAGGCCCAAATGAAAAAATGGATTGCTATTCATACCCTTTTTTTACTTCTCACATCTTTCCCATATTTTTTTTTGTTATTTTTTTTTCAAAAATACCTCTCACTATCATCTTGCACCAACGTACTCATCACCATTTTTCACACCCCCCTTCCGGAATTTAGATTCCAAAATACAAATGATTTTTTTTATTAACTTTGGAATTTAGATTCAGCTATACAAATAATTTTTTTTATCAATTTCAAAATTTAGATTCTATAATATAAATGTTTTTTTTTAACAATTCAGAAATTTAGATTTCATAATGCAAACGATTTTTTTTATCAATTCCAGATATTAAAATCCGATTTTTTTTATCAATTCCAGATATTAAAATCCGGAACCTACTACCACTTTTTGTGTACGTTCCGAAAAATAAATTCCGGTTAGTAAACACAGAGGTCGACCACGAACAACATTCATTTATATTATGGAATCTAAATTTCGGAATTGATAAAAAAATAGTTGTATTTTGGAATCTAAATTTCAGACTTGATAAAATTTTTCATTTGTATTATGAAATCTAAATGTCAGAATTGATACAAAAAAATTATTTGTATTACGAAATCTAAATTTTGGATTTAATAAAAAAATATTTGTATTATGGAATTTAAATTTTGGAAGGGAGGTGTCAAAAATGGTGATGAGCATGATTGTTGTAAGATGAGAGAGTGGGGGATATTTTTGGAAAGAATTTTTTTAAAAAAATAGAAAACGTGTGAGAAGTAAAAAACAAGGTGTGAATAGCTGGATCCTATAGATTTTTAGGAATAACCCTTTATGGTTTAGAGCCCAATTTGTAAAGATCTTCATCCAATTGAGAGCTTGCTTCTAGGTCTCTGATACAAGGCAAGCTAATGGGACCCTAGTGCCAAGCCCAAAAGAATGAGTCAATGCCAAGTCCAAAAGAATGAGTACCCCAACATCTTAATATGAGAAGTAAAGCAAATATGATTACATCAAGAATATTCTAGAATATGAATGATTTGTTATCTGATCCTAATTACTAGGGTGATCCTAATTACTAGGGATAATTTGTTACATTGTGATGCTTTATTATCATGCTGTTGAGGAAATAAAGAGATAACCAGAGAATTCAGGAATTCTCCTTCTCGATCTCCCTTATCCTCTTCTCTACTCTCTTCCCCTACTCTCTCAACCCTATCCCTTCTGATACAGTGACGTAGTTAAAGCTAATTCCATATCATTGGTGCTTTCATCTTGCAGCTCAACCTCATTCCAAAAAAAAACAAAACAAAACAAAATGCATCACCATTCCCATTCAGAAAAACCAGATTACACCCAACTCCAAGAATCCATCAATGCTCTCGCTAAGGCAGTGACTCAGTTCATAACTTCAGAAAATCGTCATCATGAAAAGTTTCTCAACTTCTTCAAATCCCAGAAACACCAGTTTCAACATCCATCCTTTACAACTGCAAAACCACCCCTTCCAAGCCAACCTCAACCCCCTCCACCTCTACAATCATCCCAACCCAATATTGCCGTTTTTTACTTTAGCTCCAGTTCTTCCACTCAAGCCAGCAAACTCCCCCTCCGTCATCGAGAACCCGAAAATCCGCCCTCAACAACACCCACCTCAACCAGTAATCACCTCTACCATAGCAGCTGAGACTCACGTTGCCAACGCAAACAAGTTCTCCTCCCCTGAAACTGAAAATGGTGAAAAGAAGAATGTTGAGAAGCCGACAAATTCAATCATGCCTAAACCCAGGTACGAGGTCAATGACCTTGCTGCAATCATGGTCAAACCCACGGTGGAGACTGTCTTAACCTCAGTTCTCGCGGTTGTACATTCCGAGATGCGCCAGATAGGATTAGGGAACAAATTTGGGGTTGAAAAGCAATTACCTCAGCTTGCTTTGCCATGGCTGCAAGACTCCAGTGATGGCTTTGCCCGCACTATGCCGTCGGTGCTGGATTCCCGGAATCTTCTTGCTCCTTCTTTGCCGCTGACGCCGCATCGTTCTTCATTCCTTTTTCAACCGTCACCACCTCCCTGGTTCGTCGGCGAGCTAGGACACGACCCCTACTCTCTAGTTAAGCAACCGCACGACATATCACTACCACCGCGCTCGTCGTCTCGAACCCAGTTGAGTCGTCCCATCTCCCTGTCGTCAACCTCTTCTGCTTCGATCCCGATGGGGCTATCACCGTCGTGAGCCGCCGTCTTCACGTTCGAAGGTTCTCGATTCCGCCATCTCCATTTCCGTCAAACTCGTCGCCGTCAAGCATGTCCCAGTCGTATCCGCTGGCATCAGTCGGGTCCAGTACGTCGTCAGCGTCGGCTTCCTTATCGGTGACGGTGCTGCCACATGTAGCAGCCTCATGCTGTCCATGGGGGCCTTGGAGTAACAACAACCAAAGTATTCTTAGGGTTTCAATGGGCAAGTGCTTCCTTGTTTTGGGCCTTATCTTGGGATGGAGTATCAAAATCCAATCCAATTTTAGGTTTTCATTGAGTAGATTCAGATTCTTTCGAGGGCACCTCTTTGGGCTTCACCACATATTTGGGCCAACTCACAGATTGGGTCTCACTATTGTTGATGGACAATTGGGATGAACAGAAATTGCAATATCTTCTTTGGAGGAGCTGTGATTTTTTCTTCAATAAATTTTGCAACAAATATTATGATCAACACTTGGGTTATGAATTTAAAGAATCGGTTGAATATGATGTTACTAATAATGAAAGATGTTATGGGATTTCCAATCACTATGATCTTGAGGACAAGATCAGTCTGAAGGGGTCGGTAATAATACAAGGCAAGCTAATGGGCCCCCAGTGCCAAGCCCAAAAGAATGAGTCAATGCCAAACCCAAAAGAATGAGTACCCCAACATCTTAATATGAGAAGCAAAGCAAAGAGGATAACATCAAGAATATTCTAGAATAGGGATGATTTGTTATATGATCCTAATTACTAGGGTGATCCTAATTACTAGGGATGATTTGTTATCTGATCGTAATTACTAGGGTGATCCTAATTACTAGGGATGATTTGTTACATTGTGATGCTTTATTATCATGCTGTTGAGGAAATAAAGAGATAACCGGAAAATTCAGGAATTCTCCTTCTCAGTCTCCCTTATCCTCTTCTCTACTCTCTTCCCTTACTCTCTCAACCCTGTCCCTTCTGATACAGTGACGTAGTTAAAGCTAATTCCATATCAGTCTCACAACCCAATCAAAAGATAAGGCAAAAAATAATTAGGCCAGCCAAAATTAAATGTACCCCTAACACTAGGAATAACATATTATAATTTCATTAGAAATTGAAAGAATTTACCCATTTCCAGAAAAGGCCACAATATAGCTTTCGTCTTTTCTTCATTGAGCTCAATCTCATTTATCTCTCTACCTCTGTTTTCTTTTTCACTTTACATAGTCACTTTTTCACTGTACTCTCCCATGCCTTTTCTTTCTTTTTTTAGTTTCCTTTTTTTATATATATATTTTTAATTTTACTTGGTAGGTTCCACTTGGGAAGGAACCCATCTAACAAACCCCTCCCTTCGTTACTCAAGCATGGAGATGTTGCTCAACAAAGCATGCTTTCTTTTTTCTGCAAGAAATCAACTTTGACATCATATTTGAATCATTTTCATTATATGAATTTTGTCAAGTGAAAAAATGATTTCATCTCTAGCGCTTCTCGTATGTAATGATACCATACTTCAATGTGCTTTGACCTAGATATCCCAAACTTCTCTTGCTCGAGGCCCAACTCTTATATGAATTTCTATGTCCACAAAAGTTCTTTAGAAGCTTCAATGATAACGATATACTTAGTATTATTGTCTTAGTAGTAGATAGAATAACATATTCATGCAGTTTCGAATGTCAGACATTGCTCCATTATAAAAGTCATCAAGTATCCAAGTAGATTTTGTAAAAACAAAAAAAAAAAACAAAACACTCTAGCTTTATCTGCAGCCATGTAACCATCTAGCATAGGCTGGCCACTCCTAAAGCATAAGCATAATGTGGAAGTACCTCTGATATACTTGAAGATCCACTTCTCTGCTTGTTGGTGGTCTTTGCTAGGGTTAAAGAGAAAAAGACTAACAAATCACATACCATGAGCAATATTTGGCCTTGTGCATGACATAACATGCATCAAGCTACTAACCACGGATGGATAAAGAACCTTTTCATCTCTTCTTTGTTTTTCTCGCTTGTAGGGATTGCTAAGAACTTAATTTAAAAGGACTTGTAGGTGGAGTACTAACATGATCAGAAATGCTCGTGTTAAACCTCTCCAACACCTTTTTGATGTACCTCTGTTCATATAATCACATTCTACCAGATTTCTTATCACAAGTAATTCTTCACTAAAAGGTACTTTCTCAAGTCCTTCTTTAGACTTCCAATCTTCTTAGTGTCATTACCAACAATAAACATACCACCCACATAAAACAACAGTAAAATAAAATCACTGTTAGAGAATTTCATAACAAACACACACTTATTGGTCTTAGTTTGCTGCAACCTTGGTTATCCATGGAAAAAGAATCAAATTTATTGTACTATCCTCATGTTGCCCTATATAAGTTTATTCTTCCACTAGTGCAGAAAAGGGATTCCACATCGGTTATTTTTGGCTTTTCACATCGGTTTTCAAACTGATGTTGAAAAGACCGATGTGGTTTATTGCCACTTTTCACATCGGTTTTAAAACCGATGTTTAAAGTACATTTTTAACAGCGGTTTTTACATAAACCGATGTGGAAAGTTCATTTGCAATTGGTAAACTATTGGAAATATCACTTTCCACATCGGTGTTTACAAAACCGATGTGAAGATTGAAATTTCCACATCGGTTTTTTTAAAACCGATGTGTAAAGTCTAATTTTTTTTTGAAACTGCTATTTACATTTCTATCATTGATTTCCCCTGTTTCAGTAATAATGCAGATCAATACCAGAATAATATACTCTAAATATTCTCAACAATCACTTTTGTACAACAAAAACACAATTAATATATACTGAATTTATTACGAACAATACATATGTACGTTCAATTACATTCAGACAACAAAGATAATTAGAAACCAAAAAGCTACATGATATATTATAGATTTCATATCAAAATACACATGATCAGTCAAAAGTACACTATAGCTAGTACATGATAAGTTTTTAAACTAACTTCATATATATATATATATATATATATATATATATATATATATATATATATATATATATATATATATAGATATACATACAAACTATGGTTGGTACACTTCAAGAAAGAAAGTTGCCCAACACCTCCTTATGTTGTTGATGTCGGAATCAGATAATGGAGTTGGATTGTTGAATATCTGCAAGTTTAATTGGACAAAATATTATATCTTTTAAGTAATAAACTAACATAAAACATATAACGAATCTATAATTGTTACTTCTAATTGTTATCAATTAACATTTACCCCGTGCCATCTTTTAGTGATCCTGGAGGAGATAATTTCCAACATCCACTACATCACATAATATCCACATTCCCATGATCCATGTTGTATACGTGACTACGTACAAATGAAACCCAATTAGAATATGAGGAATTAAATAGAAATCAATAATTATACCCACTGCATTTGATGTATTTGAACTAATAAATATCTTACGCTAGGAATAATCCATCTGATAGCCCGACGCCTTTCACCATGCAACATGTGGTTTGCATTAATAGAACTACCATGACAAAATAAACATTAATTAAAGTATATCTAATAGATTTCAGATAATTAAAACAACTGCATTACTGATTATAAAGTATTTTAATGCTTACGTTTCGATGATTGTCTTCAGTTCATTCGCCGACTTATTTCCAATTGAGTAGAAGAAGACCACGACGTTCATCCTAGGGTACAAGATCAATAGTTGCCAATGCTTGCTGTATTTGCAGAACAGTTAGTGACTAAGTCATATATAGTTATAATTAAATAACCGGTACTTACTTATTGAGATAAGGCGCAAGGTAGAATTGATGATCGTCTCGGGCAAGTATATCACGTATGGTGGTGACCCGATCTTCTGATGCTAAGAGAACATTGTAACACCCTACTTTTTATTTTTCGATTTTTATTTTTTCAGTAAAAATATTTTCGCTGTATTAACCGGTATAAATGTATTTATTTATATTTTTATCTGAGTTCATGGAGATTGATTTTTTTGAAATAAAAATCATATTCATACTCTATCTTAGGGTAGAATCTTAGGATAAAAATTTGGGTTGAAAATTCAGACGGAAATCGATCTGCGTTTTCACTGACAGTATAATTTTACTAAGCAGAAAACCTAATTTTGACTCGTGAACAAAATGGTTTGTATTTAAATCATATTTCCAACGAGTTTGATTAGTTTGAAAATTTTCAGTCGAAAACGAAATATTACGCTTTTACGCAGGCTAAAACCCTAATCAGGAAACCGACGGAGTCGAAAACGGAACTACAGAGACCCGTCAAGAGATCGGGATAACGAGTCATACATGATGACTCATGGAGGATGAGTCACCAAGCATTTATGAGCATTAAATGCTAGTAATCATGACTTTTATGTGAAAAAGACCAAAATACCGCCAAGCTTTCGAGAGTATTAACTATACACATATACGCACTCTTAACCACTCATTTTAAGTGGTTGTAAACCTCCCACATCTCAATTTCGTGCATCCATATACTCAACCATACCTATTTCATTTTGCTTTCGTTTCATTATTTTCCTCTCAAAAACCGAAATCGGGTAAACGACGGAGCTGCGTACGGACTTTCCGGGAACCACTAACGGATATGATCGGTGACTCATTAGTGAGTCACTTTGTGTGACCCAAAATCAGTCTCACCTCCATCAAATGTGAGCCACATATTTATTAACCATAGTTAAGCAAAGTAACCCTAGTTAAGTTAATTATTAACTATGGTTAAGCTTATATTAATTAAATAATCACAAAACCCATTAATCTAAAAGTTAAAAACCAAATAAGGCCTAAGATTTTCCCTATAAAAGCCCTCCAAACCGTGGTCTCCCCTCACTATTTCACTCATCTTCTTCATCTTCTTCATTTTTCTTCATTTCTTCGCAAATCACCAAAACTCCATTTTCTTCTTCAAGAGCTCCAAGTACATCCATTGAAGAACTTGTCAAGATCATCATCTTTTCTCCATATTCTTCATACACTTGAGGTAACAAGATCATCTCATCCCTTGTTTAAGCTTTTGTTCTTCATATGTCATAGTTTCCATTTCTAGATCTAGAACTTGTAATAATTCTAGAAAATTGTAGAAAAATCAAAAAAATATGAAACCAATTTCTATTATCTAGTTATGATCCCTACTTTCTTTATCCAAAAGCATGTGATCAAAATCATTTTCCTTCCCTATTTTCTAATTGAGGCCGAAACTGAGTATAAAAGTGGTTTTCATGTTTTGTTGTTTTGTTTGAAAGTTAGTACTTGATTTAAGTTCTATAGTACTTGTATAGCTTAAATCCAAGAGCTTAGGTTCAGCAAAAATCCCTTGCCTAATTTTCTTTGTGAGGCCGAAATTCAATTAAATAGGGCTTGGAATATTTTATTCATGTTTTCAAGTCATAGCAATGTATCTAGGCTACCTAGGACCTAAGTAATTAGTATCCAAAAGCTTAGGTTCAGAAAAGAACTCTAACCCTCATTTGGATGAGTTGGCCGAACCTAGTACCATATGTCCATATTTAGATTTGTTGATTCATTTGTTTTATTGTTGATTTGGTTGAAGGTGGTTTTGTTAACTCGTGGCGGGATAACGAGGATCGTCGTTTTCATGTTTTCGGTGATAACTCGGGTGGGGGAAAGAATCAACCTATCGTCGGAATCGATAAGTAGTAGATTATATGATAATTGTGTAAGGCGACCTAAACCCTACTAGTAGCCGAGTAATCGACAAGACCAAAATCCCATTGGAAACCTTTTCTGTAAAACCAATGGTGATTCAGGGATTGTAGGTTTATCGACATTAAGTATTTGAGGATGTTTGATTTTATGTTATCAAATTTACTGTGATACGCTGGTTGAGGTATTCCATCTGCATGTGACGTATTATTGAGGTGTTTGAATATTTATGATATTGAGGATGTTCAGTGTCTGTCACGGCTGTGATGGTTGTCATGGCCAGGCCGTGACATGTTCTGTTTTGTAGAATTCTTGCCTTTGTTGTCTGTCATGGCCGTGATGGCTATCACGACCAGGCCGTGACAGAGTCTGACTTTGTTATTTTTTTGGTTGGACTATTATGATTTGGTTGTGATAAATTGCCTTATATGATATTGAGATATTTGAATATTCTGTTGATTAATGTGTTATGCATGATCTGCCTGGGTTTAATACTATGCTTAGATGATTTTAAGGAAAGATATATATTGCTCGGAGGTATTTTGTTTGGGTGAGAGTTTTTGAATATGAATTAGAGGTGCCTCGCTATTATTTTATAGAAGTGACGTGATATAGAATGTAAGTGGAGGTTGTGAGGAAAAACTTGAGGTACTAGGTTGTTATTGATAAAAGTCAGTGAGAATCATATGTTGCATTGTTGTTTATAACCGTGTATTTGAGATACACGAGGTCCGAAGTTCTCGTGGACCGTTCCAAATTAGAAGTTAAGTTGTGCAACTATAGTGTCATTGCCATGCATGAGCACCCTTGATAGAGAGGAGAGAGAGAACCAGGGTGTGCACCGATGGTACTGTGCAGCTATAGTGTCATTGCTTTGCATGAGCATTTTCACCATGGATGAGAATGTGCACCGGCGTTGGGAACGTGTCACTTGGACGACTGACTGACATTCCTAACGAGGGATGTGTGACAGGATTAGCAGTGGCCACGTTAGCATAAAGGTTTAGTTGCATGAGTTGGAGGGTAGAGGATGATGTTATAAAGCATGGATGATTGTAAATTGTGAGTGATGCATGTTTAGGACTATTATTGTATTATATGCTATGAATATTTTTCGCTTATGATGATAGAATTGTTTCTTATCTCCCTATTTCTGTATTTTTGTGTATGTCTACTTTGTTACGTTAGAAGACCAGATGGACGACTATGTTACCGAGGAGATGGATGGAACCCTATACGAGACGGAGGTTGTTGAGGAATTGAATGACGTTCCATATGAAGCTAACGCTGAAGAACAACCTACTGATCCTAATAATGTAGCGTAGTAAGTTTAGGGCCAGTGGGTCATATAAGACGTTTTTGTTTTCCGTTAGTTATAAGCAGTTTGTGTAAATAAGTATCTATGTGGGATCCTACTGAGAGGATACCCTAAACAATATTGTGTAAAATAAAGGATAATTATGTGTGTATTTATGTAATATAGTTTTGGTGTGTTTTATATCTGCAGAAGTTATATAATTATTAATTAAGTTTTAATTTTTACGTATTTTAAACAGTAAGCGCGCGATTAAGTAAATAAATATTAAGGTTTTAATGTAATAATACAATGGGGCACAACGGGGTGTCTCAAACATCACCCTGAATGAACATGGGGTCAATGAACCCATAAAGGGCGAGGTTACCCTGATCAACTAATATATGATGCAGATACCTAATATATTGAAAAAACATGTTAATTATCATAGTATTTAAAATTTATTTACTTAACTTATAAATAAAATGTACTTATGTGCACCATAACGATAGGTGTGCAGAACTAGCCATTTCTTTATTGAGTACAATCTCCATAAGTTCCTTCTTTGGGATATACAATTCATCACCTGGACTGGCATCATGTTCCAACCTTACCAAAGCTGCGTCATTCTCCATGGTGACAACCTGTATAGCCAAAAGTTTAAAAACATCACCAGGTGCCCCTTTGTCAATCTCCTAAACAACAAAGATATATATTAGTAATCACAGATAATTAAGTTATTTCATTCGTAATTAATTAAATGGTCAAATAAATACCTTGGCAGGAGCAGACATCTCTGGTCTTCCTGGATCCGACCTTTTAGGCAGAATATCATTTCCAACATCCTATAACGAATAAAAATAAAGCATTATCTTTAAACAATAATAAATAATTTCAACTATGAATATAGAAAAACACAACTAACTGAATACCTCAGATGCAACAAGAAAGCTGACCAGTCTTCTTGGCCAGAGAATGAAGTTACCAGGGGCCTGACCCACTGTTTGAACCTCCTCAGTGGGCACAGGGACTCGAGCATCAGGATCTCGAATAATCTCAACAACGACCCTCAGCTGATCATCCGGTAATAAACGATGGTGTATGGTATTACCTAAGTTATTATGTGCCCTCCCCAATGCCACTAAGCGGCGATCAAGATGATCATCAACATACTGCTCACACCTATCAGGGTCGTCATCATCATCATCACCATCATCATCATTTTCAGGCTGATGAGAAGGATCACATGAGCCCTTAGTGCTCACATGGACAGAGGGTTGGACACCGGCTGTCATCTACTGGGACATAGAAGTCAATATTACCATCTGCTGGGCAAACTGCTCGACCATCTCCTGTCTAAGCTCAGCTGCAATCTCCTGTTTTAGCCGTGCTCTATCTGCATCAACATCCCTGTGGCATTGGTGTGAAGATGAACCATGGTATTGGCGAATACCGACGCCCCATCCAACACCAATGACACGGCCCGGGTGGTCTGGTTTACCGATGGCAGCAGCTAAGATATCATCGCGTCCTCTAGGAACAAAGGTTCCTTGGGTTACCTGCTCGTCCAAGGCATCCTATCACATATAAAATACCAGGTCACATTACAATTCGGTAACAATCTTAAAATGACAATTACAATTCAAACTATACTTACAATCTTCTCAGCTACTTGGCGGGCCTCCTCAGATGTATATTGTCCCGTTTTTCTTTGTCGGGCCCTCTTCCATTTACGATGGCATGGGGGTGGAGGTTGATCAACAACCTCTGGACGATTTTCAACGTTAGGATCCGCCTGAGATGCTGCTTCCTGACGTGCTTTCTTTTCCTCTTCCACCATTATCTGACCAAGCTTTTTATATCCCCCACGAGACATGACATGGGGGTAGACATTCTTGCTTTGGTTTTCCTGCCCCTTTTTCCTCTTCTCCTGTTATAAATAGAAGACAGTTAAATTACATAAGTAAATAAAATTAATGAAATTACATAAATTTAGAGACAAATCAAATAAGTTAACCTGAAAGCCGGGATCATGTCGGCTCTGAACAAAGCGATCCCACGTCGCTTGGTCAAGAAACGGGTACACCTCAAGTGGGTTTTTTTTCACATGTTGGATTGAATACATAGTATCTGCCCAGGTCGACCTTAAAAGCCCTCCAACGGTCACCAGCATACTTTTTCAAACGCTTCTTCATATCCGTCGTATCCGGTATGTCAAAGGTGAGCTACATTAACACCAAAAGAATCAACGAATTACTGTATGATATTAATAAGATTAAAATAAAGTAGATACAGACAAACACATGACGTAAAAGTATAGATACCATAATACTCTCCCATATCTGATCCTTCACGTCCGCCGGTACATCTTTCCAATTATCAATGAGTATACTAGGCCTGCTCCTAGCAAGGGTCGCCACAAAACTGTTATGCCATTGGCCCAATAGGATTGAGGTTATTATCAAAGTCTATTCTTATCCTTTGATTTGAACCACGGTTGGCAGTCAAATTCCTCATTCGTGTGGCACGTCTACCCTTTCTATCCGTAGACGGGGTTTCCGACCCGTTGCATGAAGGAGGGATATCCTCAGGATCAGCCATGTATACCTATTTAAACAAAAAAAACTTGTTAGTATGTCAGGATAAATATCATACATAACTTAAAAATATCGATCAACGTACGTAAACATAACTTATAAATATCAACGTAAACATATAATATGCCTTTAAACATAACTCAAACTGAACTTACTTTGTGGTCAATTAGTAAAGTTCTCCCATAACCCTTCTTGGTGATCATTACGAGTAGCATGTACATCATCCACTTCATTTTCCTCATTGAAATTAGGCACTCGTGTTGAGAAAAAAGGAGTATCAGAAATATCAAGAGTTGAATCTTGATTTCCCTCACTACCATTATACATGTTTTTTTCCTGGAGAACCACTGACCACCTTTTTTTAGAAGGATCACGGATATAAAACACTTGTTTTGCTTGGGATGCCATGATGAAAGGCTCCTCTTTATTACCTACCTTATTATGGTCCACCAATTTGAATCCTAACTCATCGGTTTGCACACCATTGTTATTGTCGACCCACTGACATTTAAAAACAGGTACTCTAAACTTCGTGTAATCAACCTCCCATATCTCTTCAATGATTCCAAAGTATGAAACGGATGCCATAACAGTGTTTTTATCTTTCGAACTAGAGAAATGCATGGACTCGGCGACGACCATAACCCCACTGTTTTGCATAGTACTTTTGTCATCCTGGGACTTGGTATAGAAGGAAAACTTATTGATATCGTACCCACTCTAGCATATGACATCAAAGTTAGGCCCCTGTGCTAGCCATTTTAATGTATCCGAAGCAATACCATCCTTTGCAATTTTTTTCTTTAAACCAATTCAAGAAAGTCTTGTTATGCTTGTTCAAACACCATTTTTCATTCATTCTAGGGTAAGTTTCATTGATGATGCTTTTGTGCTCACATAAGTATGGTTCAACCTCATCAATGTTATTCAATATATACAAATGTGCTTGAAGCACTTCCTCCCGATCTATACTCTTAACAATGATACCCCGTGTACCCTTACTATCATATCTTCCTTCGTGATGAGACTTCGGAAGCCCTACAGGTTCCGCTTCTGACATGTAGTCTGTACAAAACTTAATAGCTTCTTCTGCAACATACCTTTCAACAATAGATGCTTCGGGACGGTGTGGATTCTTCATATATCCTTTCAAGATCTTCATGTATTGCTCAACCGGGTACATCCACCTTAAATAAACGGGGCCGCACAATCTAATCTCCCTCACTAGATGAACAATCAAATGAACCATGATGTCAAAAAATGAAGGCGGAAAATACATCTCCAATTGGCACAAGATAATGGCTGCCTCATTTTCCAAGTCATCCAACTTTTTAGTGTCAATGACCTTGCTACATATAGCATTAAAGAATAAACATAACCTAGTAATGGCATGTCCGACTTTTTAGGCAATATGTCACGAATGGCCACCCAGTAGTAGTTGTTGCATCAAGACATGACAATCATGAGACTTTAAACTAACTAATTTGAGATCTTTCATTGAGACAAGTCTTTTGATATTTGAAGAGTAACCCTGTGGCACTTTGACTCCCGTAGACATTCACGAAACTTCTTTTCTCTTTTTTTGATAAAGTATGACATCTTCGGGGCAAATAAGTCTTCTTATCCCCCACTTTAAGTGGAGCTACTAACTGCTCTCGTATACCCATCGCAACTAGATCCAGACGAGCATTCACACAATCCTTTGTCTTGCCTTGAATGTTGAGAAGCGTTCCAATTAAACTGTCACACACATTTTTCTCCACATGCATCACATCAATACAATGTCTTACATCAAGCTTGCACCAGTATGGAAGATCAAAGAAGATCGACCGCTTCTTCCATATTTTCTTCTCGGTAGCCTTCTTTCCGGGTCTTCCCATAGATAACATTTGTGTTGTTCACCCTTTCATAAACTTGCTCTCCAGTCAAGTCCATCGGAGCAATTTCATTCTTCGGAAGTCCATTGAAAGCTTTTCTCAATCAACGATAAGGACGATTACGTCGGAGAAATATCCGATGCCCAAGGTAAACTGTCTTCCTTCCATGTTGCAGTTGATGGTAACATGTGTCTTCTTCACATATTGGACATGCTTTATGCCCCTTAACACTATACCCACACAGGTTCCCGTATGCTGGAAAGTCATTGATGGTGCAAAATAACATGGCACGCAATCTGAATGTCTCACGGCAATACCCGTCGATCACATCAACACCTTCATCCCACAACATTCTCAAGTCTTCAATCAAGGGACTAAGATAAACATCAATATCATTTCCCGGTTGTTTAGGACCCGAAATCATCATACTTAACATAATGTATTTGCGCTTCATGCACAACCAAGGAGACAGATTGTAAATTACCAGGAGAACATGCCATGAACTATGAATACTACTTAAGTTTCCATATGGATTCATTACATTGGGAGCAAGTCCAAGCCTGAGGTTTCTGGGCTCATTGCCGAAATTCGGAAACAAACTATCAATTCTCTTCCATTGCAAAGAATCATCCGGATACCGAAGCTGTCTATCACACTTCCTCTCATCTGCATGCCATCTAATGTTCTTTGCGTCATTTACATTACCAAACAATCGCTTGAACCGCTTAATCACGGGAAGATACCATAACACCTTCGCAGGAGGACCTTTGGTGACCACATCACAACTAGAATCACCATTCGTCACTTTGTAGCGTGATACCCCACACCTGGGACACTCGTGCATTTCTTCAAACTCTTTCCTGTACAATATGCAATCATTGGGGCAAGCGTGTATTTTCTTATACTCCATACCCAACAGACACAATATCTTCTTCGCCTCATAGTTTCGAGATGGCAATGTGTTGCCTTCTGGAAGCATGTCTTTCAACAACTCAAGCAATTCGGTAAAGCTTTTATCGCTCCACCCATTTCTCGCCTTCACATTGAACAATCTTAACACCGCTGACAACCGTGTGAAATTAGTGCACCCCGGATACAAAGCCACTTCGGCATCACTGCACAAAGTATCATACACATGTGCACGTCGAAAAGACTCTTGCCCAACATCACGGATCATGTCCTCTTGTCCATCGTCCATTTCCACGTCATCAACTTCCTCTCTATCCAACACCCTCGACCTGTCTAACGATTCACCATGACATATCCATGTTGTATAACTCTTGCAAATCCCCTCACAAATAAGATGATCACGTATCTCCTCAACTTCTAGTCGTGTCTCATTCAAACAGTTAACACAAGGACAATAAAACCTTCCGTTACCACTATCAGGAGCATTTGTTTTTGCAAACTGTAGAAAATCTTCCACTCCATTCTCATACTCATCACTTGTCCGTCTAGCATTCATCCAACCGCGATTCATGACTAAACCAATAACTTCGTACTTAGTCCAACATATTCATCAACCATTTCTTATGACAGGGTATGGCCCTATCCCATTCGAGAAGAAACTTTTTCAACATTCGGTTAACAGTTAGTCCTTAACTCTCATGCTCATACTCGACAAAATTTCGGCAGCATTTCCCTTCGGTCTCCGACGTACACTACTTGAACACGATGACATCCACCACGATAAAGTATGCACCCGGAGAACGAAAGGAAATGTATCAATCCGAACTTTCATCAAGTATATAACATTAGAATCAATGAATAACTATTTTAACTGAATTAAGAAACAATTTTTCCCCAAACTGTCCAACTTTGGACAATTCAAGATCCAACACAATGAGCGGTACATTAAGCACGTACACGTGTGCTCATTAGTATTGCATCTCAAACGGGAAACTAAGGCTTTCCTAAATAATTAACATTAAGAAAAATAATAAAACACTCCAATCCCCAAGTACAATGCAAACAAAAACCAAACGAGAAAAATGGAGAGGAGAAAGCTTACCGGGTGTGGGAAGAACACTCAGCCAGAAACCGTAATGAATAATGAATAACAGCAAGTGTACCTATACAAAAAGAGAAGCACTTTGTGAATATTTTCATAACAAGACCAGAATAACAAGTTCACAAAGAACAATTATGTAGCTTGATCAATATAGGAGCATAAATACGTAAGAACTTTGACAGAGATAAATCACACACATACATATAAGAAATAGCTAAGCTTACAAGAGAAAATCCAAACCAATATTCCTTAAAGCGAAAAAAGAAATAAAGAAAAAGAAAAGAAAAGAAATGGATAGTTTAAGTAAATTGTCTCAATATTCCAATACTTGCAAATCTGATATATTTAAGCTTAGAAACCCATAAGGCTTTTCTCCTTCACAGGGATTAATCAACCCAACTCACATAATCAAATAAAGATAATTAATCTGATATATCATTTACCAAAACCCGATTCATTATGTCCAGGGAGGGAATTAATCACCAATTTATATTCAGCCAAGCAATTGCATGCCTTTGTCACAACATGTTCAGGGAGAAGTGGAGAACATCCATATTGTCAAAGCACCGTTTATTTCTTGCAAGCCAAATTCCATAGCAAATGGAAGTGGTTAACTCCACTATGTCAACAGGGGCTTCCACAATGTATTTTTCCAGCCAAGTAATAAAAGACTCTCCATCCAAAGAAGGCAGATCAAATTTAACACCCGAGGGAGAAGCAAACCAAATTCTCCTAGCCCAATCACAAAATTTGAAAACATGATCAATATCCTCACTAACATTCATGCACCTGGGGTAAAAGGGGAACAATTCACACCTCTAGAAAATAAATTTTGCTTAACAGGAAGGCTAGAATGTAGTATTCTCCAAGCCAAATGAATCTGCTTCGACAAATAACCCACTTTTGCTTTAAGAAAACCCCCTCTAGGAAAGTATCTAGCAATGCAACATTGACCCCTCTCGACGTATTTGTTAATCATGATATCTTTATGATATTCCTGAAATCGACGTGTTCATTGTGCCTTTGGGCAATCGACGTATAATGAAATTCATTGTGCCCAAGGCAATCGACGTATAATGAAATTCATTGTGCCCAAGGCAATCGACGTACAATGAAATCAGGGTATTTTATGATATTCATGTAATCGACGTATTCATTGTGCCTTTGGGCAATCGACGTACAATGAAATTCATTGTGCCTTTGGGCAATCGACGTACAATGGAATCATGGTATCTTATGATATTCATGAAATCGACGGGTTCATTGTGCCCTTGGTAATCGACGTACAATGAAAAAAAAATCCATAAATCGACGTTCTCACTGTTCCAGACAGTGGGCTATGGTAAAATCGACGTGCCTCTGTTGGCAAAAAAATTGACGTGCCTCTGTTGGCAAAAATCGACGTGCCTCTTTTGGCAATCGAGCCTGATCAGCTCATTTTAAATGACGTTGGGGATCTCCGGAGATTATGTATGAATGTTTAGATGATGTTTTGAAGTGTTCATGCATAGTTTTCCAATGTTGATGTTTAGGGTGTGAAACCCACTGATAAAATGTATGCTATAATTGAAATGTTTATGTATATGTATATGTGTCTTCTTTTGTGTGAACATTTAGTTATCGTGTTAAATCCATATATTGGCGTCTCACCCTTACAAACATATCAGAGTCGCACAAGGGGTATGACCTCTACAAGAAGGAGAAGGTTGTCTAGTTCGGGGCATGCTGTTGCTGCTTCTATGAGTGGTAGTGTCAGTCAGTTACGACCAGCTTAGGTCCTATTGAGTTATGTTATGTTTTGAAAGTCACTAAACTGATAATGATCTAGATGTTAAAACATATGAGGCAGTATAGTTGTATAACTTATATACAGTATGTAATTATGTGTGGTTTGATTTCGTTGTTGTTGTCTTGAGGATTAAAAGAAAAAATTTTATCACCATATTTTGAAAAGATGAACGTTGAGAAAACATTATTTTCCGAAAGTAACCCGCAAATTAAATTTTATTTCCGTAAACGGGTAGAAATGTGATGACCCGAGTTAGGGTGTCACAGATCACGCTGCCGAAGCCCTCTAGCTGGCTTAAAACTCTCCAGCTTTGCACCATTCCAAAGAATATATAAATGCGCAGATTTAACACACCACATAATTAATCTGATAGTGTTGTCCGGAAAACCAAAGTCATGAAGATTTAACTCAAGGAAAACCCATCGCACTCTATCATAAGCCTTTTCCAAATCCACTTTGAAAGCTATAGTGCCACTTAGAGATTTAGAATGATGCATGAAATGAACAACCTCCTGAGCCCCTACAAAGATTATCCTTAGTACCTCCGCCAGAATGAAACCGCATCGAAGAGGACCAATAAGATCATCAAGGAATGACCGAAGATGTTGAACTAAAACCTTAGTGATAACCTTATAGACCACATTGCTTAAGCTAATGGGTCTAAAATTTTTTAGCTGCGCTGGGTTATTCACTTTAGGAATTAAAACAACAAAGGTTTCCACTAACCTCTCATCCGAATGACCTCTAATAAAAGCATTCCTAATCAATCGCCAAACATCATCACCCACAACATCCCAATACTCGCTTGAAGAAAAAAAGGTTGAAAACCATTCGGACCCGGGACCTTGTAGGACTTCATACTAAACACTACTCTTCTAACTTCATCCTTAGAAACCACCTCAGTAAAGGAAGCAACACCAAATATCACTCAACATAGGAAGACTAATATCATGATTGCAATATTGTAAGGAGATATCAAATAAGGAATTAATTAAAAATAAACTGAACAATTGTAAATGGAAATCTGATGCAATGGCCAATAACTTGTTCATTTCTGGCTGGTGGATAGTTTGGTAGCTAGACACTTGCGAATAGCAAAATTGTAAAGAAAAAAAAAACAAATAATTATGATAGGTACTAAAATTATAATTTAACTTGATTATTACTATAATTCAAAATAATACATTTAATTAATCAGAATATATGTAGTCATTTTTTTTAAGGTTTTGTTATCCATTATTTTTAGGGTAATAGTTAAGAAATTAAGAAAAGGTAAGTTGTTATGAGAAAGCGGTATATTTATCAACATGTAGTTGATCCAAGTGGTAAAGGAATTGGACACCTTAAATAAATGGTCAGTGATTCGAATCCCGACTCTCGTGTATGGAGAAAATCTGATTACGAGGTTATTAGTAAAAAAGAAGAAGAAAGAAAGTGGTATATTTAATGAATTAAAAGACGATATATGCCAGGGACTAGGGTAGTGAGTAATAGAACTATTTTTTTTTTTTATAGATATTCCCTGCCGTTAGCTTTTGATAACAGTGTTAACTTTTGTTATTTGACCCTTTATGGGAAGAAAAAACCGACTATCTGTTTAATAAAAAATCACTTACTTTAAAGAGCACCAATAGGAATATTTACTATAAAGAATACCTATTTGCATTCAAAATAAGAAACATCTTAAATGGGCCCATGTTTACATATAACTTATTGTTAGTTTTTACAACTTAAGCACCTCATCTCTTCAATCTAGTACCTTTAAAAAATTTATTAAATGGATTCCATCATGAACCTTACATACTTACATTTTATCTCTCCAACTCTGATTTTTATTTTATTTATTTTATTTCTGAATCATGGCCCCCAATCACGCATAAGAACCAAGTGTTTGTCCAAGAAACCAATGCTTAATATGAACAGACTCCGATGGTGGTTCTTCTTAAGAATATGTGCTTAATAAGCAAGCACTCATTTAAGCACTAACAATATGGACGCATTTGTGCATTTGTGCTTGATAATAATTTTCTTTACAAGCACCTTCACTGCTCTCTTCATTCCAACACCCTACGTTTTTTTAGAGGATCTTAAGTGGGTCACACTCTTAAACATAACTCAATTTTTTTTACAACTTAAGCATCCCATTTTTCCACCCGACCTTCAAAAAATTTACTAATTATTTGAAAATATATATACTTAATTTTTTTTCATTAGCTCGGAAAATAAATTTACTTTAGACAATATAAAAAATAAGCTTAATTGCATTACCTTAACTTTTTAAGTTATGCGATTTTGGTTTCTAAAAGATTTTAATTGTACATTCCTCCCTCAACTTTTTCAATTGTACGATTTTGGTCCATCAATAATGTTAATTACATATTTAGTCCTCTAATTTATCAAATTATGCAATATCAGTCATTCCGTCCATGACCAGTCAATGTTTAGTAAAGATCGATTTTGCACAATTGTTTATAAATTACAGGATTAAATGTGCAATTAAATTTTTGAGGGAACAAAATCACACAGTTGAAAAAGTTGAGGGATAAAAAGTACAATTAAACCTAAAAATAATTAAACCTAAAAATAAGTAAAAAAAAAGCCGTAGTTTTTGGACATATGGTATTAGTGAAACGAGGGACGTGAAAAAAGAACGCAGAACTTCACTTGACAGATTAAAACTAGATTAAAATGAGTTACCATTAGGACCAAATGTGAGTTATTTAAGAAATTGAGAGGAAAAAAAACATATATTTTAAAAATAAAAGATTGAAAATGAATTTTTACTATTTTACAAAAAAAAAAAAACATATTTAACCTTTTTTTTTTATCTATGTCTATGCCCAATTATGGATCTTAAGTGAAAGTTTGGAGAGAGTCATTACATGCTGACTAAGCTAAAATATTCAAAATTATAATTAATTATATATAATTTTATTAAAATTTAAACTAATATACATATTTAATGTTTTTGAAGTAAATATATTAAATTATATTATTTTAATATTTATAAAAATTTATTTTTAAAAAATCATTAACTTTATTATATTTAACCTTCGTGTCCTTACAAGATGAATGTATGCTCTTAAAAATACCTGAAATTAATTATTATATTTATCATATCATAATTAACTTAAAATAAATATTATTAATATAAATATATTGTCGTTATTAAAAAGAGTTTAATTATTATATATCAATATAAAGGTTTTTTAACTTTTATATTGTCAATTAATTACAAATTATCATGTGTATTTTTTAAGGTAATTATGATATGATTCAAATATTTTTAATGATATAATAATTTTATACTTTTTTGAATGGATATAATAATTTATAATTGATTGATATTACATTGACAATTTATATTAATTAAAATATTTAATTATGTAAAAAATATATATTGTTTTTAGATTAAACATTCACTATCATATTTTATATAAAAATTAAACTCTTATTTTTATATAATTAAATAATACACCTAATATTAAAGAAGAAACAACAAATAAATCTACATATGTCAGAATTAACTATGTGCCACGTTAGCAGGATGACAGTGGTGTTGTGTCGCCCCCAACAAGTACATGTAGGTGGAACGGTGTTACGGTGGAATTAATGGATGAACGATTACGTAAGAGTAGCCAAGAAATTTTTGCCTAGTTTGTTGATAACTTGATATGATAACGATTAACGAGCCAAATCTCCTTTTTTTTACTTATCAATCAATAATCAATTGTCATATCTTAAAAAAATTAATGTTCAATTTTATTAATAATTAACTTAAAAGTTATAAATAAAATAATTTGTAATTGATTAATTAATCATGTAAAAATTCTTATCCTAAAAATATATTAAAATCAAACTAATTTGTTCTGAATTACATGGAGTACTAGAGTAATTGACCCATGTCATGTACGAGGAATATGATAAATTTTTCGGATTTCATTAAAAATATGTAATTGTTTATTTCATATTTTTAGTTTAAAAATTTTTGTTGTGGAATTATATACCACAAATTATTAAATTATGAGGTTAATTATGCAGAAATAATTTAAAAAATTTGTTATGTAAAATATAAAGATAAATCTTCGTATAAGTTTAATTTTAATATTTTTTTAATCTATTTGATTTTTAAACCTTCTCTCTTAAAATTGTTTTTTATTGATTCCCCTGCAAGTTAATCATTATCATAAAATATATTTATCTATTATTTTTTTTTGCTGAAAAAATAATTATCTATCATATTTTATCTCCTCTCTTCAAAATCTATTTGATTTATTTATCCTTTTAATCCTTTTCTCCTCTTTTCTCCACGGTAACCAATTTTAGAAAATATATTTATCTATCATAATATATTTCTTCATCTCACTTGAAAATCTATTTGATTTATTTATTCTCTTTATCCGGTGCAAATTAACCATTTTTAAAAAATATATATTTATCTATCATATTTTTTTCCTTTTCTCTGGAAAAATTTATTTGATTTATTTTTCTTGAAAATAAAAGCAGTACATAGAGGCAGAGAGTGAGGGAGAGGAATTACATGTATACGAATGAGAGTATAAATGTTAGGATGGATTGTGCTGAGCTATGTTTTTTTAATAATTTGATTGAAGATTCAAATTTGAATACAAATTATTTTAGTTAATGCTAAAATCAAGGTTTTGAAAACCGGACCGGACCGGCCGGTCCGACCGGGAACCGGGACCTTGGCCGGTCCGGTCAGCTGGAAAAATCGGCCCTATGGTGAACCGGTGCAAAAACCGGAAAACCGATTCAAAACTGATCATAACCGGTAGTGAACCGGCCTGAACCGGTTTTTTTTAAAAAAATAGTATAAAAGGATTTGGATCATCCTAGCCAAAACCAATTCTTTTGTTTTCTAACATATGTGGGCTGGTTGTAGATTTTGGGTTGGTTTTCCTTATGAAGATGATTTTAACATATATCTTTATATTTATTTAATTTAATTTCAAAATAAAAAAAATTATGCTTAATAATTTTAGTTGTTATGTTTTTTTTAATATTGTTACAAATATTATATTAAAAATTAAAATAATATTATTTAATTATAACCGGTTCAACCACGATTCAACCTCGGTTGGACTATTGAATCTCGAACCGCTGCCTTCATCGGTTCGATGGCCGGTCCGGTTTTGTAAACCTTGGCTAAAATCATTGACCCATTAGGAATTGGTATGATTGCGCTAATTAAAAGCTGGACATAAAAACCTTCCATAATTATGCAAAAAAAATTGTTAGGTGTATAAATGCTTTTTACGAAATAATACATTAAATGTGAAATATCTGAGAAGATGACACTTGGAACAGCATTTAATGAATTTTATTGATAAATGTCTATAGTATTGATTTAGATATGGCACCATGAACGGATGTTGGGTATGTTAGGTGACCTAATGTAGTGTGTGGTGTAACTTTTTTGAGCTTATAATTAAGTTATTTTAAAAGTTGAGATGAGATTTTAGGAAGAGCTGAGAATCAAAGAGGAACTTTCTAAATAAGCCCTACATAAGTTTTACAAAAAAAAAAAAAAAACCCTCTTACCGTACATATGAGTGGTGGAAATATAAGTAATAACTTTTTTGTTAACTATATTCTAAATAATAAAGCAAAGAAAAATTGTCGGGTCATGAAAATTTGAAATTCTAAATTTGTATCGTCTAATGCGTTGTATATACACTATGAATGCATGCAAGCATGGCGCACATGAACATGATGATCCATAAAACGTGTACACCCCTCAGCAAAATTGTTCTATTCTCCTAGCACCATGGGACCTTACCCTCACCCTGTGGCATGTGTATATGTCCAAAGTTCTGCTTTTTTGGTAATGTAAACAGAGCAAATGATAACCATAGGAGCAGTGTGAGGATTCTGCAGCACAAGAAATACAAAGGCAAAAAGAAGAAGGAGGAGAAATTTCTGAGTAATACGGAACCCACCTTCTTCTGCTGATAGAGTACGCTGAAATTCTCTATTCTTAATCTTCATCATCTTCTTCTTATTTCTTCACCTGGGTCATCCTCATCTGCATCCTTTTTATGTTAAAGTTTTAGCCTTTATGTTTTTTTTTTTTTTTTTTGGGAATTTTGTTTTTAACATGGTTCCTCTGTTTCCTTACAGGGAATTGTTGAGGATTAAAAGCTAGACAAGTTTCAATTAAAAAGATCATAACTTGAACGAATTTGATTGTTAAACCGAGGTACGATGTGAAACTCTGATTATTTTAAGGATTGTGTTGCTGTTGTTGTTGTTTTTTATTTTTTATTTTTTTATTTTATATATTGTTTTGGTTTGCCTTGATTGTTGGAAATTCGTTTCTGTCTCTCTCTTGCCCATGTCTATTTTTGTGTTTAATCACTTGATGCAACGATTATCACCGCTATCATATTATTACTTATAATACTTTTTGTTGGTGAAATTTACTGAAGCTTTATGGGGCAGTTTAAGGAAATTTCACGATTATTTAACGTGATAATCCTAGAGGATGATACACGACAAAACCTTGATCAAGTTGTGCATATGGCAATCCTGTTTTGGCATCATAAGTTTTGAGAAACCATTCTATATGTAGATCTATCGTTCATCATTTTAGGGGGTGTATTTGTTGTGAATTATGATGAGATAAAAAGAGTAATATTACTTTGTACTTGTCTTGCCTCTGAGGTTTCAATTTATCTTATACATAGTAAAGGAAACATTAAAAATAAAATAAAATAAAATAATAATCCATTTAGAATGATGAAGATATCCTTTTGTCTAACTTATCTCTCAAATAGTCAAATCAACATCTGGGGGTTTGATTTTAATTTTATTGAATTTTTTTGGTGTACTAATTTTATGTAATTTTGACAGTTATTTATGGTTGATTATTTTTTATTTATTTTTGAAATGGTACAAGACTTGAATTTTGAGTCCATTGAATTTTGTTGTATTAGAATAAGTTTCAAGAGTGAAGGTTCAAATTTCAAAAGGGGGGTAAGCGCCCCTGAGAAAAAATTGTACAGACTCGGAGAGACTACTGGAAAATCTTCAAAATTAATTAAAAGGACCAGAATTTAGTTTTTTCTGTGTGATGGTGAAATTTTGACCTAAAGCACCAAAAAATAATTTTTTTTATAACTTCTTCAGGGCTCAGGACTCTCCTTGCTGAATAAGGAAATTTGGTGCATTGACAAGTTAGATTATCAATTTTTGTGGCCTGAAAGGTTTCATCAATAAAATTCTCCAGCAAACTGTTTGAAAATTCTTGGTAAGCAAGATCAGAGAACACCATTTTAAGGCTTAAAGCATCATTAGCAGCATTGTATTGATGACATTGGTTCTTATGATCGCTTTCATTAATTAAAAGTTGTATGATTTCTTATAATATGTGTCTAAAATTCTTGCTTATGTCAAATGATACAGGGAGAACGAGATGAATCAACCTTGTCATGACCAACTTAAAGTATCCAGATTCTTTGGTGTCCCAGAAAAACTGGGTGATATTGTTATAACCTTAATAAGGATTGGCATACTTGTCTGCCTTATTGCATCCATTTCACTTGCTATCCACTCAGCATTCTTTAAACCAGCTAGGTGGTTCCCATTACCAGAGCATTTACATGTCAAGAATGAATCATTCATTGACACTGAACCAACAAACATCTCACATATTCTATTCGGCCTTGGTGGTTCAGCCAAAACATGGCACGATCGTAAGAATTACAGTGAGCTCTGGTGGAATCCAAACACCACTAGAGGTTTCATTTGGCTTGACAAAAAACCTAAAATTTTGCACTCTAAATTGTTAGTACCATATCAAATCTCACAGGGCTGGAGACAGTTCAGGCACTTGCACTCAGCATCTGCAGTACGGATAGCGCGGATAGTTTATGAGAGCTTTAAACTTGGTTTGCCAAATGTTAGGTGGTTTGTAATGGGAGATGATGACACGGTGTTTTTTCCCAATAACTTGGTTACTGTGTTGGGAAAATATGATCACAATCAATTGTATTATATTGGTGGGAATTCTGAGAGTGTTGAGCAAGATATGATGCATTCCTATGACATGGCTTTTGGTGGTGGTGGAATTGCTGTAAGTTATGCATTAGCAGCTCAACTAGCCAGAACAATGGACGGTTGTCTTCATAGATACTTCTACTTTTATGGTTCTGATCAAAGGGTCTGGGCCTGTGTGAACGAAATTGGTGTACCTCTTACTAGAGAAAGTGGATTCCACCAGGTATACCTTGTTCCTACTTGTTATGTTTGTGTACTTGATGTTATACTATATACTGATAAGTGATATACATAATTTGATCCCTCACTCTATCTCTCTCCCCCCTCCTACATAATATCATTTACAACAAAGTTTGGAGGTTTAGTAATATCAGCCTGGATGCAAATCTTTTGATCACTGAAGTACAAGGAATCATGTTTCATGTTTCAAATTTTGTAAATTCATACTCACTATGCTTTTCATAAAAATCTATACAATAAAAAAAAGAACTATCTTGGTAATATACGGCATATACGACTCCAACAAATATATTATTTTTAGTTTAATTGCATTTTTGGTCATCTATTTTATTGTTTGGGTGATTTTGGTCCTGCTGTTTTTAGTCCACAGATTTTTAACATGTGCAATTTTGGTGCATCCATTATGTTCACATCCAATAGTTAACTGTGTATCTAACATAATTTATAATATTCTAACCTGACTTATGTTTTATAACAAGTGGGGCCATAAGTGGATGTTTAATTGGAAGTTAACTTAACGAATGGACCAAAATTACACATTTTTACAATGTGTGGACTAAAATAGAGCGGAAAAAATGGGGGACCAAAATCGCCCAAAGACTAAAATAGGAGACTAAAAGTGCAATTAAACCTATTTTTTAATTGGGTCTTGCTAAAGAGTGTCCTAAGAGCATTGGTTAAGCAACCCATAAAAGAAAATTTTGTATTGAAAAACTAAGTATAACACTTTTTGAAATGCTAAATTCACCATTTCCCATTCGAAATTTCCTTTCTTAATTCCTTAAATAATGCCCTAAGGACGTTTGTTAGCATTAAGGCATACGACTAGTATATTTTTTTATAAAAAAAAAAGTAAAACCAAAGTCGTAGGTGACAAACACGACTTGGCCATAATTATTTGGAAAAAAAAATTAAAAACCTCAAGTCGTTGATAGGAGCCACGACTTGGTCATAATATCTAAAATTTTAAAGAATGGAAGTCATATATAATGTCTACGACTTCTAATGGTATTAGTTTTCTTTTATTATACTAGTGATTCGTAGTTCAGACATACGACTTTTATGTGTAATTCGTTATTCTGAAATACGACCTACCCCTATTGTGTAATTTTTTAAAAAACTACACTAATCACGTAATTGTGCAATCAAATTGCACCAGTTATGTAAAAAAGCCTTCTTACCACTAACTGTTAAATCACAAGTAGCCTTGGTGGAATGGACGGATACGGGAGTCGGAGTATGCTTCGAACTAATTGTTAAATCACCGGGAGCATTCCAATTAAATCACCGGTTGCTATGGAATGCTCGGGCACCGGAGTATTAGTGACTGTAGAGTCAACATTAGTTGCCAGAAGTTGAGATCATCTCTGTAGAGCCATTGACAGCATTGGTTGCAACAGAAGATAAGTTCTGTGGAATGGAATTTGAGGAACAGTTTGATTTTGAAAAGTGTAGTTTAATTGTTAGTTTATCTTTAATAACTTGTCCATCTATTAGAAATTTACTGCTTTTTGTTGTCTTTTTCTTTCAGCTTGATTTAAGAGGGGATCCATATGGTCTTTTAGCAGCACACCCCTTGGCACCACTTGTATCACTCCATCACATCGATCAATTGAACTCATTGTTTCCCAACCAGACTCATATACATTCACTGAAGAAGCTCATCAGTGCATACAACCTTGACCCTACGCGGATAGTGCAGCAAAGTTTATGCTACGATCATAAGCGTAGATGGTCAATATCTATTTCATGGGGTTACACAATACAAATCTATAAAACAATGTTGTCGGCTGCAGATTTGCAGATGCCATTGCAGACATTCCAGACATGGCGAACTTGGAGTGATGGTCCCTTCACATTTAATACTCGACCTATGAGCGCTGATCCATGCCAGCAGCCGGCTATGTTTTTCCTAGACCAGGTTAAAGAGGTTGGTACAAGTGGAAGTATCTCTAGCTACAAGAGATTTGCAGCCAAGGGAGCAAACAACTGCAAGAGAGCAGATGTTAATAATGTGGAAGTGCAGAGAATTAGAGTTTCTGCCTTGAAGCTGGATCCACAATATTGGAAGAATGTATCTCTCTCTCTCTCTCTCTCTCTCACACGCACGCACACAGACACAAACACGAATACAAACACACAACAGAACTCAACAAAAACATTAGTTTTACTTGTTAGCTTGTCATGATATTGTTGAGAGCTAAAACTATGTGCCTGAATAGACTTGAAATCCAAGTATTTTTGGTGTTTACATATGGCTTTTAAATTGATCATTTGATTTGTCTGTACTGTAATGAACCAGGTACCACGTAGGCAGTGCTGCCAAATTATGGATGGTGGAAGCATAAAGAATGGCAGTATGCATGTCAGGATTAGGAAGTGCAGGCCTCGAGAAACAACTGCTATTTAGGGATCACTGGTTTTGTTGGATGGCATAGTTAGTAACTTAGTAGATTACTGTAAAATGAGTCTTATAGGTCTAGCTACTAACATTTCCACCTATGTACATACAGTTGTTGTAAAATATTCATATAGTATACCTGCTTTTAATAAATAAAAGTCCCAGGAAGTTTTCCACATAGCAGGAGTTTTGTAGCACCCGGTTGCCATTCCTCAATTTCATTATAGAAATATGTTGCTTTTCTTTCCTTTTTTCCATTTTCTGGCTTCCCTCTCTTCAATCATTCAAGCATATACTTTTTATGACTCCAGGATGGCCTTCCCTCATTGATCTCAAGTTCCTTTTTATACTTTGATTTTGTTCAAATTTGCATTTTACTTTGCTGTGCCTTGATGTGCAGGCTCAAATGCTGAAGACTGAATTGCACACTTTTGAATATTGTTTTGCAGAGTCCTAAGACCATGGCTCCTCGAGGCAACCTGACCACATTAAACTTGAGATGTTTTTCATACTGTTTAATGGTGGAATGCCTGTTAATCACAGTTTCTCTTATTTTCTCTAACTGCATAAAGAATTTTTGTGACAGGTTAAGGACAAACAAGCACCAATTGTTGTAGGTAGCTTGAAGCTTGTTAGAGGATTGGTTTCAACTGGCTGAAAATTTTGGAAGGTGTTATTTGGTCTCTCTCTTTTTCCCTCCTTTTTTTTTTTCAGATGCAGAAATTTGGTGACCGAGACCTGAATTTGGCTTTGGTTTGTCGCTGAAGTGATTCCTGGTATTTTTTTACGAGTATTGTAGAGTCTAAATGTGAAACTTGATAGGACACTGTATATTCAAGAACATTTTTGTAAAAAATCAAAGAAGGGGTAACCAATCGGATACAGGTCACCCCTATCTCATTTTGGTGTATTACACTATGTCTCAACCAATAGGATGTAAGAGGTCTCTTGGCTTTTATATGGGGTATGCTTGGGGTTCTTAATTTATTTTTGGAGGTTGGACTTGCAAGCAGCAACCATGAACAACTTTCTGAATCCCGTGCAACAATCTCGAGTATCAATTGAAAACTGTAATTTTAACAGAAAGGGAGGGTATAAACTTAGTCTTTCGCGGCACATAGAATGTTTTACTTAAAAATGAAAATGGTAATCGTCAATTAGTGATCATCCATAATTTCAAGGTTCAAACTCGGTTTGCTCCCGGGTTCGATTCATGGCTATTAAAATATACTTGACCAGTGGAAGTCACGTCTCGTGAACGGTGATTAGTCCTTTCTTGACAGCATTGAGATATACTGAATTTAGAAACAAAAAAAGGTTCTAAGGTAAAACACCCATGCATTGCTACTATTCTAAAGTATTTCAAAAGCAAAATTTAGAAAGACACCGTCTAGTGTCATTTACAAGGATCTGGTTTTTCACAACCCAAAAGCCCATTTGCTTTGTTGAAGTATTCTATTTTTATTTCTTGTTTTCATTAATAATTATAAAAATGTCACATTAATTTTATGATTTCCTATTTCTAAATATTTGTACAAGAAATAGTGATTTTTTTTGTTTTTGTTTTGCCTATATAAATTTTTGAAAACATGAAATAAAATGAAAATAAGATAGCATTTTCACAAATATTTAACAAATTCAGGAAATGAGTTCATGAAACAAAGCAAACGAATGCTAGTCCACAAATTTCAGTTGAATGGCATTCTGTGCATCTTGACATATACAAATACCAAGATGTAGATGCATCAACCAGGCAGAAACTCGTGCATTAATATTTCCAACTCACCAGCTTTTATCACACTTGAAGATATGAAAGCCTGAAAAATGAGAATTAGTTTGTCGAATCCCTTGAAATGCATCAGTAATAGAGCATCGAGGTTCTGTACAAAACATATTTAGCTATCCCTGACGCAGCTCCTAGGAAGCCCTACAGCACCCAGCTAGAAGGTAGAAATCTATCTTAAGCTACAATATATTTCTCATCTAAATTACATGATCAAGAATCTTTAATGGTGTGCGACAAAATTAAGATGTTAATGTGATCCACAATATCTGCATGATCAGTTTTTCAAGGTCAGCGTCACGTGTATAGGTCAAGACATTGAAGCTATGATTAACCAACAATGCCAGCATCTTCATGGTTTGACGTTTCACTTGAAGGAATAGAACCCATTTCATCAGGCACCAACCCTCCTGCTGATTCACCCTGTTTGTGTTGCATATGCTCAGAATCCTGCTCTGGGAATACCTCAAATTGCAATGATGGTGAAATGTTATTCACATGTAGCCATGTTAGTTCCCACAGACTATCGCCACCCAAGGCACTCCTCTGTGCCAGTATACCTCTTGTCTTCAAAACAAGCAAGGAGTTTTTAAGCAGCTCAGGCACAGTCTCTTGAAGCTTCTCACTTCTTTTTCCCCTAACCTTTACCTTCATATATTTTTCCATTCTGCTCAGCACACCTAGCCATAGCTTGCAAAAGGTTGTTAATTGAGATAGATCCGGGAGTAGTTGAAGAAAAACTTTGGACAAGAGCTTCATCGCAAAGATAAGCGTGCCTTCCATGTTGCGGTAGTCCTTCTGAGAGTGTCCCTGTGCAATCTCAAGCAGATCATCAAGTACAGTGAAGATCACAAGATCAAAACACTGCTGCCACAAACTATGTGGGAGATAAATTCCATCGGCTCCTGTCAAGCACCTCTGCAAGGAAAATAAAGCATGATTTCTAACCTCCTCTCTCTGGTCTAAACACACCTTCCTTAGACCCTGCACTAGTTTCAACCACATCTCTCCAATATCCTGAGACAACTTAGACACTTGCTCCTCCACCATTGCTTCCTTAGCCTCACTAGACCATTGGGCCAAGCAACTGACAGACCCTGCCATGAGATCAAGTGCTCGTACAGATCGCTCTGCTTGTCCAACACGAGACTCAGCAAACTGCCTTGCAGTATCTAAACAGAGAACATAATTAGCCGGAAGCAAGTGGGCACCATCAGACATTATGTACAACAGTGCATCAAACCCGGCCTCAGATGCTTCTATGTGTCTAGCCGTTATGGAAAGTAGTGATGTAATTGTACGCCACCCTAACTGAGATCTTATATGAGAAGCATTCGCCTTCACAAGGCGACTGACTTCCTGAGTAATCTGCTCACAGTATGCATCAGCAACCCGGGCATCAAGCTTCAAGACAAGTTGCAATGACCTTAGAAGTTCATCAGCAATGTTCTCTTTATAGGGAAGCAACCGCTGGCAAATCCGCAGGAGTCCAGAAACAGCCTTCTCTACCAGGGCGCAGGGCATTACAGTTGTCTGAACAATATTGGATATGTGCTCATACACACCCTGCCAAAGAATCCCAATTCTATCCCTGTTATTCAAAGTGATAGCAATCAGCAACTCCAGGCAGAAAACTGCTGTATCTTCATCCTCTGGCGTGTTGTTCCCTTTCTGAGGTCGCCCTGCAGCCCAAATGAGTGCTCGTGCAAGCTGCAGCAGAGATTCAGCTTGCAGAAATTTACTCTCAGTGAATATGCTGTCAATGTGACACTTCTGTATTGTTTGTAGGGTGCGCTTATGAGCAGCAAGTTGTTGTTCAGTAGGTTGTGATCTTGGCTCTTCAGTGTCGAGAGATAAGAGTTGACTAAATCTCCCCATTAATCCCGAGGATCTCCTTGGAGTGCCAATAGATGGTAAATGAGCTGAGGATAAAGAATTAGTAATAGGCTTTCCATGCACGGTTTCAGCAGAAAGCTCTGACTCGTCAGCTGCATCACTGGCAACACGGGCAGGAAGAAGACCTAGCTTGTGCAGTCTTAAGATGCAATCAAGAATATTTCTCCAACCTGTGCGTATGTAATCACCATATCTATTCGCAATAGTGAATACTGTCACAGTTGCCATTCTTGCTTTCATATCATCTCCAAAGGCGAGGAGTGGTTCCTCAACCGATGACGGGTTCAAAAGCGTAGTGAACTTACAGAGAGATACTACCAGATCATCCAGAACATCTTCAAGATGATGGCAAGCTGAAATCTTGGCAATGGCTAAAAATCCATCTATACATGTTTGGTATACCTCTTCATGTTCAGCATGATCAAACACAACGGAGATGGCAGCAATTGTTGGGCCTGACATTATGGCAAACATATCATGATCAAGGTAGGCTTTGGAATCAGATACAATAAATGGAGCAGCTTTTTTTGACTTGTGCATTAGATCAATCCATCTACTTGGTGTCATTTCAGGAAATCCTACCCCTTGTTCAGGGGTTGTGCGGATTTCATTCTTGCAAATTGAATGGTAAATCTCTGACAGGAACTCTCGAGGCAGATCATTGCCACCATTTATATGCCTATTATTTCGGATAAAATCCTCTTCTGTCATCTTCTTTTTAACCTGCACATTGTGCTGATCTGTATTAAGCATGATCATCGAGTATGATAACACAAGAGCAGCATCCTTGTTAGCTAGGATATGAGGCGACTGCTCATAGTATCTCTCAGAGAAAGCTTCAAGCACTCTATGTATCTTCTGTGATTCTCCAGGCAGTCTGAAAGTCTCCAAAAATAGACGCAGGGCTGTGTCTAAGTTCATGTCTTGGAAATCGAATGTTCCAGCAAATTCATGAAGAACCTGAACACAGAATTCATCATGATTTCCTAGGAAATCACCAACAAGATTCTTATCCAACCCAGCAGTGTATCTGAAAAAGCAGGCAACACTCTGGGGATCAAGTTTGTCAGGTAAAAGATGTCTTCCTTGGAGAAATTCTAGACCTTTTTTTGGATCGCGATTAAAGTGGTCAGCTCCAATCATCAATCTTCTCTTTATATACTTTCTTCGGCGGACAAAAGGAACCCAATGATTTGGATCACTATAATTCTCACATTTAACCATCCAGAATGGATTATACTCTTCAAGATTCACTAGAGAATGCTCTGAGCTAACAGATCCATTTGCTATCCTTTCGGCCATTCCCTGTATAACAGCAATAAGACCATCCAAAGCAAGAATATGCATGGCAGACAATGGACAGTTCACAGGAAATGCACTTTTGGACAACAAATTAGCAAGTTCTTCAAAGACATTACTGCAAGTTATGTCACAGTCAAAGTTAGCATACATATCTACCATAAATGTCTTTTGCCGGCAGAAATCAACCAGGGCCTCCATGGCTACCTCTTGCTGCTGGTATGAAGCCCCATGTCTGCCTTGTGCAAGCCTCAAAATGACACAAGAAAAAAATGCTTCTATCTGTAATTTAAGTTCTGTACGAAGATGATGATATAGATTGAGAACAATGCTACACACCATTGAAAGTATAAGGGGACTCATTGACAGACCAAATTGCATCAGATTACGAAACAATTCATCTTGAATTAAGCTCAGCAACCTTGGGTGATGGCGAATAGAAGGCCCTCCAAGTTCTATTGCCGAATTAATTAAAGTTAAAGCAAAGAGAGGCACATCTTCATCAAATGCTATCGTGTTTGACCTAGGACCCATTCCAGTATTCTCGACAACATTCAGCAAAGAACACAAAAAGTTAAATATTTCCACCATGCAAGGAACACCATATGGTTCGGTCAGATGCATGTCATATGGTACACCCTCATTGCCACTAATAGCAATAGCTGTGTTTTCCTCCATCACAGTTGCTGTCACAACACTTGCAGCATGAGCAAAGTTGGTGGTTAATGGCTGATTTTCATATTCAGAACTCATGCTCCCATTCTCTGATTGTCTACTTCCAAAAGCATAGTCATTATTTAGGCCCCCAGTCTGCACAGATAATCAACAAATACAAATACTCATATAGAGATGACATAAATATCAAGTTCTTGACCACACAAAACTGTACATTTTAGCCAAAGCAATTAACATATTCGCTTTGAATATTTGGAAAATTTGACTATCTTAAGTGTTATTATTAGTAATTATCCACACAGACAAGCTCTTTTCCTATCCACAAATACTCATATAGAGATTGTAAAGATACTCTCTTCTAGCTGGGGATGGGGGGACAGAACGAAAGGGAGCTCTGTGAAGTACATAATATTTCTGAACCAGTTCTAATCAGCAGTTCAAACAATATTAGTGGTGGGCATATAATTTATTGTGCATAGTAAACAGATGGATTGTAATTTAAAAACAGAGTTGGCAAATTTTTATTTTTTATTTTTGATAAAAAGGGAGTTAGCAATATTCTAACTAGAGAACAGACAAGTAAGCCTTTTCCCTGATGATCCATCAAAATGCAGACGGAGAAAAGTAACTGATAGCATGGTACTGATTCTTGCATAATAGGAACAATAATTAATAAGAAAGCAATGACCCTCACCCCCACCCTCCAATTCCCCTTTCTATTATTTTTGTCCCTAGTGGCTAAATCAACAATCATGACAAAAAAATGTAGCCTTTAAGTAAAGGTAATACCTCATGTTTCAAAATAGAGCTTCCATTAACCAATGCATGGTCTGTGTTGTCAACATCTTGAAGGTGAGAGAAAATACACCTAATAAGTTCATGCAGCGTGTACCGTGCCATCTGCTGCAACAACTCACCTTTGGTACCTGCTTGATGAACTATACGGAAACAAGTATTCACTATGTTGCAAACATGTTGGTTACTCAGCATTACAGATGCTTTACTTTTCATACATGCTAGGAGAACTTGTAGTATCTTCATCAAAACAACTTCTTCAGAAGAAGGATCGGTCACCTCAAATCTGCAGCTAGTGACAGCATCAACTACCAAGTGCATGGCATCCTGAATATTGACAGTATTTTGATCAATCACATCCAGAGTCAAGATCTTGTAAACAGACGACAAAGCAACACCCGTAATTGCTGCACCCGTTTCATCAGATCGAATCACATCTAAAAACGGCTGGAGATACGAGGCAGGGTTGATAGCATCCCATTGATGGTGCCACAAAAAGATTTGTCTCCGTAATGCCTTCAAAGACTGAATCAGAGAGTGTTCCAGCTGATCATCGCCAGACAAATAACGACCTCCCCATCTTACATTTCTTCGCATGACTGCCAAGACAGCACCAATTTCAGAGTTGATCATGCATGCTAGAGTTGTGTTGTTAGGATATGTAGCAATAGAATCACATTCCTCAGGTTCCTCCTCTATTGCATCATTTATACCAGGTTGCAGCTTTAGACGTCCCATTTTCACGATATTTCTTAGTAGGGTACAGCAAGGATCTGCTTGAGGTTCAACAATAAACACAAGGAGATCAGGATTTCCACAAACTAGAATAACTTAAACGAAGCATGAAATACAAACATTCGAACCACAGACTGAGAAACTTTCCAGATTCAATTCACATAAACAGCATGTACATGTAAAATATACAAGGCAAACCTTACATAACCTATAAGTATAAACATTACACACACATTAACATAACCATACACATATATAGATACATGAGTTACAGTATGATTATGAGTGAGCAAGTTAAGTTATTTCAAATTTTAAAAAACATATGCACATATAGATCTGATCCACACAACATTTTCAGGTATCCTATAATTTAAAGATGAAGCTGCAGAAGCATAACTTAATCTCAAATAGATCATTAGTCTCTTACTCAATCACATTCACAGCTTTAAATTAGGGGTTACTGTGAAATGAATCCACTATCTACAAATAGAAATAGAAGCATAAGAATTAAAATCGACAACAATTTCGGTGGAAAAAAAAAAACCCTTACTTTCTATCACACGTTGGTACTACTACCACCCAGATGAAATGATCACGCGCTCCCTCTGTATCGCTATTCGATTTGAAAAGTTGCGTTGCGTTTTTAGCGTCGAGAGAATTGGGTAGTGCTCTTCGCTCTCATAATCGGTAAAGTAATCTTCTTCCTCTTTACTGTGTCTGTGTGCCGCGAAAGAAAAAATGAAAAATAGTGAAACTCTAATGAGGGTGTTGTGATTATCAATTTCAAATTAAAATCAGTCTAAACATTTATTAGAATAATAATAATTCTAATTTCACAGAAGCGTTTTCTCTAATAACTAATAAGGTGTAAGTAAGTCAATGGCCTCTGCGAGGTGGGTATTGGGTAAAGTCAATTTCACATTCACAGATTCACACATAGTCATAGCATGAGAATTCACTTGTTATTTGTGATTTGAAAACTTTAACGCCAATCTCATTGTCGCAATTAGCAAAGACACACATTTACCCTTTTTTTATAAATAAAATAAGGCGATAATACGCATAAATTTATTGATAACAAAAATAATAATAATAATAAATAAAACCATGAGGAAGCGTTTGGTTCATGGAGTGTTTTATTTTTAGATAAATTATATTTCTGATAATCAAGAATATATATTTCTAGATAAATAATAAGTTTCTCAACAATATTTATTTCTTACTTTCATATATGGAAATAAATTTTTTTCAAGTTTCTAATTATCATTCATTAATTTTATTCCCAAGCATTATACCAAATATGAGAAACTTTATTCCCCTACCACCATCCCTAGAAACAATTTTTAAAAACTTATATCAAACGCTATCCGAGACGCATAAACCAAAACTCATAAAAGAAAGAATAATTTAGTTTTACTTTAAATAAATAAATAAATTTCATTTTTGAGCTCAACAACAAAATTGAGCGAGTCATTATTTGAGTCCTAGAAGGACTAGACGTGTATTTTAAATCTTCGAAATATGAGACACTATTAATTCCTCAAAGAAGAAAATCTTCCTTAAGGTCCCTAAAAAGATGGAAGTGTCATTACATAAGTCCAGTCATAATTTTTCCTCTATCTGACTTAACACGCGTGTCTGGGTGGCACGCTAGATGGTCATTAGGGGTGAGAATAGTTTAGTCCCCTCGTGGGGGTTACGATCATTCAAAGTCTAATTCAGCTTAGTCTATTTAGTAAAAGAATCAAATCAATGCTTTTTAAAATAGCTAAAGAGACCATATCTTAGGCCGTTAAAAAAAACATATTAAATCTATCAGGCCGACCTACTTAACACATACACTCATATATATATATATATATATATATATATATATATATATATATACACTATGATATATTTACATTATTTATAATATTTGAAAGTAAAGACCTATTGATCATGTAGTGGTCTACTTGCCTATTTAATTTTGAATGTGTAGTGACCTATTTATTAGTATAGGTCTACCAACTTCTTTATCATCAGAAGCCTACGAGTCTATTTATAAGTGAAGGCTTATGACCTATTTATTTGGTGGATTCTAGCTTAAAGTATGTAACGCCCTTTGTTACATTAGTAATCCCAAGATAAAATCAATAAAAATCCTTTAAAACATTTAATTAAAACATATATCTCATAAAGAAAAATTAAAAAAATATTTGAAGTCTGAAAATACCTCATATTAAATAATATAGTAATAAAGTATCCATGTAATGAATATAAATATAAATCCATACGTTTGAATAATAATTAAAAACCAAAAGTCTCAAAACCGGTAATTACAATCCGAGAAAATAATACGTAGACCAAATAACGTCGTCAGCACCCTCAACAAATACTACACTACTAACCAACAAGGTGACTAAAAAGACGACTCCTCAGATCTCTGGGTCCTCAACAGCGATGTCCTCGGACTCTGAAAACAACACTTATAATGAGATATAAAATCCCAGTGGTCAACAATACAGTTTTATAAAATATTTTCGAAAATAGTATTGTTCTCAGCCAGCGCGGTAACCGAAAAAACTGTCCATGGCACCCGCTAATTTTCCAAAATAATATATATAAAAGAAAATACTTTTATTAACAACAATAGTCTCATCAACTCAATAGCATATAACGTAACAACAACTTATCTCAATGCATTACATTCCATATACCAAGTAAATTCTGGTTTAATCCAAATGACCCGAAGATCTCCTAATTAAATTGGTCTCTTGCTGGCATGCCATAAATTCACACATCAGACGACAATGACGTCTCATTGCCCACCCCTACTCACGAGGAGTGTTTCGATGTCACCCTCCTGTCGGGGACATTCCCATTTCGATACCTCCCATGTGCACATGGTGGTATTTCTCCCTTTTCGACACCCCATCGTGTGGCGGTGTTACTTTCGATACCCTTTTTAGGTGGTATTACTCATTTTCGACATCTCAATCACATGGCGATGTTACTTTCGATACCTCATTAAGGCGGTATTACTCTTCGATACCCCTATCATAGGTGGTATTGCGACAAACATCATACAACTCATCATAAGGCATAAATTTCATGTCTCATACATGTAACAACTCATTTACCATAAATTAAATATTTAATCTTATCATGCATACCAAATAGACTCATATCATGTCATCAAGTAATTTTATAACTACACCATGACAATCACGAACATCAAGACATAACATATGTCATCAAGCTTATCATCAAACTAGTACAAATATCAATCATGTATTTCATGCCATCAATAACAAGAGTAAATACTCAATTTAACAAATTTTTGTTTTAATTGAAAACCCCCGATTTTAAAATTTAGGTTGGTGATATCAATCATATAAGGTAAACCCTTCCACACACATACAAACAATTATACCATGGAAAGTGTTCGTAAAAAGTATTGTTACTCACCTCTTGAAGACCTCCAAAATGTTCTAGAAATTACGTATGACAAAAGTTGGTGCTTCTCTAAAATATTTTCTTCCCTTCACTGTTATGATTACACCAACAACAAAAAGAAACGTGTCTCAAAATCCCTCACATTGTACGGCCCCCCTTCTAATCCTCCTTTACACGGCGCTCCTCACTGCATTCGTAGTGATTTGAGTGTGTATATATATATATATATATATATATATATATATATATATATATTTATTTATTTATTGCACATTAGGCAGCGTAGGCTTCTAGATTTTTTTTAATTTATTTTCTTTTCCTTTTTTTTTTGTTTCTTTATTGTTTATTTCTTTTTTTTATATAAAATAATTAGGCCCACTTGACTTATGAACTACCCCCTAGGCCCCTACGTGAAAAGTCTGCACTATGTTTATATATATATATATATATATATATATATATATATATATATATATATATATATATATATTAATTCATTATTCATTTTGTAATTCCTAACCAACTCTAATAAACTTTATACTAACAAATCATTTACATTAAACCTCTTAATTATATTTTATTTTCACTATATTTTAATAACTTAATCTCTTTTTTTATTTTTTTTAATCAAATTATTTATATTAGAATTTTAGGATGTTACATTTTCTCCCCTCCTTAAAGAATTTCGTCCATGAAATTCACCTCATACTCACGCACTTATTTTAATATATGTCATATTTGAAACTAAAAGGTTACCATACCTTAGATAATAAAATCTGGGTATTGAAGAATTATGTCCTCCTCCATCTCCCAAGTGGCTTCCTCGAGAGTCAATCCTTCCCATAACACTTTCACCAATGGAATTGTCTTGTTCCTCAGAGTCTTAGTGCTTGTGTCCATGATTTAACTAGGCTTTGGCTTATAGATCAAATTATCCTTCAATTGTACAGACTCAGGAGCTATCACATGAGATTCATCAGGCACATATTTTGAGTTGCGACACATTAAAAACATCGTGAAGGTTTGCCAAATGTGGCGGAATAGCCAATTGATAAGCATTAGGCCCGACTCTTTTACGAATTTGGAAAGGGACCCATGAAACAAAGAATTAGTTTTCTGAGTGACATTGACCTCCCCATCCCAAACTTAGGAGTGACTTTCAAGATTATCCTCTTCCTAAAATTCTAAATGTTTTCCTTTCATGTCGGCATAACACTTTTTATTTATTTTGCGCAATGCGCATCTTTCCCTTAATTACGAATCCTAATTGCGATCTCTTGAATTAAATCGGGTCCTAACAAGATATTCTCGCCTACTTCTCACTAACAAAAAGGGGACCTACCTTTCCTAATTACATCCTCGATATATATATATATATATATATATATATATATATATATATATATATATATATATATATATATATATATATATATATATATAGTCAATAACCATTTTCACCAGATAATAAGCGTACAATTCATGACACCTTAACTATAAAAATATATATTTTTTATTAAAATAAAAGTCAATAATTATAAGATAAAATTATGCACATAAGAATTTGTTTATGTCCATCCGCCTATAACTATAAGCATTCTCACAAATTAAATTTATAACAAACAATCCACAAAAGAAAAAGAAGTAATGTTTTATACCATCCATACGTGGATATAATTGTTAAATTTTTAATGTGTATAATATGTGGATTAGCATTAATTGGTGATTAAATTATAATTAAATTATTAATATATCAGTTATAAAATTAATTCTTAATTACGTAACCAATTGGTGAAATTGTTGTTGGGTATTTACTAAGAGTGACCCTATGATGGGCTGGGCCATTCTGATGTTAACCCGTTGAGAGGTCCCTACTCTCTGCTGGTAGGTTAAAAAGATTGCCTCCCCATTAAGCATTCGAGTGACACACACACTGAACACCAACCAGAAAGAGAGAAGCAACCCTCTCACATTCTGATATATTGTAATGGATTCTACGATGCTCCAAGGTACACAATTCTTCTCCTCTCCTTCGATTAACATGTGTAATATGCTATGATTTGTATCTGTATGATGTTCTAAACAAATTAGAATTATAGGTAATCCTTCAATTGGTATCAGAGCCAAATAGATACATATTATAGCTATTGCAGAATTGGATCAAGAACAACTTTGTACAAATTCGTGGATTTTGTTTTTCTGAAGTTCTTGAATCAAAATCACGATTATTTTATTTACAAACTCTGAAATCAGTAGAGGGCTTTTCTTCCCGCATGTTATTCGAGTAACATACTCGAAAATCGTTGGATTTTATCAAATAAAACGTGAGAAATCGATGCTTTTTCGTTTCCTTTTTTGCGTGAAAAAGCCCCAACTTGTTCGATCTCGTTTTCTTGCAACTGGACGAATAATCTTCCAAATCGGTGTTGGGCTTCTCTATCTCGGAGACCACCGATCAATACCCCTCAAAATCACGCAAAACCATAGCCTGTATATAGAGAACGAATCGGGTCTGTATCGCGGGTCACTTCGACCCGTTTTTGGTTGCTGGGCGAGGAAGATGACCTCTCCCTGTGCCCCGCGAGTGTATGCTCGCCTCGCGATTCTGGGCATCAGCATCTGTTGGAATTCCAGATTCGCCTCGCGAGATACTTCTCGCCTCGCGAATCATTTTATATGGTTAAATCCGAAAATATATTGTATTTTTTAATACTGTACTCTCAGTTTTTTTTGGTCTAAAATTTTGTGATTGTTCCCTACTTTTTTGTGACACTTTGATGTGTTATACTCTCCTTGATCATGTGTCATATAGATGGAATTAATTTTAGAGCCTTATGTGAATTAAGTTGTGTGTTCTATGCTATATTTGTTATATAATATAATTTTTCTAATGTATAATTGTAGCATGACTATTGATATTTTGTATAGTTATGAACTCACATATCGTGGGTATAATTATACAAAATTTGTGTTGTTAAATAATTAATTATTCTAATGTGTTATATTTGTATTATATTAATAATAATTATACCCTATCGGTGTACTATTATTAATGTAATTCGTTATTATACACCGTACTATTGTCTCAAGCTTATGTCAATTATGGTTTTCAAGTACCCTATCGGTATTAGAAATTTTGGTGATGTAAGTTTTGTACATTGTATTATTCTTCTTATTATATTTCTTATTTATTATGATTCGGGACCCTTAGGCGGAATTATAATGAATAAGAAATTTGTATTATGGGCAAGATTGGCTGAACATATATATGGAATCATATTACCTTTCAATTCTTAATGATTCCTTATTCTCTGTTTTATGTCAGTCTCTTTCCCAAATTCTGTCAAAACTCTAAATGGGACAAACTATGAGGACTGGAAAGAGTCTCTAGATCTCTACTTAACCATTGCTGACTTGGATCCGGCCTTGAGGGAAGACAAGCCAGCAGCTCTCACAAATGAATCTACTGCAGCTCAGAGGAATGCTTATGAGAAATGGGAACACTCTAATAGAGTGTGCCTGAAAGTGATGAAGTATACTATGGAAAAATCCATCAGGCAGAGTATCTTAGAGACCGATAATGCTAAAGAATATCGTAAAGTCTGTTGGGGAGAAATTTATGACTTTTGAGAAGGCTCGGAAAAGTCAAGTATCTTTCCTTGTTTGACAAGACCAAACATGATGGGGTCGAGTGGTGTGCGTGAGCATATCATGAAGGCGATGCACTATAACAACAAACTGACATCTCTTAAAGTTGAAATTGGCGAAAGTACTTTAATCTACCGGGTTCTTGAATCTCTTCCTTCACAATTCGATGTTATGAAGACCTCTTACAATACACAGAAGGCTGAATGGACAGTGGACGAGATGATTGCCATTGTTACACAAGAAGAAGAGTCCATTAAAAAGGGTAAATCACACAGTGCTCATTTTGCTGCATCTGCTCCAACTCCAACTTCTAATTCAGGTTCAAGATTTGTGAAGAAAGATCAAAAGGGAAAGAAGAAAAATACAAAGCAGCATCTGCAGGCTAAGAAAAGTTTCTTCAAGGGTAACTGCAAGTATTGTAAGAAGTATGGCCACAAGGTAGATGATTGCTATTTCTTGAAAAAGAAACAAGAGAAGCAAGGTATATTCCTAGCTCTAACATGCTTTGAATCCAATGTCATTGAAGTTCCTCCAAATACTTGGTGGTTAGATTCAGGTGCAACCATTCATGTTGTGAATTCCTTGCAGGGGTTCATAAGCCTGAGGAAACCAAGTGATGCTGAGTCTAAAATTATTATGGGAGATGGAGCTGGAGTTTCTGTTATTGACATTGGAATTGTTTCTTTACTTTTGCCTTCTGGACATAATTTGTTTTTAAGAGATCTTTGTGTATGCACCTTCTATGAGAAGGAACTTGATTTCTTTTCGCTTTGGATAAATGTGGTTACACCTTTAAGTTTGGTAGTGGAAAATTGATTGTTTGTTCAGATTCTATTTTCGTTGGTTCGGGGTTTTACGTGATGGCCTTTATATGTTAAATCTACATGACATGTCTGTCAATTCTCATTGTTGGAAACAAACGCAGTAGGATTAATGAACATTCTTCTATGTTATGGCATCGACGTTTGGGGCATATTTCTAGGCCCCGTATTTGAGAGGCTAGTCAAGGAAGGTATTCTTCATGATCTAGACTTCTCCGATTTTGATACATGTATTGATTGCATCAAGGGCAAATTTATCGCCAAGGTTAGGAATAAAGCAGCAAATAGGTGTGATGATGTGCTACAGTTGATTCACACCGACCTGTGTGGACCTATTACACCCACTGCCATGGGTGGATATGGGTATTTCATTACCTTTATAGATGACTTCTCGAGATATGGATGGATAGATCTCCTTCAAGAAAAGTCTAGTTCCCTAGATGCTTTCAAATCTTTTAAGGTCAGCTTGTTGAGTTGAAAACAGGTAGGAAGATAAAATGTGTAAGATCTGACAGAGGTGGAGAATTCTATGGTAGATATAATGAGACGGGTAGAAACCCAGGACCTTTCGCCAGATTTCTTGAGGAATGCGGTATTGAAGCTCAATACACTATGCCTGGTACTCCTGATCAAAATGGAGTTGCAGAGAGGCGTAACCGCACATTTATGGATATGGTAAGATGTATGTTGAGCCATTCATCATTGCCAGACTTTCTTTGGGGAGATGCCTTAAAAACTGCTGTCTACATTCTAAATCAAGTACCCAGCAAGTCTGTACCAAAAACTCCATATGAGCTTATGAGTGGAAAGAAGCCGAGTTTGAAACATTTTCATGTATGGGGTTGTAAGGCAGAAGTTAGACCTTATAATCCTCAGTCTAAGAAGCTTGATCTTAAGACTGTTAGTGGTTTCTTTATTGGCTATTGTGTGGGTTCCAGAGGTAGCAGATTCTATTGTCCATCTCATTCTATGCGAGTCGTCGAATCTGATCGAGCGATTTTCTTTGAGGATGACTTGGATAGCGGGAGTGATATACCACGACCAGTTACTCTTAGAGAAGATCGCACCATAGTTCCTATACCAGCTGTTCCTTTTCCTACAGAAGTTATGATTCCAGCTAATGATGATAATCAGAATCTTCAACATGAAGATGGTGTGGCAGCACCACTAGTAGATGAACAAGAACATGATCTTATTGTTGATGAAGTTCCATTGAGACGATCTCAAAGAGTGCGCAGACCTTCCATACCAGATGATTATGTTGTATATCTTCAGGAACATGAGTTTGACCTCAATGATGATGATGATCCTATTAACTTTAAGGAGGCAATTTCTAGCTCTCATGCTTCTGATTGGCTGAATGCTATGCATGATGAGTTGTCTTCTATGTCTCATAATGGTGTTTGGAATCTAGAGGATTTACCAATTGGTTGTAAACCTGTTGGATGCAAATGGGTTTTCAAAACCAAACGTACTCCAGATGGTAAAGTTGAAAGGTACAAAGCCAGACTGGTAGCTAAAGGCTATAACCAAAGAGAAGGCATTGACTATAAGGAGACTTTCTCACCAGTCTCTACAAAAGATGCATTTCGAGTTGTCATGGCTTTGGTAGCTCATTTTGATCTAGAACTTCACCAGATGGATGTGAAGACGGCTTTTCTGAATGGAGACCTCATCAAGATGTTTACATGGTTTCACTGAAGGTTTTACTTGAAACAGGCAAAGAGCACTTGGTTTGCAAGTGAATAAGTCTATTTATGGAGTGAAACAGCCTCCCGACAATGGTATTTGAAGTTTGATCAGGTTGTCACTTCTCTTGGCTTCAAAGAAAATGCCTCAGATCAGTGCGTTTACTTGAAGACTTGTGAGGGTGAGTTCATCATTCTCGTTCTATATGTTGATGATATACTTCTTGCTAGCAGTTGTGTTAAAATTCTGACCGAGACAAAACTTATGTTGAGTAGCCACTTTGATATGAAAGACCTTGGTGATGCTTCTGTTGTTTTAGGCATCCAGATTTATCGTGATAGGTCACGTGGTGTTCTTGGATTGTCTCAAAAAGGATATATTGAAAAGGTCCTCAAAAGGTTTAATATGCATTCTTGCTCCCCATGTGCTGCACCTGTTCAAAAGGGTGAGGAAAAATTTTCTAAATCTCAATGTCCTCAAAATGATGTAGAAATAAATGAAATGGAAAAAGTCCCATATGCCTCCGCTGTTGGCAGTTTAATGTATGCTCAAGTTTGTACTCGTCCCGACATTGCTTTTGCTGTAAATGCTTTAGGGAGATACTTGAGCAACCCAGGTTTGGGTCATTGGAAAGCCGTAAAAAAGGTCATGAGATATTTGCAGGGAACCAAAGATTATATGTTGACCTATAAGAAGTCTGATCAACTTCAGGTCACTGGTTATTCTGATTCTGATTTCGCAGGTTGCCCTGACGACCGAAAATCTACTTCTGGCTTTATCTTTATGATGGCAGGAGGAGCTATTTCTTGGAAAAGCGTCAAACAGACGCTTACAGCTACTTCTACCATGGAAGCAGAGTATGTTGCTTGCTATGAGGCTACTTGTCAAGCCATGTGGCTGAAAAATTTAATTTCTGGCTTTCATATTGTTGAAAGCATATCTAGGCCACTTGTGATATATTGTGACAATACTGCTGCTGTGCACTTCTCTCATAACAATAGAAGCTCTTCTCGCACTAAGCATTTTGATGTGAAATATTTGTTCGTTAGAGAGAAGATTCAGGAGTTTCAGACTCGTATTGAGCATATTGATACAGGAAACATGCTTGCTTGCTGATCCACTAACCAAAGGCTTAACTGTTGGAATATTCCGGAATCATGTAATTCATATGGGCTTAGTTAAGTCTTTTGATGTATTGGATTAGTGGGAGTCTGAAACCATTATTTGCCCATTATCTTTTTTTTTTATGAGATATGTAAAACGTCATTCTTGTTTTCATATCTCTTATAGCATTTTAAGATGCTTGGACCATTCTTGAACTGCATATTTCTCTTTATTAATTATATGCAATTTTATATTCATCATTCTTTATGTGAGATATGAGTCTTTAGCATGTATGATTTACTTCCCTATCGGATACTATTTCTGCATTGTTAAAACTTATATTTCTTATACTGCTGGTTAACGTGTGCTTTGATCGTAACTGGTATTTCTTCTTAATAATTGTTATATTTTAATAATTGATTAATGCTATCCAAGTGGGAGAATTGTTAAATTTTTAATGTGTATAATATGTGGATTAGCATTAATTGGTGATTAAATTATAATTAAATTATTAATATATCAGTTATAAAATTAATTCTTAATTACGTAACCCATTGGTGAAATTGTTGTTGGGTATTTACTAAGAGTGACCCTATGATGGGCTGGGCCATTCTAATGTTAACCCGTTGAGAGGTCCCTACTCTCTGCTAGTAGGTTAAAAAGATTGCCTCCCCATTAAGTATTCGAGTGACACACACACTGAACACCAACCAGAAAGAGAGAAGCAACCCTCTCACATTCTGATCTATTGTAATGGATTCTACGATGCTCCAAGGTACACAATTCTTCTCCTCTCCTTCGATTAACATGTGTAATATACTATGATTTGTATCTGTATGATGTTCTAAACAAATTAGAATTACAGGTAATCCTTCAATAATAGCCTCTTACAAACCCTACATCAAATTCCTCATATTATTCACATAACGGAGGAATTTTATAAATAAAATAAAGAAAGGAGAAGTAGTAGCGACATCCATATATTAATTCTCATCTTAGCCGGCCCAAGATAATAATCTCACAAGAAAAATAAATAGTTTCATCTACAGTTGATAAGAAGATCTAACTTAAAAGAAATGTGATAACAAAATGAAGAGTAAGAATTAATAAACTTGCAATTAGATTGTCCAGAAACAACTATAAAATATACACCACAGTAGTACTAAGAAATCAATTCCATCTTGATCTTTGAGTAGGTACATACAAAAAAAAATAACATTTTTCACTTTTTGATAAAAAAAATATATAAGTTTGTTAGGATTAGACATGTCATTAATTATGTAAAAATAAATCCTAGGGGTATTTTAATCGTGACAAATATTTGGTCACTTGAGAAGTAATTTGAAATTTCAAGGAAATTGATTCTATATATATATATATATATATAACTAACAAAATTACAACATAATAATAAAATTTGAGCATATATATAACTTATCCAATACAACATCCATTTTTATTCTCGTCCACCAATACATCTTTAAATCTTGATACATTTTGGTTATTCCTAGATGTATGGCTATCATTTCATGGTATTTCATCTTGAAGGCTCCCCTCCTTAAGAACAATTATCCTATTCTTAAACAACGCTAGATCGTTATCAAATAAACATAATTCTCTCGATGTCTAAGAACTACACTCATTTAATATATTTTCTAAGGTCATTATAAATCTTCAACCTATTAATTTTCAAACTTAAAGGCTTAAAAGGACATCCAAATCCATATCTCTAGGCTTTTCTATTAGGTTCATCTCTTGCAACCTTAAGTTAGACATGTGCGAAAATTTCCTACTCAGAGCATCGACTACTACATTGGCTTTTCCTGGACTGTACTTCAACTCAAAAAATCATAGTTCCTAGGAAATTTTATCCACCTTCTTTCCCTTATATTTAACTTTCTCTCCCCCCCTCTCTCTCTTTTTTAACAACTATTTAAGGCTCTTATGATCATAAAAAAACTTCGAACTTTATCCCGTACAAGAGATTTTCCTTTCTTAGTCAGCTTGGTGAGAGGTAATGTTAGTCTAGAGAACCCATTTATAAATTTCTATAATACTCCTCCAATTCTAGGAAACTTCTCTCATTTGTCACTGTCTTAGGCTTCTCTTATTCCATCTCTAGTTCTACTTTACTAACATCAATCGTCACTCTATTCAACGATCTAAGGTCATCTATCACAGGCAAACGATACATATACCTAATGGTTACTTTGTCCAATTGCATATTGTCCACACACAATCTCATACTCCAAAAAAAAAAATTTCCACTAAAATCACTCAAAAGTTATTACAAAATCAAATATATTTCTTACCATTGACTAAAGTGGAATTTGACTCATACTATAATTAAAAAAAAATTAATTAGGATCCGATAAAAATCACTACAGAGTGAAGCCGTGCATCAGTATACATGAGCAAATTGTGATTCCAAATAAGTCTAATTTGAATTTGGCAAAGTGAAACTAATTCAAACGTTAGTGACTTGACAAAGTGAAACAATGCTTCCAAATATGAAATAGAAAAATCAATTCAAGTGAGATTTACGATTTTGCCATCAAACAAAAAGAAAAAGTTAATCCAAGTAGCGTAAAAACAAATGAGATAGGACTGCAAATTTTGTACGAAAATAAAACTAAGGAGCCACATATACACCACAACAAAAGAAACAAAACCACAATTAAAAGAATCTTAAAAAAAATTTAAAAAAAAAATATCAAATTAATTCACCAAATAACATTAAAACATTTTAAGAATCCCAAATCAAGAATCAAGAATCTCAAAACCTCGATTCTTCATATTAGACAAATATACATGTGAAAACCTCAATTTCCACATCAAAAAAAATCAAAACAAATTAAGAGATCACATCCTTCAATAATTCATTCTATCAAGGTTTTAAGAAAGTGTTTTACTCACATGCTATGAGTATTACTGTCACATCACTATAAATTCCCACCTTACCAAAAAGCTAGAGTATGTATCGATCCTTGAGTTCCTCAACTAAGAACTTATTAGAAGAAACAACCAATACAATAAGGGTTGACACCGAAGAAAAATCGATAGACATTGGTTGTGAAGAGATATCAAAAATAAAAATAGTTCTATTAGAGTACTTTACGACAATGAGTCTAAAGGACAATCACCCCTTACCAAGAATAGCATCTAACCCAGACATAGATAACAAATAAGATCGAAGGCATAAGGCACGTCCCGATGCATAAGAAAACAATTTATACAAGAACTGAAAGAAATAAGATTATCCCCCATAGAAGTAGAAACACGTGGATCAAAGGACAAAAGAAAGATAGGTAACTCCAAATTTCACACATGAAGGATATGTAAAAGAATGTGTTGCTCCTGAACCAAACAATAGAGTAACTTTTCTCCTGTACGAGTTGAAGAAATTCAACCTCCTTCGGATCTAAGCTGCCTCGGAATGATGGAGGGTTGTCCTTCTTGAATTCGGAAAGTCACACGTGCTAAGGGTCCTAGGTTGCCATCACTCCATTAGTGATTGGCCTCGATTCCCATTCAGTTGACGGAGAGTCCCCGCCTGTGCTTGCATAACTCGGGCTATACAATCCAAAGCTGGTGCAAGTGCAACGTTCCTCCCTCGCCTATTAATCGCCATAAATCCGCTCACTACCAATGAAATACTGGGTTGATCAGGTCCAATATCCCAAAGAATAACATGCAGCATTTATAACTCTAACAAGCATCCTATGCGCCCAAGTTTTGTTTTATAAAAGTCTCAATGCCACAGTCCGATTTAGAATCGAACTGTTCTGATACCATAAATGTAACGCCCTTTGTTACATTAGTAATCCCAAGATAAAATCAATAAAAATCCTTTAAAACATTTAATTAAAACATATATCTCATAAAGAAAAATTTAAAAAATATTTGAAGTCTGAAAATACCTCATATTAAATAATATAGTAATAAAGTATCCATGCAATGAATATAAATATAAATCCATACGTTCGAATAATAATTAAAAACCAAAAGCCTCAACCGGGCGTCTAATTATAATCCGAGAAAATAATACGTAAACCAAAGAACGTCGTCAGCACCCTCAACCATACTACACTACTAACCAACTAGGTGATTAAAAAGATGACTCCTCAGATCTCTGGGTCCTCAACAGCGATGTCCTCGGACTCTGAAAACAACACTTATAATGAGATATAAAATCCCAGTGGTCAATAATACAGTTTTATAAAATATTTTCGAAAATAGTCTTGTTCTCAGCCGGCGCGGTAATCGGAAAAACTGTCCATGGTACTCGCTAATTTTACAAAATAATATATATAAAAGAAAATGATTTTATTAACAACAATAGTCTCATAAACTCAATAGCATATAACGTAACAACAACTTATCTCAATGCATCACATTCCATATACCAAGTAAATTCTGGTTTAATCCAAATGGCCCGAATACCTCCTAATTAAATCGGTCTCTTGCTGGCATGCCATAAATTCACACATCACACGACAATGGCGTCCCATTGCCCACCCCTACTCACGAGGAGTGTTTCGATGTCACCCTCCTGTCGGGGACATTCCCATTTCGATACCTCCCATGTGCACATGGCGGTATTTCTGCCTTTTCGACACCCCATCGCGTGGCGGTGTTACTTTCGATACCCCTATCATAGGTGGTATTGCAGCAAACATCATACAACTCATCATAAGGCATAAATTTCATGTCTCGTACATGTAACAACTCATTTACCATAAATTAAATATTTAATCTTATCATGTAAATAGACTCATGTCATGTCATCAAGTAATTTTATAACTACACCATGACAATCACGAACATCAAGACATAACATATGTCATCAAGCATATCATTCAACTAGTACAAATATCAATCATGTATTTCATGCCATCAATAACAAGAGTAAATACTCAATTTAACAAATTTTTGTTTTAATTGAAAACCCCCGATTTTAAAATTTAGGTTGGTGATATCAATCATATATTCAATTTAAATTCCAAAAAAAAAACTATAAGGTAAACCCTTCCACACACATACAAACAATTATACCATGGAAAGTGTTCGTAAAAAGTACTGTTACTCACCTCTTGAAGACCTCCAAAATGTTCTAGAAATTACGTATGACAAAAGTTGGTGCTTCTCTAAAATATTTTCTTCCCTTTACTGTTATGATTACACCGACAAAAAAAAGAAACGTGTCTCAAAATCCCTCACACTGTACGCCCCCCCTTCTAATCCTCCTCTGCGCGGCGCTCCTCACTGCATGCACAGTGATTTAAGTATATATATATATATATACTGCACATTAGGCAGCGTAGGCTTCTAGGTTTTTTTTTAATTTATTTTCTTTTACTTTTTTTTTGTTTATTTTGTTTCTTTATTGTTTATTTCTTTTTTTTTTTTATAAAATAACTAGGTCCACTTGACTTATGAGCTACCTCCTAGGCCCCTACGTGAAAAGTCTGCACTTATGTTTACATTCATATATATATATATATATATATATATATATATATATTAATTCATTATTCCTTTTGTAATTCCTAACCAACTCTAATAAATTTTATACTAACAAATCCTTTACATTAAACCTCTTAATTATATTTTATTTTCACCATATTTTAATAACTTAATCTTTTTTTTTCTTTTTTTTAATCAAATTATTTATATTAGAATTTTATGATGTTACAAAGTATGTGTTTTAGTGGTATACCCATGTACCACTATTTTCAAGATAAGTAATTAATTTTATTAAAAAAGTTTATTTTAAGATTATATTTCTACCCCTACTCCTTTCCACCCCTCAACCTCCATCAGCAACCGTACCATAGCACACCCCAGATTAGCAATCCAATCTTCTTCCTGCAGAGCGTCTTCTTCCATTGAAATGCAACATTTTCTTATTACTGTTATTAAAATTATTTGAAATCAAATTTTGTTTTCCATTTTCGCAGAAGAGGAGGTACCAAGATCTGGAGTTTTCTTTTTTATTGTTGGGTTATTCAACAACCTGCTCAGTCCACTATATTGCCGCCGGCGAGGCTAACTTGGGTGGCGGCAAAGCATGCCGTCACCGCCGCGAGCTCTGGGCTTCTGCAGAAATGCACATTTTTTTTCGTTTCTTTCTTATGTACTCTTATTGCTACTATTAAAACTATTTGAAACCAAATTTTGTTTTCCATTTTCGCAAAAGGGGAACTACCCAAATCTGAACTTTTATTTTTATCGTTGGGCTATTCGACAAATCAGTCCACTATATTGCCGTCGTCGAGGCTAACTTGGGCGGCGTGGAAGCACGTCGCTGCCGCTGCGAGCTTTGGGCTTCCACGGAAACGGCCTCTGGTACGACGCAAAACTCAGGTGCGGCCAAAAACAAGAAAGACTTAAGAGATGAGTGAAGAAAGAAAAAAAAATGAAGAAGAAGGACAGAAGAAGGACCTAGAGATGAGGGAAACAAACGAAGATGGTGGCAGGAAGCGAACAAATCAATGTGAGGAGGGTGGGGATAATTTTGTAATTTGATTAATTTTGGGTTATTTGTATTGTCAGATAAAAGTAATATTTTATTTTTTGAAGTGTAAAATCTGAACCATTGATTATTTTAATATTATATCTAAAACTCACATTATTGGTTCTTGTGTGAAAATAGTGATACATGAGTATACCACTAAAACACATACTTCATGCTAGAATCCACCTATTTATAGGTGGAGGCATATTTAAAGACCTTGTTGATGAATAAGCTTTTAAGTTGGTCAGGCTCATGTCTTAAAAATTGGGGGATTTGATTTTATCATCCCATAAATTACTATTCCCACCTCTAGGAGTGTTCAGATCCAAACCGATCCAAAAAAAACTGCAAAACCCGTAAAAAAAATCGAAAACCGATGAAAACTGAAACCAATTGGATTTTTTTGGATCAATTTTATGTAAACCGATCGGTTCGGTTCGGTTATTGGATGCATTGTCTAGAACCGAACCGAACCGATCATTTATTCAAAACTCATGCTCCCTGAGTTTTGATTATCACTTCATGCGTTTTGCGACTTGGCCTTTACACACTTTCTCATTTTTCCCTTCGTCACTTTCCTTCCCTAGCCCTAGCACACAGCCGCAACATCCCCCTCTTCCTCGCCAGACTCTCGTCTCCACCCGTGCCCGCCGCCCGCCTCTCCCTCCCCGTCGACTCCCTCTCGCAACTTCTCCCTCTTCGCCGCTTGCCTCTCCCTCCCTGTGGTCTCCCTCTCCCTCTTCGTCTTTGATTTGCTTCTTCTCCCTCAGTCCCTTCGAATCTTCTGCGATTTCGTTTTACTTCTTCTCAATCGTTATGAATTTGCCGCGTTCTCTCAAGCTATTTGTGTTCCTCTCAATTATAGGTATGAATTTCTCTTTCTCTCTCAAACTATGAATTGTCAATTTGATTTCTTTTTGCTATGAGTTATTTTTTAATGAAAAATACTGGAAATTACTTCTCTATATATTCTGAGTCTTGCTGAAAATTTCTTTTCTATATATGTTAAAAATCGAATCAACCGAACCGATCCAAACTGCATTTAATCGGATCGGGTCAGATTTGTTCAAGGAAGCCATCCAAGCCGAACCGAACCGTGTGCTCTTTTTTTCTTTGGATCGTATGACTTTTTACCTCAAAATCGATCCAGACCGAACCGTGAATACCCCTACCCACCTCCCTTATCCCTTTGAACTTTCTTTTATTCCCTAAATACCCTTCTTAGCCCTAACACTTTATTTCCCTTGCCCATCGAACACGCCCCATTCTCCATTATTTTTTCTTCATTCTATTATTCTCCCTCATTCTCCTCATCCCACCTCTCATTACGCAACACCCCGCACTTCAAGATTCACATATATTTTTGCATCCCCAGTCTGGTGAACGCAATTGACACAAGGGTGAGGAATACTTCTTCCACTTGATTCTTGATTTGATTTACGATATTTTTATAATTTTTTTGTTTCACTTACGGAAACGAATTTTCGTAAGTATGTAATTTTTTTTGGGTCCTTGACCAGGAGTATACCCCGCCGAAAGCGGAGACTAATCTCCTGCGGAGGAATGAATGGCACCTGAAGGCGGGAAACCCCCTCCCAGCAGAAATTCGCTCCATACACAAGAGCTGAGATTCGAACCTCAACCAATTGATTAAGGGGCACAAGTCCACCACCACTTGTGGCAACCTCCGTTGGTTGTAAGTATGTAATTTGTTAACACTTACGAAAACTGTAATTAATTTCGTTTAGATTTACTTTTCGCTTACGGAAACTAGTTTTCGCAAGTGTTTATATTTTTTTTTACACTTACGGGAACTAGTTTTCATAAGTATAAAATTAATACTAACGTAATTAGTTTCTGTAAGTGCAAATTTTATTTTTACTTACGAAAACTGTATTTTTTATTTTTGTGTAAAAAAAGTACACTTATGGAAACTATAGTTTCCGTAAGTGTCCACAAAATTAAGACTTACCGTAAGTGTTAATTTTTTATTTAAATTTTAAATTTTTGTTGATTAATAATTAATAAATATCATTATTATTAATGACTAAACTTATAAATAATAATATAACTAATTTATTAATATTTAGGATTAATTATGATATAATTTTAAAAATATTCCATATTAATATAATTAAGTTACCTTGATTATTATAATTACGTATTTTTTCTAAAATTTTAAACAGTACCACTTTTGTAAGTTAAAAAAAATGGAAAGCTTATCTTCGTTGCCTCTATGTTGCTGTCGTCTGCTGGTGGCTGGTTGGTTGGTTTGGAAGAGGAATCCGTAAGGAGGTGAGAGTTTAAAATGAAGTGGGGTGGGAGTGGTTTACTGGTTAGAAAGTTGTGTGACTATGTGAGGGGTTAGGGGTAATATGGGCAAAACAGTGAGAAAAAAATAAAAGACAGGGGTGGAAATAGTAATTTATGGTGTGGGAATAACAAAACCCAAAAATTGGCCTATATTAGACTAATAGGTCAGGCTCAGGCCTTGAGATTGGAACTCAGACCAAACTCAGACTTATTAGGGCCTAGCTCGGTCTAGCCTATTCCCACCTCTAGTGGTCATATAACATTTGAACTATATCTCATGGCTATGAAAAAAAATGAAAACATGGAAACATTTTACCTAAGCCCCAACATTTTAGGACACTAAAGATCCATCTCATATCACTGAACCGTCCTAACTCGAAGTTTATTTTGATAGGTTAGGTTTTAGAAATTAAATTCTGTATTTTGATGATGAATTTAGGTTATATTTCGAGTCATCCCGATCTAATGTCCAACATTTTTGTTGACATTTATACATTTTTTTTCATCATTAGGTATAAGTAATAAGACGTCTTAACTTAATCAATGATTTTTTTTTTTACATAACATGATAATATATTTATATTAATATTATTTGTTTTTAAATAAATATTATTAGTTTTAGTTTTCTACTTCTTTGGTTATATGATTTAGATGTTGAAATTTATATATTATGTTAAAAAATCGGTTTGATATGATCCAATCCAATCGAGTTAGGTTCAAATTTAGATAATTGATCCTATCAAAATATCGGGTCGGGTTGAGACCAATCTAAACTCACATCACATTCCATCTCATGAATAACCCTTCTAAATTCTTAAACTTCTAGCTCCTTTGTCTTCTCTTTCCCATTCTCTTGTTCTTCATTACATAGATCCTCTTGTATGTTGACTATAGAGGATGATGAATGGATAGGCTACAAATTTCATAAATTGAAACTCCTACATGTGGACTGGAGACTGGAGTGGCATTATAGAGTGCATTGCAATGCACATTACAGAACGAAGGATATGCTTCTCTAGCCTTGAAGATGTTATGCTTATTTGGATTTGGACCTTAATAAGAATAGCTAAAAATCTTGGGGATTGTACGAGGTAACATTGTAGGTGCTTTTGGGAGAGTGAGGATCCGGACGCGCATGGAAGATGATGGTTTATAAAAAATTCAAGAGGACAATGTTTTACTCCTTATTATTACATACCAAGATTTGGAGGGATTTATTTTGTGTCAACAGTTAATGATAATTTAATTAGGATTAATTAATTACAAATGCTTAATTAGGGATTTAGGGTTATAAAGCTCCCTATGTGGACCAGGTACATGTTGTTTATGCAATAGGGTTTGCCATGGCACTTGATGTGCCAACTCTTCAAGTCTCTTAAACAGAATGTAAGTTAGCAAAAGGACAATATCATAATAAATTCATCTTTTAAGGGTGTCCAGAAGAGTTTCCTTCTTGTAGAGAATGATTTGATCACCTCCTCAATTTCAAATGACCAAATTAACTTAAAGTCCATCTTTTTGGTACTGGTGTCTCCTAATTTTCCTTTTTCTTTGAAAGGAAAATAATTTTCTTCTTTCTTATTTTGAGTTTTAAATTTCTAGTACCTTCATATTAGCAATAAATTGTTGAAATTAACTATTTTTACATTTTTATATCTTGACTTTTATCGGGGATGAGTTGCCTTTTCTTCTTAGTACAAGTTGTGCAAAGAAATGGCACACCAAGTAATAAGCATTCACATTGTTATTGTTGTAAATGAGACATAATTAATATTTTAATAATATTCAATTCAAAATAAGAAGTTTTTTTTGGGGCTACAAAACGGGGCTATGCCCAACAGAAAAAAAAAACTAAAACGAAACTACACGGGGTATGGAAGCCCCAGATGAATCACTAAGTATTATTCTAGGAAGCTCCACAAGCGGAGTCTCTAGAATTTTTAATTCTGATCTCTTGCTCCAAGCTCCAATTAGAAAGCCAATCCGCTCATCTATTGCATTCTCGATAAGTGTGAGAAAACTGAAGTGGCCATTCTTTGCTAAGCCAATCCAAAATTTTGGAAAAAATTCTGTTATGATGATGCTTCTGGTCCGCTGAATCAAGCATTAAAATAATAGCCGTCAAATCTGATTCTACAATCAACCTACGGATTCCTTTGCTCCAGCCAAGTTTTAAACCAGTTAGAATACCCCAAAGCTCAACCACAAAATAAGAACAAATGCCAAGATTTTGGGTAAAACCAGTCACCCAATGGCCATCCTCGGCTCTGATCAGGCTCCCACAACCTGCTAATCCTGGATTTCCTTTGCTTTCACCATCACTATCTAGTTTGGCCCAGCCCACTGGAGGAGATCGCCAATTGACATGAATCTCTTTCATATGCGGATGCCCCGAGTTCCTAACTGTAACACCCCAACTTGGGCATCACATGGTTACCCATTGCGGAAAATAAAATTTTAGAAAATTGCTGGTTACTTTCGGAAAATAATATTTTCTAAGTATTTAACATACCTCAAAATGGTGATAATTTTTTTTTCTCCCACACATCAAAACATAAACATCATACTGAAGTTCACACAGGAAAACACAAGAAAGGGGGATTTGAATTGTGTTTGTTAATAATTTTCGAAAACAACCTTTTAAAAACTATTTCACAGAAGAAATTTAATACAGAAGCAAGCACAGATAAAATGATCTTTTAGAATCTTAACAAAAGCAATATCAAATCCCCACGGTCAGTATAAACAAATAAAGCTATAAGAGTTTAGGGATAGAAGATTCACACTATAGATTTTATCCTAGTTCACTCTCTTTCAACCAAGAGCTACGTCCAGTCCCATCGACTTGAAGGCTTTATCCACTATTTCTCGAAATAGATTACAACCAAGTATTCAATACCTCTCTAGGCTACAAGTATTCCTTTCTTACCAAGCCTCTTCAGGCTCCAACTCTAACAAAGAGATTTAACTTATGATCTTCTTAACTCACTATGTGTGAGGATTTGAAAGTTTAAGATCTGTTGAATATTTTCACAATATTCTAACTAAAGAATACAGACTCTTGCTCTTGAAATAATATTAGAATGAGAAATTATAGATAGGCAAAAAGTACTTCTTTAGTTGTTGAGGTCTTCTATTTATAGTGACCTTCTTCTTCACTTGAAAAACTTCAACAGTTATTTTGAATATACCCGTTTAGAGATAGCATTAAATGCATAAAATCTGTTGTGACTGATAGTTTGATCGTGGCCGTTGTGAAATGTAATCTTGGTTATCACTTTTGCACGATATGGAATGATACACCTCTGAGCAATTATAACTTGAAAAACTGTCTTTCTTCCTTTGTGTAAATTCCAGCTATTCCAGTGATAAAGGTGACAGGGTACAGAGCGTTTTGCAATTCCCATTGTACTATTTTGCTTTTTGAATTTCCTTGATGGTACTATGTTTGTCTCACAAGGAAACAAAGCATTAAAACAGTTAAAATAAATAGGAAGGACCAATATTCGTTTGAATTAAATATCAATCACTTGATATAAATTCAAGTGGATCGTATTGCATTTATTCTTCTTAGAAAGAACATATTAGAGATAAAAACTTGTCTACGAAAAATCTCCGTCTACTCAGTTATATGTGAGACTAAGCTCGTCCACTAACGTGGCATATCCTCTCGTCTATCAAGTCTTTGGACTTGCTATATCTCAGTGAGTTATCTTGATCTCCGTCTAGTGACGTGGCAATTAGAGCTCGTCTACTCATGAGAAAAATTCTCCTCTACTCGTTATTTTATTTCTTCGTCTACTCAATTCTATTAAAGCTCTCGTCTACTTAAATAAACAAATAAGTAAATAACTTTACCAAACATTTGAGTAGCTCGTTTATGGACGCGGATTCCCAAGATCAAATCCAAGCAGATATATATGGTAACTTCATCAAGGATTTCATAACTTATAAGATTCAAGTAATCCTGCAAAACTGGATAACCTTGTTAGATCTCAACTAACACTTTGCCTAGCAAATTTAATCCTTTTGTTAACATCAAAACTTAGAGATTAATTACATCCAAATCACTTTGGTTCCAACAATCTCTCCCTTTTTAATGATGACAAAAACTAATTAAATTTGAGTAGCAAAGTCTAAGAAAGCTTACAAAGCTCACAAAGCTCCCCCTAAGACAAAGCATTCAAACTTTTAACAGGAAAAACATATGACAGAAATTCAGCAGCACATGTATATAGCTTATTAGATCAGTGCAACTACTTATCAGTTGAGATAGAGTCAGAGCTTTATAGTCTTTATCAAACTTATAGATAAGTTTCAGAGCAAATAAAATATATCATATCAAACAGTGTTAGAGCATGTAGACTTAGGATATATCAGAGCAATAAACAAATCAAAGTAAACAGTATCAGAGCATTCAAAACAGATATAGTATGTCAAGGCATAAACATAAAGAGACATGCATATGCAGACAAGTGTATACTTTTCAAAAACTGACTTTTCATATTAAATTTAATTCTCTTTCCTTTCTCCCCATTTTTTGTCATCAGACAAAAAGGTAAAAGGAGTGGACCATTGTTGTCAGTAGAGAAACAGCAAAATAAAAGCCTAAGAAGAGGATGGAGGTAGAGGAGGAGGATTTGGATTTGGTTTTGGTGGAGGAGCAGGAATTTGAATTGGCAGATTTTGAATATGCTGAAATTGCAGCATGATGTTCATCATCTAGTTCTTCATGATGTTTGTTGGAACTAGGGTTTTTGCTACCTGCTAGTTCACTTGTTCTTTAACCTTAGTCTCTACTCTTTCATCTATAATCCTTCCAATAATTTCTTCAAAATTTGGAGGCAGTGAGAGTGAGGGTCTTGAGCTTTCAGCACTGTCTTGAGCATGAGCTTGACTTGGAAGATTGTCCAATGCTCTGGAAGTTTGAGGTTGCTCTGATGGATAAATGACAGTCAGAGCCATTGGCTGAGATGATTGCTTCTCAGAAATGCTTGATCTAGGAGCAGATTCAGTAACTTCCTCATTCTCAGTGATTGATTTAACATAATCAATCTCCATAGCAAGGTCTTCAACTATAATTTCCTTATCAGTATGCTCTGAAGATGGTGATGGAGGAGGTGAAGTAGCATATTGCAGCACTGGTTTTGGTATCTCTTTGGCCCAATGAATAGTATTTCATTTTCAAGATGCAGGTTGGTAACAGGAAGGCCCAAAATGTCCTTGATTATGATGAATCTGCATTTTGAAAGGTGACATTTGCCTCTGACTTTAGGAATGACTCTTTTCTCTTCTTGAGTCAGACCTGAAGTAGATGCCTCTCTAGTGCAGTGAATGATGTGAGATTTCTAGAAGTCAGCTGCAGGCTCAGTTTCGTAAACTTGTTCAATTGGAAGAGATTCCCAATACTCCAGTAGAGTGCCATCAAAGGGTTCAGAATCAAGATCCCGCATTATTGATTCATTCTCTGGCTTCTTTCCTCTGAATCTTTGCTTCTTCTTGTCCTTATCCTTGTTGAGGTCAATCATGGGTAATCTTTGACATATCATGTAAGGCTTGATTCCAATTTTGGTCTTCTTCAAAGAATGTCTTAACCAAGTTGGAGGGACAAAGTTTGCAGCTCTAACAATCCTGAAGTGCTCAAACTCCCATTTCAGCATTTGATATGTAACATCCTAAAATTTCAATATTAGTATTTTTAATAAAAAGATTAATATTGTATAAGTTGTAGTGTAATAATATTAAGTTGTATAAGTTGTAGTGTAGTAATATGGTAGTATTATAATGTATTGAGTTTGTCTAGAGATAATAAAAGAAAAGATTCAGAGTTGGAATTTTAAAAAATAAAATAAAAAAGTAAATAAAGAAATAAATAAAGGGCCCCACATGAAATTTGGCTTTTAGCCAAATATTGCAACTCAACGTGCCGTTGAAGGAAGAATTCAATTGAATTCTTTGAAACAGAGAAGTGGTGCCCCAAAATAATAAAAAGCGATTAAAAAAATAATAATAATAAATAGCCATGCTTCACGTACATACCAGTAGGCCTAAGTAAAATTAATAGAAACAATGGCACATCAGTCCCATGTGGTTACCTATTAGAAATTGGCTATAGACATAGTCAACAAATAAGTAAGAAAAAGGGTTTTTGTGAGAGCATCACCCAGCCTCACGTAAAACTGGGAGGGGAGTAGTGCCACTGACAAGAAATTAAAAAGAGCAAGGATTGCGTAGTAGGGGAAGCAACGTCAGTATGCCCAACTGGAGGAATAACGTTCTTGTATGATCGGAGGAGGATCTATTTTTTTTTTGTCATAGATATTGTTTTATAACTTTTTGGAGATCTACGAGAAGTAAGTAAACACCTCTTTTCTTAAACTTTCATGGTATATAATTTTAAAGGGTTTGATTATGAAATTAAGAGTAATTATTTGGGGTTTTGGCTTCAAAATAAAATTGATTAAATTGACTATTTGATATGAAACACATTCTTGGTATTTGTATTGGTTAATTGATATGCTTGTTGATGTATATTATTCCTTGTGTTTATGATTGCTATATTGTACTCGTAAATTTACATGATAACATGATATCTGTTCAATTGATATTTATGAGTTGATTATATGATGATATGGAATTGTAGTATTTATATGCTTTGAAAAGTTTGTCAATTGTGATTGATGGTTTTATGCTTCGGAATATGGATGAATGAGTATATGCATGATGTGTGGAATTTGTTGATATGCCGCCTAAGAATGGGGAATTGACTTGTAACATCGTCATTTAATGGGATGTTATCAAAAAAATAAGATATGTGGCAAGAAATCCATTTTATGAACGAGGCTCTCGGGTCACCGTTAATAGGAGGTAAGAAACCAATTTAATTACAAGGTTCTCGGGTCACCATAGGGGCAAGGACTCAATTATAAAATGGGATTCCCAAGTCACCATGGGGGCAAGGAATCAATTCTAGAATGAGGTTCTCAGGTCACCATAAAGAGGGTGGCAAGGAATCAATTCTAGAACGAGGTTCCCGAGTCACCGCAGACAAGGGGTAAGAAACCAATTTAATGAGGTTCTCGAGTCACCGAATTGGGCAAGAAACCAACACAGTGGGGTTTCCGAGCCACTCGAGGATTGTGTTATTGTGTGATGTGTGATTACTTTGTTTAATTAATATATGATAGTTGATTATGTTGTCGCTATATGATTGTTGTAATTAAATGTATTTTTATAATGAACATTATTTTAGAAAATTAGCGGGTACCATGGTTGTTTTTCCGGTTACCGCATCGACTGAAAGCAACATCTTTTCGAAAACCTTTTAGAACTATGTTTACTTACTGGGATTATAAATCTCATTAGTGGTGTTGTCTTTCAGAGTTTACATGTGTTGAGATAGATGATGCAGCGTCTTGAGAAAGTCTTGAAGATATTAGCTCAAGTTTATTTTTATTTATTTATTTCTTTTGGTTTATTAGACGCCCGTGTTTTGAGACAAAAACTATTGTAAAAGAATTATGTAGATTTAATTAATTAATTTTTATGAGGCTTTATTTTGAATATACGAGATACTTTCGGACTTAAATGTATTGTAAAAAAATTTATGACTCACCTATTTAAATTTAATGTCTTAAAAGGTTTTTATTGAAAAATTAATTTGGGTTACTAATGTAACGAGGGACGTTACATGATACATAAGAAGATCAACAAAATCAGCAGCTTTGCCATAAATGGTAGGGTTCCTGAAGGTTTGCCATTTGGTGTTCTTTTCCATAATGATGGGGACATGCCTAGAAGATCTGAATCTTTTGGAGATGTCATTAGTGAGATTCATCTTGATAGGGTCTGTGTGCCAGTCAGAGATGATGTCTCTCAACTCCTTCAGTGGAAGTCTTGAACGGTGGATATTTGACAAGGTTCGGATAGATTTTTATGAGAGGGAATTTCTTTTGGGGTAGATGGGTGATGAGAGGTCCAAGGTGATTGTACAGTTTGGATGGTGGAAGGTCAGTACGAATGTCAGGGTGAGGTGAATGTCAGGGGTAAAAAACAGTTTCAGGTTCATAATCATACTCAGACAATGGATAGAAGGGTCTGGTAGAGACGGGTTCAGGTTCATGCTTATGGAACAGAATTTTCCAATCCCTCTTAAAATTGGCACAATTTTCAGCCTTATCCTCATACAGAACAAATGGGTCAGTATAGGGAAATCTGATTTTTCTTATCTTTGGAAGATGTGCACCAGGGCTAATACTAGTGTCTGGTTGGTTGAACCATGGGTCATTCTTAGGTATAATGGGTGGGAATTTTGGTCTTTCTGGTGAGGTTATTTGTGGTTGGTCAAGGGAATTTGTTTGTGGTGAAGGCAATGTAGGAATTTACACATCATCTAGGATTTCAGGTTGGTTCACAGAAGTAGAAACAACCATATCCATCCTATCCTCAAAGCTAGAAACTAAGGCATCTACTGATATCTTGACAGGATCATTAGCAGGAAGAATTACCTCAGTTCCCATGACACCTTTGGCTTTTCTCTTAGGTTACCTTCTCCTAGTTGGAATTTGGACATTAGCAACATCAGCAGAGGCATCAATTCTCTGTTTCTTCAACACAGATGATGGGGACCCTGTCCGCATCCTCCTCCTCATCCTCATTGTGAGATAGGATCAAGTTTCTTGTCCTCTTCTGAGAAAGTGCAGATTGAGGGGCAACAACTGATGGTTCCCTAAATACAATTCCACCAGTGGGCCTCTTAGGCATAGGTTTCCTTGCTGCAGTGGTTTTTTTTTCTGACTGTCCTTGTTAATCCAAGAACTTCTGCATTATTTTCCTCAACCATTTCTTCTTTGAACTTCATCATTTCTTCAGTCTTGGCCAAAGCAGTAGCAGTGTAAGTGCTTAGATTCATGTTGGAAATATTCATTTTACCAAAAACAGCAGCAGACATTGGCTTCTCAGTTATTATTCTTGCTTGCTCTTCAGGTGTCCTAGCAACAATGAAGTCATACATCCCTTGTGACTTGAAGATTTTTGATAAAAGATGACAGTAAGGAAGTGCATAGGGACTCTTCCTATGAACAACAGCATCCCTGAATCTACAAAAGAGAATTCTGGGCAAGTTTATCTTAGTCTCTGTGAAGAGATGGCAGAGACAGAACTTGTGCAAGGTTGATAGGTTGTCCTTGGAACCAGTTTTGTGAAGAACCACCTTGTTGGAGCCAAAGTGGTTTTGGATTTAATAATCTATAGGTTTTGATGTTAACAAAAGGATTAAATTTGCTTGGCAAAGTATTAGTTGAGATCTAACAAGTGCTTTCAATTATGCAGGAACGCTTTTATAAGTAAAATTAACTTGGGATAAGTTTCAATTGAAAAATACGCGTCCACCCCTGTAGACGGGCTGCTCAAGCACTATGTTAAAGTTAACTTGTTGTTTAATTAAGTAGACGAGGCTATAAATGAATACCTAAATAACTTGTTAGGTACAACAAGTCCAAAGACTTGAAAATAAGCGCGTCCATCTTGCCACGTCAGCAATCCTTGAAAATCAAATATACATCCATAGTGCCTAACCAAAATTCCGTAGACGTCCATAGTGCCACGTCACTGGACGAAGTTTCTCTAAGGACTTAGTAAGTCCAAATACTTGTGTGGACGAGTGCTTCTACCACATTAGTAAACGAGCAGAATAAAACCTTGTGTAGACTCGTTCTAAAACTGAGTGCCTGTAGACGGTTCTATATGTTCTATATCTTTACTACCTTGAATATGATTTAATGCAATTTGGACCACATTGAATTTATTTCAAATGATTGATATTTATTTCAAAGGAATATATGTTCTTTATTATTATTAACATCTTGTTCCTTTGTGAGAAAGTTCATAGTACTATCAAGGAAATACAAAAAACAAAAAGTACAATTGGAATTGCAAAACGATCTATACGATGACATCTTTATTGCTGGACAAAAGTTGGGTTATACACAAAGGAGGAAAGAAAGCTTTTAAGGTACAATTGCTCAGAACAATGAGCCTCCATTTTGTGATTTTCTGATGACCAACGATGCTTTTCAACATGGCCAAAATCAAGCTATCAGTCTCAACGGATATCATGCATTTAATGCTATCTCTATAACGGAACTATTCAAATCACCGTTGAATATTTACAAGAGAAGTTGAAGACCACTATATATGTAGAAGGTCTCAAGCACAAAAAAAAAAAACTTTTGCCATCTGATCAATTACAAGATATTAAAAGCTTATATTTCCTTTGTAAAGCAAGAGTCTGTAATTCTTAAAGGTTGAATATTTGTAAAAATATTTAATAGATCTTAAACCTTCATACCCTCACATATAGTGAGTTAGAAAGATCTTATAAAAATCCCTGTGATTTTATTAGGGCCTGAAGAGGTTTGGCAAGAAAGCAATACTTGTAGCCCGGAGAGGTGAAGAATACTTGTTGTAGAAACTATTTGGAAATAGTGGAGAAAATCCTTCAAGTAGAAGGGAATGTACGTAGCTCTTGGTTGGAAAAGAGTGAACCAAGATAAAATACCTGAGTGAATTTTCTATCCATTATCTTTTACACTTTTATTTATTTTCACCAACTGTGGGATTTGATTTTGGTTTTGTTAATCTTTTAAAAAGGGTTTCTTGTGTGCTTAATCTTTTTATCTTCTGTTTGTGAAAAAGTTGTTCAAAATGGTTTTTGTAAAAATAATTAACAAACACAATTCAACCCCCCTTCTTGTGTTTGCCTGTGCCAACTTCAGTTGGTATCAGAGCTCAGCCTTGACAGGGTTGAGCATCTAACAAGTGCTTAGGTAGTACGATCCTACAATCATGGATGCAGAAGGACAAGCTATCAACAGACCCCCTCTCTTTGATGGAATTGATTATGATTATTGGAAAAAGAGGATGATGGCATTCTTGGATGCACAAAATGCTAACATCTGGGAACTAATAGAAAATGGCTACATTGAGACAAGGAGTGAAGCTGGAGCTGCAGTGCTTAGAGCTGAATGAACTCAAGAGCAGAAAAGTCAACATCAACTAAACTTGAAAGCTAAGAACTATCTCATGTGTGCTATCACCAGATCTGAGCATGACAAGGTTCATAGTTAAAAAACAGCTAAAGAAATCTGGGATACTCTTGCACTAGCTCATGAAGGCTCCTCACAAGTGAAGGAATCAAAGATAAGCATGCTGGTTCACCAGTATGAGCTATTCAAGATGGCTGATCATGAAACTATAGACCAGATGTTTGGAAGATTCCAAACAATCACCAACAGTCTCAGGTCTCTTGGAAAGGTCTATGAAAATAGAGATCATGTGAGAAAATTTTTGAGAAGTCTCTCAAAGCAGTGGAGACCTAAGGTAACTGCTATCCAGGAAGCAAAGAATCTGAATACTCTTTCTCTGGAAGAGCTTCTAGGATCATTAAAAGTTCATGAACTTGAACTTAATGAAGAGGAAAATTTTAGAAAAGGAAAGTCCATTGCCTTAAAGACCAAGAAAGCCGGTTCCTCAAAGATGCTTAAAGTTGCTGAGTCCTCAGATGAAGCTGATTCATCAAATAATGAAGATGACTCAGATGAGGATGAGCTATCTTTCATCTCCAGAAAAATCCAACACATGTGGAGAAAAAAAGGTGGATTCAGAAGGAAGCAGTACAACAAAAAATTCTCCAAGGAGAAGTCAGATTCCAAGGAGAAAGGCCCACCCCTGTGTTTTGAATATAAGAAACCAGGACACTCCAAAGCTGACTGCCTAGAGCTGAAGGAGAAAAAGAAATTCTTCAAAAAGAAGAAAGGCTTGATGGCTACATGGAAGGATCTTAACCTGTCTTCTTCAGATGAAGAAGATGAAGCAGGAGAAGAAGCAAACATTTGCTTCATGGCTGACGCTGCATCAAAAAGTGAATTCACTGATGATGAGGTAATAGAATCTGATCCATCTACTCTTCAAACCGTTTTTGATGAATTGCTGCATGAATCATGCATACTGTCTAAAGAGTATAAGAGTCTCAAAAAGAAGTTTATTAAACTTTCTAGAGATTATGATAAGGTCTGCACGGTAAATCAAAACCTTAAGGATGAGAATGAAACATTAAAAGCAAACAATGTTAGTCTGACTGACAAGACTAAGTGTAAGTCTAATAGCTCTTGTGAAGTTGAACAACTGAAACAAGATGTGACATACTTGACAGATTCTTTATCAAAACTGGTTGGTAGCTCAGATAAATTAAACCTTATATTAAGATATTCTAGATCACCACGTGACAAATATGGCATTGGTTATGATAAGGAGAAGCAAGATGCATCTCTGAATAAACCAAAAGTTCATACACAATATAAGGCCTCTAAAGTCCGTCCACAGTACACTAAGTCAAAACCAAGCCCTTCCAATACTTATTGCAAAGTATGTGGAAAAAGTGGGCATGTGTCATCTAATACATAACAAGTATGCAAAGCATTCACGACCTATGATCACTAACAAGAAAGGACCCAAGTCAATTTTGGTACCTAAAGATAAGATAATCCCTATTGTAGATCTGCTTAACAACAGGAAAGAAACATAAGTCCTGGTACTTGGACAGTGGGTGCTCATAACACATGACAGGATAAAGGTATATGTTCCAAGACCTTAGACCCAAAGATGGTGGCTGGGTCACTTTTGGAGGAAACCAAAAAGGAAAGATCATTGGTATAGGTAAAATTGGTAAACATCATTTTCCCTCCATTGATAATGTTCTGTTAGTAAATGGTCTTAAACACAATCTGCTTAACATTAGTCAATTATGTGATAGTGGGTTTGCTGTTTCATTTAATAAGAATATGTGTTCTGTCAAGAAAGCTGATGGATCACTCTTATTCACTGCCCAGAGGCAAAACAATCTGTATAAAATTGACTTAGAGGACCTCTCAAATCAAAGCGTGTCATGTCTAGTGTCCATTAAGGATGAACGATGGATTTGGCACAAAAGGTTGGGTCATGCAAGTTTGAGATTAATCTCAATACTGAAAAAGCATAACCTTGTAAGAGGACTACCAAACCTTAGTTTCAAATCTGATGCTCTCTGTGATGCATGTCAGAAGGGAAAACAAGTCAAAGGTTCCTTTGAATCTAAGAATGTTGTTAGTACCTACAGACCACTAGAATTGCTACACCTTGATCTCTTTGGTCCAACAAGGACTACCTCTGTCAGTGGTAAGAAATATGATCTTGTCATAGTAGATGACTACACTAGATAGACATGGGTTATGTTCCTTGCTCACAGGGATGAGTCATTTAAGGTCTTTTCTATATTCTGCAAACGTGTACAGAATGAAAAAGGCATGTGTATAGCTTCAATTAGAAGTGATCATGGGGGAGAATTTGTCAATGAGCTATTCCATGAGTTTTGTGAAGAAGGTGGTATTCAACACAACTTCTCAATACCAAGAACACCACAACAAAATGGTGTGGTAGAGAGAAAGAACAGATCTCTTCAAGAGATGGCTAGGACTATGCTTAATGACAATTATGTCCCTAAGCACTTTTGGGATGAAGCTGTGAACACTACCTGCTACATTCAGAACATAATATACATTAGACCTATTCTGAACAAGACTCCTTATGAATTGTGGAAAGGTAGAAAACCTAACATTTCATACTTTCACCCTTTCGGATTTAAATGTTATATTTTGAATACAAAGATCAACTTGGTAAATTTGATGCTAAAGTAGATAATGGAATCCTTCTAGGATTTTTTGAAACTTCAAAAGGCTTTAGAGTTTATAATTCTAGAACTTTAGTTGTAGAAGAATGTATTCATGTAAAACTTGATGACAAACTGCCTAATAAAAAACTATTAGAGCTAGATGAAGCTTTTGCAGATCTTGATATAAATATCTTAGGAGAGAAACTAGAAATCAAGTCTGATACCCAAGTAGATGACACTTCTCAATAACAACCTGAAACATCTACCTCTCAACAAGAAAATGCTCAGAAATCTTGGTATTTTAGAAACTACCATCCTCAAGATCAAATCATTGGTAACCTCAATGACAAGCTAAGAACTAGGTCAACCTTCAGATAACAAAGTGATTCTGCTCTTGTCTCTGAATGTGAATCGAAGACAGTGGATGAAGCTCTACTGGATGAAGGATGGATTCTAGCTATACAAGATGAGCTTAATCAGTTTGAGAGAAGTGAAGTTTGGACGCGTGTACCCCTGCCTAAAGACAAGTCAGTCATTGGAACAAAGTGGGTCAACAGAAACAAGCCTGATGAAGATGGTTAGGTTGTGAGAAACAAGGCAAGACTTGTTGCTCAAGGCTACTCTCAAGAAGAAGGTATAGACTATACTGAAACTTTTGCACCTGTTGCTAGGCTAGAAGCTATAAGAATTTTAATATCATTTGCTGCACATCATAGCTTTATTCTTTTTCAAATGGATGTTAAAAGTGCCTTTTTAAATGGCTTTATTAATGAAGAAGTATATGTCATGCAACCTCCAGGGTTTGAAAACACAAATCGCCCTGAACATGTTTATAAGCTTAAGAAAGCATTGTATGGACTTAAACAAGCTCCTAGAGCTTGGTACGATAGGTTAAGTTCGTTTCTAATGAAAAATGGTTTTAACAGAGGAAAAGTAGACACGACTCTATTTAGTGTGTGTTTGGATAAGCTTTTGACAAACGTGATTTTGGGAAGAATTGATTTTGTATAATTGATTTTGGTTAAAAGTGAGTTGACAGTGAAGTGATTTATGTTTGGATGACTTCATGGAAAAAGTGTTTTTTTTTATCAATTCTTGTTGTTTGGATAGTTTGGATCAAAATTGCTTTTAGTTGTGTAATTACCAAAATGGGTTTTAACTAGATTTCATTGCCATTTTATTTAATTACCAAAATGGGTTTTGATGTGTAAATATATATATATATATATATATATATATATATATATATAAATTAATAAATCAAATAAATATAGTAAGATACAAGTTACAACTTGCATTCAAATCGGTTCTGGTAATTTGCATTCATATGCTATCCAATTTTCAATATCACAAGTTACAAATAGCAAGCAATAGTGTAATAAATAGACTTCATAAGAGGGGCAATGCAGTTCTTATATCATAACACGCTTTCAGTCAACCATCAAAGTCACAAAGCATTTTGTCAAAAAAAACCATATAGGCAACAAACCACCAGGATGCAATAATGCTCACACTTTTGTCCTCTCACAACAATGTCACACCATTATATATTATTTACGCTAACTCACGACACACAGGGCGTAAGAGAAGCTCTGAAGTCTGAACGTTAGTTCTCATTCACAGAGAACCGCCTTTCATAGGCAAAGTTTCACAACTGTGGAGACCTATTGTACATAAAAAATCTTAATTCTCATTCACAGAGAATTGCCCACATTCTTGATACAACATAGCATGAGTAGATTTGCTTATAAAAAAAAATTAAAAAAAAGAGCATGAGTAGATTGGCGAATCCCATACAGTAAGCATCTTATTTCCAAATTCACCACTAATCTTATTTTTTGGTTGAATTTGTAGCCTATAACAGTAAGCATGATATTACAAATGGAAAGATTAAATAATCTTCAATAACCCAATATCATGATTTCGATGGCATTAGCTTGTATAAAAAAAAAATATATCAGAATAATATCACTAGTTAGCTAGTATGGCATATGGCTTTGTTTACTATTAAGGCATTTTGTCAAACACTTTGAAGACACTCTTTAAAGCTATTTTATACTCATGCAACTGAAACAGAGAAGAGCTACCATTTCAAACAAGTTGGGAAGAATGAAGAGTGTGAGAATGGGCAAACAACAACCACAACATATAAGAAAAGAGTGGGCAGTAAATGAAGGCAAATTAATTCTATCAACCAAAGTAAATGACACTAGTAGCCAGCAGCTTCATGGTCAGCGACAGGTGAGGGCAATTATTCCATTGATCATAGGAAAGAATCAACAAATGAAGTGAGTTATTGAAGGGTAGAGTAGGGAGTTTTACCAGTGACTTGATAAATCTCATAATCAATTTTCAACCCAAAAATTGAAAGCTACTTTGAGTTACTTCACGTTAGAAGCAATTTTGGAAGGAAAATCACGTACACATACCTGAATCCAAACATCTTCATAGCTGGTCAAATCCGAGTTTGACCACGGCAAATGCACGTTTGAGGGAGTTGGACGTGTAACCAAACACGTACTTAGAAAATCTATTAAGTCAGATTTCATTATAGTACATATTTATGTTGATGATATCATTTTCGGTGCTACTAATGAATCTCTATGCAAGGAATTTTCTAAGTTAATGCAGAAAGAATTTGAAATGAGCATGATGGGAGAACTCAAATTCTTCCTTGGACTTCAAGTTAAACAGTCTATGGACGAGGTGTACATCCATCAGACTAAGTATACAAAGGAACTTCTAAAGAGGTTTAAGATGAATGATTGCAAACCAATGACTACCCTATGCATCCCACTTCAATACTGAACAAAGATGATAAAGAGAAAAAGCTAGGTAGATCAAAAGGTATATAGAGGTATGATAGGATCTCTTTTATATCCGACCGCGTCTAGACCTGATATAATGTTCAGTGTTTGCTTGTGTGCTCGTTTTCAATCTGATCCTAGAGAGTCTCGTCTCTCAGCAGTTAAAAGAATATTTAGATATTTAAAAGGTACTACTAATCTGGGCTTGTGCTTTAAGAAAAATGATGATTACATATTAGTTGGTTTTTGTGATGCTGACTATGTTGGAGATATAATTGAAAGAAAAAGCACTAGTCGAGGATGTCACTTCATTGGAGCTAACCTAGTATCATGGTCAAGCAAAAGGCAAAGTACCATTACTCTATCAACTGTTAAAGCAGAGTACATATCAGCTGCAAGCTGTTGCTCACAACTTCTATGGATCAAACATCAATTGGAGGACTACAATGTATTTGTAAGTAGTATTCCACTTATGTGTGATAATACAGCTGCGATCAATTTATCTAAGAATCCAATATTGCATTCTAGAGCTTAGCATATAGAAATCAAACATCATTTTATTAGAGATTATGTGCAAAAAGGTGTTTGATGTTCAATTTGTAGATACTGACCACCAATGGGCAGATATCTTCACTAAACCTCTTGTTGAGGACAGATTTATCTTTATAAGAAAGCATTTGAATATGTTGTATGTGGATTGAGCTAGTATATTGATTGTTAATTTGGTCATCCATTGCGTGTTTTCTTTTCACGTCCACTAGTCATGATGTCCAGAGCAAGTAAAATTTACGCGTCCACTACCTATGTCTGTACGCGTCCACTCTTAGTCTTGTGTGGACTCGTCTATGCACACATTTATTGCTTATATTAATTTGTTCTTGAACACATTTATATAAAACGCTTCACTTTCCTTGCCGAGTCAGCTACCCTCATCAATCCCATCGTAACTTTTTACGGTCCCAAGTTACCAATGCCGTTTTACACTTAATGACATGTCTTGTCATTATTTTATTTTTTTGGAAACTGTTGGTTTTTAGAAATCTTTAAAATTAACCTCTTTCCCTCTGAAAATATTTTCGCGTCTCTTCATCCCTATCAACCTCTCTCTGAATCTTTCGAACTCTCTGTCTCCATTGTTCTTCCAAAACTTATCTTACTCAACAATGGCTTCAACCACTGCTCCCATGCCTGCTTTTGCAACCGACACTATGTCCATATTTGTGGAACATCACTTCAACTTTGGAATTCTACAAGAATACAATCTGGATGTGAGTAAGTTCATTAACGCTGCTGGATGGGATGGAATCTTTCTTGAAAAGGTCTCAGTATATCCAGATTTGATAAGGGAATTTTGGAGGAGACCAAAGATCTCTGAAACGGAAGTTGTCGGGTTTGTGCTGGGAAAGAAAGTGATAGTATCAGAGAAAACCATCTCTGATGCGATTGCTTGTGCTCAAGAAGGTTTGGTCTTCACGGAGAACTGGGAAGAAGACCTAGGTGGTCAAGAGACAATTACTGTTACCCTTATGAGGCAAGACAGCGTGATAACTCATTCTGGGAAATCATCTGAGATGAAAGATCACATCAGGATTCTGAACAAAGTGGTGCTGCATAAGATTGGCTCTAAGGACAATTTATCAGCTCTTCACAAGTTCTGCCTTTGCCATATGGTTTTTGAAACCAAGATTAACCTACCATGGATCCTATTTCATCGTTTCAAGGATGCCATTACCAACAGAGAATCTGCTTCTCACATTATTTTCACTCATCTTCTATAAAAAATTCTCAAGCAGCAGGGCGTGTACAATGTTCTAAGTGCAAAGCCTAAGGATGAACAAGAAAGACTCCTTCGTGAGAAAGGATTGCAAGCTGTTGACTTTGACCGAGTTAATCTCAGTGGCATGCAACTCAGCACTTATAAGCAAGTGGAGTCGGCAAAGCTTAAAGAGAAAATGAAGGTTAAGGAAGAATCACTTGAGGCCAACGAAGCTGCAATTCTTGGTTTAAAGAAAGGAACCAAGAGGAAGACTGTGGCTGTGAGGCAACCCATTCCTAAAAGAACTACTAGAGGATCTGTCCCCTCTGTATCCTCTGGAGCTACTCTTCCACCTGCACCAAAAAGGACAAGGAAAGTCATTATGTCTGAAGAAGAAGACGGTGATGAACTTCCTATTGCTGCCATTCTAGAAAAACAAGTTGCTGCTGTTGCTGGTCCAATTGCCAAGAAGAAGAGGCAACCAACAAAGAGGGCTAGAACAACCTTGGCTTCTGAGGTAGTAATCTCTGCTGATGATCCCGTTAGGATAGCAGTAGATGAATTAGTATCTAATTTGACAACTCGTGATGATAATATCTCTACTCCACATGATATGAATAATGTTTATGTTCCTACCCTGCCACAATCACCACCCTCGCCACTACCACATATAGATAATAGCATTACCATTGGAGCCCCATTTCCTAAACCCTTGAAAACCTTGTTTCCACCCCTAATTCCCTCTTCCACTCTCTATACTGGTAAATCTGAAAATTAGGCCAAAGTACAGAGAGAATGTAAAATACTATTCCACACCATCCCACAAGAACCAGAACTCATTCTAACTAAATGGTATCCCCTGGCTGAGTATGAGTATGAACCCCTCAACATCTATCCATACTGGGTCAACATTGAACCCCACACTCCAACTGGCCCATTCCCTTCTCAAATGTTCAATGAACATGGACCTCTCCTCATCCACCTTCCCCAACAAAGATTCCCTGCCAAGAAAATCTACCCCAACTTAGTGAAACTTCCACCCCTTAAACCATTCACTGATGGAGTAGAAAGAGTTATCATATCTAACTGGCATACTGATCCAAGTAAGAAGGATCTTGGGAGTGTTCTTGAGAAAATAGCCAGATCCTTCAGGCAAATTCCTTTTGTCATGGACAAGACTACAAAATGGATGACTTTCAAACATCCAAGAATATATGGAGCTACTGTTGACCAGTTTGTGGACACACTCATGTATGAGATGCTGAAATGGGAATTCAATCACTTCAGAGCAGACAGAGCTACATGATTTGTACCTCCAACCTGGTTAAGACAGTCCACTTCTACAAATGTTGGATTCAAGCCCAACAAGATCTGTCCTAGGTTGTCAATGATTGATCTAAACAAGGACAAGGACAGGAAGCATCCAAGGCACAAAGGAAAGATGCCAGTAGTTGAAGACATGATGCTGGATCTCAGTTCTGAACCCTTTGACCACTCACAGATGGATTATATTCAATCTTTTCCAATTGAGATGGTCACTGAGGCTAACTATGCAGGAGCTTTCTGGCAATCCCACTCGATTCACTGCACCAGAGAAGCCTCCACTTTTGGCCTGAATACTGAAGAGAAGAAGAAAACCCCAAAATTCAGAGGCAGATGTGGACTCTCTAGTGTCAGATATCTGATCTTCAAGGATCTGTGGGGTCTGTCAATAACCAGCCGTGATGTGGAAATTCCTAATCCAATTCACCGGGCAAATGATATCTTTGAGCCAATTCTTCAATATGCTTTTTCCTCAGCTTCAACTTCATCCTGTGAGCATACAACAGAAGAATTAGTTGTAGAAGGGCCTGAACTAAATGTTGACATCTTCTCAAAACCTTCTTCTGAACCTTCAACTCCCTTAGTTGATGTCATTGCAGTTGCTACTGTTGAGCCAACTCTGATAGAACAGTCTGATGAGATATGTGCTTCTAAGCAAGGTGCTGAGTTTGCTAAGACATCCTCTCAACTATTAGCTCTTGTTATGGTTCATCCTCCAGCCCAAGCTCAAGACACTATCTCAGACTCTGCTGAGAGCTCAAGACAATTATCCTTGCCATCAAATCTTGAGGACATCATTGGCAGAATTGTTGATGATAAGGTTGGTAAGATAGTTGAAGAGAAGGCAGAGCAGATGGCACAACAAATTGAGGAAAGACTACAAAGGAAAGTTCAAGATACCTTGGCCCCTACAAATGCTATGGCGACTCAAATGCTGGCCTTACTAATGGATTTTCAGAAAAGCCAAAATCCAAATCCAAATCCAAACCAACCCCCTCCACCACCTCCTTCTACCTAACTCCTTTCTTTCTTATCTTATTTGTTTTTGCTGACTATGATGGTCCACTCCTTTTGCCTTTTTGTCTGATGACAAGAAAGGGGAGAAAGGAAAGAGATTAAATTTTATATAGAGTTTTGTCTGCATAAGTTTAATCTATTCATGTTTAATCTATACATATACATTGCCTTGATTTCTTATGCCTAAATTTTGTCTATAAAGTAAATTATGCTCTAATACTGGTTTGATCTGCCTTGGTTTATTGAATGCTATGTCTTAGGGGGAGCCTTGCAAGCTCTCTTAGACTTTTCTATTTAAATTTAATCAGTTTTTATCATCATCAAAAAGGGGGAGTTTGTTGGAACCAAAGTGGTTTTGGATTTAATAATCTCTAGGTTTTGATGTTAACAAAAGGATTAAATTTTCTTGGCAAAGTATTAGTTGAGATCTAACAAGTGCTTTCAGTTATGCAGGAACGCTTTTATAAGTAAAATTAACTTGGGATAAGTTTCAATTGAAAAATACGCGTCCACCCCTGTAGACCGGCTGCTCAAGCACTATGGTAAAGTTACCTTGTTTTTAATTAAGTAGACAAGGCTATAAATGAATACCTTAATAACTTGTTAGGTACAGCAAGTCCAAAGACTTGAAAATAAGCACGTCCATCTTGCCACATCAGCAGACAAGTTCTACCCTTGAAAATCAAATATACGTCCATAGTGCCTAACCAAAATTCCGTAGACGTCCATAGTGCCACGTCACTGGACGGAATTTCTCTAAGGACTTATCAAGTCCAAAGACTTGTGTGGACGAGCGCTTCTACCACATTAGTAGACAAGCAGAATAAAACCTTGTGTAGACTCGTTCTAAAACTGAGTGCCTGTAGACGGTTCTATATGTTCTATATCATTACTACCTTGAATATGATTTAATGCAATTTGGACCACATTGAATTTATTTCAAATGATTGATATTTATTTCAAAGGAATATATATTCTTTATTATTATTAACATCTTGTTCCTTTGTGAGAAAGTTCATAGCACTATCAAGGAAATACAAAAAGCAAAAAGTACAATTGGAATTGCAAAATGATCTGTACGATGACATCTTTATTGATGGACAAAAGCTGGGTTATACACAAAGGAGGAAAAAAAGCTTTTAAGGTACAATTGCTTAGAACAGTGAGCCTCCATTTTGTGATCTTCTGATAACCAAGGATGCTTTTCAACATGGCCAAAATCAAGCTATCTGTCTCAATGGATATCATACATTTAATGCTATCTCTATAACGGAACTATTCAAATAACCGTTGAAAATTTACAAGAGAAGTTGAAGACCACTATATATGTAGAAGGTCTCAAGCACAAAAAAAAAGATCTTTTGCCATCTGATCAATTACAAGATATTAAAAGCTCATATTTCCTTTGTAAAGCAAGAGTCTATAATTCTTAAAGGTTGAATATTTGTGAAAATATTCAGTAGATCTTAAACCTTCACACCCTCACATACAGTGAGTTAGAAAGATCTTAGAAAAATCACTATGATTTTATTAGAGCCTGAGGAGGCTTGGCAAGAAGGCAATACTTGTAGCCTGGAGAGGTGAAGAATACTTGTTGTAGAAACTATTTGGAAATAGTGGAGAAAATCCTTTAAGTAGAAGAGACTGGACGTAGCTCTTGGTTGGAAAAGAGTGAACCGGGATAAAACACCTGAGTGAATTTTCTATCCCTTATCTTTTACAGTTTTATTTATTTTTAGTAACTGTGAGATTTGACTTTGGTTTTGTTAATCTTTTAAAAAGGATTTTTTGTGTGCTTAATCTTTTTATCTTCTGTTTGTGAAAAAGTTGTTCAAAAAGGGTTTTTGCAAAAATAATTAACAAACACAATTCAACCCCCCTTCTTGTGTTTACCTGTGCCAACTTCACACCTTATTCAGCATCTGATGAAGAATACGAACATGATCATTCATTTCAACTGATTTCCAAGAATGGGATCTTACTGTGTCCTCTTTCATCAAAAAGGTAGCAATGACTTCTGAGCCACCAAGGTCCGTCTCCCATGCAGTAAATACCACTCCTTCTTGAGTGCAGAAGATGACATCAGCAATGGTTTTCTCGAAAACCACGATTTTCTTCCCCAATATAGTAGCGTAGATTTCTGTATTAGTGACTTCAAGTCTTCTCTAGAAGTCCTTTATCAGGTTGGGATAAATGGAAAACTTTTCTGCGAAAAGTCCTCCCCAGCCAGCAGCGTTGATGTTCTTCCTGATATCCAAGTTATACTCCTCCAGGATTCCAAAATTGAAGTGATGCTCAATAGCAACATCCAGCTTGTCCACGTTGAAGGTAGAAGAAGATGCCATTTTAGGTGATTTGAGAGTTAAGGTTTTGGAAGCAAAGAACAAAGAGCTCGATAATACTCAGAGATGACAGGGTAGTGAAAGGTTTCTCAGAGGGAAGAGACTTGCTTAAAATGGTTTTGAATTTCAAAGGTTTTTCTTTTGGAAATAAAAAAATAAATTGACAGGACATGTCATAAAGGATAAAACGGCGTTGGCATTTTGAAACTATAAAAAGGTCTTCATGGGATTGATGGAAGTTACTGACTTAGCAAAGAGGATAAAGGATAAATTTATTTTTGAGACAAAATAAATGCAATTAATAAATAAGAGTATGGACGGGTCCAAGTGAAATGCAATCAAACATAGACGCGACATGCAGTGGACGCGGTACACAAATATAGTGGACGTGGTATGCAATGGACGCGCACTAAAATCATGCAATAGACTTGAAATGCTTTAGACGCACATACATCAACAACAAAATTCTCAAGGATGAACGCCTTAATCAATCCACATATAACATATTAAGATGTTTTCTAATAAAAATAAACCTGTCCTCCGCAAGAAGTTTAGTAAAGATATCTGCCCATTGATGGTCAGTACCTACAAATTGAATATCAAAAACACCTTTTTGTACATAATCTCTTATAAAATGATGTTTAATCTCTATATGCTTAGCTCTAGAATGTAATATTGGATTCTTAGACAAATTAATTGCGGTAGTATTATCACACATAAGTGGAATACTACTTACAAACACATTGTAGTCCTCCTATTGATGTTTGATCCATAGAAGTTGTGAGCAGCAACTTGCAGCTGAAATATACCCAGCTTCAGCAGTTGATAAGGCAATGGTACTTTGTCTTTTACTTGACCACGAGACAAGATTGGCTCCAATGAAGTGACATCCACCACTGGTACTCTTTCTTTCAATTCTATCTCCAGCATAGTCAGCACCACAGAAACCAACTAATCTGTAATCTTCATTTTTCTTAAAACACAAACCCAAATTAGTAGTACCTTTTAAGTATCTAAATATTCTCTTAACTGCCGATAAGTGAGATTCTCTAGGATCAGGTTGAAATCGAGTACATAGGCAAACACTGAACATAATATCAGGCCTAGACGCAGTAAGATATAAGAGAGATCCTATCATACCCTTATATACCTTTTGGTCTACCTTTTTCTCTTTATCATCTTTGTTTAGTATGGACGTGGGGTGCATAGGGGTATTCATTTACTTGAAATCATCCATCTTAAACTTCTTTAGTAGTTCCTCTGTATACTTAGTTTGATGGATGTACACCTCGTCCACAGTTTGTTTAACTTGAAGTCCAAGGAAGAATTTGAGTTTTCCCATCATGCTCATTTCAAACTCTTTCTGCATTAGCTTAGAAAACTCTTTGCATAGAGATTCATTAGTAGCACCAAATATAATATCATCAACATATATTTGCACAACTATGAAATTAGATTTTATGGATTTTCTAAACAGGGTTGTATCAACCTTTCCTCTATTAAATCCATTTTCAATATATAGAATTTACAACCAAAAGGATGAAAATATGAAATGTTGGGTTTTCGTCCTTGCCACAATTCATAAGGAGTCTTGCTCAAGATTGGTCTGATGTATATTCTATTCTGAATGTAACAGGCAGTATTAATAGTTTCATCCCATAAGTGTCTAGGGACAGAGTTGTCATTGAGCATAGTTCTAGTCATCTCTTGAAGAGATCTGTCTTTCTCTCTACCACACCATTTTGCTATGGTGTTCTAGGCATTGACAGTTTTGTAAACTTCTTCTTGAGACTTCTATACTTATGAGACAGTATGGACGACTCATGCAGCAATTCATCAAATGCGTTTTGAAGAGTAGACGGGTTAGAGTCCATTACCTCACCATCAGTGTATTCACTTTCTGATGTCGTGTCAGCCATGAGGCAGATATTTGCCTTTTCCTCTGCTTCATCTTCTTCATCAGATGAAGACAAATCAAGATCCTCCCATGTAGCCATTAAGCATTTCTTCTTTTTGAAGAATTTCTTTTTATCCTTCAGCTCAGGGCAATCAGCTTTGAAATGTCCAGGTTTCTTGCATTCAAAGCACAAGGGTGGACCTTTTTCCTTTGAGTCTGACTTCTCCTTGGAAATTTTTTTGTTGAACTGCTTCAACCACATTTCTTTCTCCACATGTGTTGAATCTTTCTGGAGATAAAAGATAGTTCATCTTCATCTGATCCTTCATCACTATCTGAAGGTTCAGCATCATCTGAAGATTCAGTAGCTTTGAGGACTTTTGATGAGCTTGCTTTCTTTGCCTTTAGGGCAATAAACTTTCCTTTTCTGGAGTTTTCTTCTTCATTCAGTTCAAGTTCATGAACTTTGAGAGATCCAAGAAGCTCTTCTAAAGAAAGAGTATTCAGGTTCTTAGCTTCCTGAATAGCAGTAACTTTGGGTCTCCATTGCTTGGATAACCTTATCATAATCTTTCTAATGTGGCCTCTATTTTCATAAGCCTTTCCAAGAGATCTGAGACTGTTGGTGATAGTTTGAAATCTTCCAAACATATGATCTATAGTTTCATGATCAGCCATTTTAAATAGTTCATACCGATGAACCGGCATGCTTATCTTTGATTCTTTTGCTTGAGATGAACCCTCATGAGCTAAGGCAAGAGTATCCCATATTTCTTTGATAGTGTTGCAGCTGTGAACCTTATCATGTTTAGATCTAGTAAAAGCACACATAAGATAGTGCTTAGCTTTTAGATTGAGCTGATGTTGATTTTTCTGCTCTTGAGTCCATTGGGCTCTAGGGACAGCAGCTCCAGCTTCACCACTTGGCTCTCTGTAGTCGGTTTCAATCAGCTCCCAAATATCTACGTTCAGTGCATCCAGGAAGGCCATCATCCTCTTCTTTCAGTAGTCATAACCAGTTCCATCAAATAGAGGAGGTCTGTTGATAGCTTGTCCTTCTGCATCCATGGTTGTTGGATCGTACTCCCTCAACACTTGCTAGATGCTCAACCCTTTCGAGGCTGAGCTCGGATACCAACTGAAGTTGACACAGGCAAACACAAGAAAGGGGGGTTTGAATTGTGTTTGTTAATAATTTTTGAAAACAACCTTTTAGAAACTATTTCACACAAGAAATTTAATACAGAAGCAAGCACACATAAAATGATCTTTTAGAAACTTAACAAAAGCAATATCAAATCCCCACAGTCAGTATAAACAAATAAAGCTGTAAGAGTTTAGGGATAGAAGATTCACACAATAGATTTTATCCTGGTTCATTCTCTTCCAACCAAGAGCTACGTCCAGTCCCTTCGACTTGAAGGATTTATCCACTATTTCTCCAAATAGATTACAACCAAGTATTCAACACCTCTCCAGGCTACAAGTATTCCTTTCTTACCAAGCCTTTTCAGGCTCTAACTCTAACAAAGATTTAACTTATGATCATCTTAACTCACTATGTGTGAGGATCTGAAAGTTTAAGATCTGTTGAATATTTTCACAATATTCAAACTAAAGAATTAAGACTCTTGCTCTTGAAAGAATATTAGAATGAGAAATTATAGATTGGCAAAAAGTACTTCTTCAGTTGTTGAGGTCTTCTATTTATAGTGACCTTCTTCTTCACTTGAAAAACTTCAACGGTTATTTTGAATATACCCGTTTAGAGATAGCATTAAATGCATAAGATCCGTTGTGACTGATAGTTTGATCGTGGCCATTGGGAAATGTACTCTTGGTTATCACTTTTACACGATATGGAATGATACACCTCTGAGCAATTGTAAGTTGAAAAACTTTCTTTCCTCCTTTGTGTAAATTCTAGCTATTCAAACGATAAAGGTGACAGGGTACAGAGCGTTTTGCAATTCCCATTGTACTATTTTGCTTTTTGCATTTCCTTGATGGTACTATGTTTCTCTCACAAGGAAACAAAGCATTAAAACAGTTAAAACAAATAGGAAGGACCAATATTCGTTTGAAATAAATATCAATCATTTGATATAAATTCAAGTGGACCGTATTGCATTTATTCTTCTTAGAAAGAACATATTAGATATAAAAACTCGTCTACTAAAAATCTTCGTCTACTCAGTTATATGTGAGACTAAGCCTATTTATTCTTTCATTTAACTTGTCTACTGACGTGGCATATCCTCTCGTCTATCAAGTCTTTGGACTTGCTATATCTCAGTGAGTTATCTTGATCTCCGTCTAGTGACGTGGTAGTTAGAGCTCGCCTACTCGTGAGAAAAATTCTCCACTACTCGTTATTTTATTTCTCTATCTACTCAATTCTATTAAAGCTCTCGTCTACTTAAATAAACAAATAAGTAAATAACTTTACCAAACATTTGAGTAGCTCGTTTATGCACGCGGATTCACAAAATCAAATCCAAGCAGATAGATATGGTAACTTCATCAAGGTTTTCATAATTTATAAGATTCAAGTAATCCTGCAAAACTGGATAACCTTGTTACATCTCAACTAACACTTTGCCAAGCAAATTTAATCCTTTTGTCAACATCAAAACTTAGAGATTAATTACATCCAAATTACTTTGGTTCCAACACATACTTATATATATATAAAGCATTTGGAGCATTAGTACTTACTACAAAATACATCTAGGGCCTTTACAAGAGCAGGCCATTGTCATAAGTTTAAAAGCAAGGAAAAGAAATGATAGACAACACGTAGCAAGGTCCGGATCCACATCTCAAAAATACCGTGGCTCTCAGTAGCCAGGAATCATACGGACAAGATAAACTACCCCAAAAAGATGAAACCTGCAGCTGGTCTAACTAAAGATGCTCGTTGGGAAGACCAGGATAATCGCCCTCGTTCCCAGCTGGAACGTCAGGTGAAGAATCCATCACTTCCCCTCCCTCGTCGGGAGAGTCATCGTTATCATCATCATCAAGAACAACATACTGAGGGTCCTCATCGACAAACTCCTCTGGGTCTTCCATCCAGAGGTGAATCTGGTGCGACTCCATGAAGTGGCTGTCCAAGTGGAGGATGAATATGCAGTTCCCCCTGCTCAGCCAGATGCTGAAGATAGTACCATGTAGGAGGTAAAGATATCTCAATCGACTCCACTGTCTGAACTCTACGATATGGTTCCTCTACTACGGTGCCTTCTACTGAACTCACGGGTCCTGTGTATGTGGCAGTGTGGGCTCCCGGATGAATAACCCACGCACCGGGATTGCGTGCATTCTCAAAGATCAGTGCCCGCACCCCCGCCGGTGCCAAAGGAATATGGGGATCCATCTAAACTCAGACAGATATATATATATATATATATATATATATATATTTCCATACAGGAAGAGAAAATAACAAGAAAATATGTAAGAGTGAGACACCAATATATGGATTAATCACAATAACCATATGCACGACACTCAAAACATCATATAGGCATATAAAGTCATATACCATTAATTTCTCGAAAATAAACAAGTATTATATCAATGGGTTTCATACTCGAACAGTCATCGTCATTTTAAAAATATGCATGACACTTCAATATTCAGGCTCTAACTTAATCTTCGAAGATCCCAACATCATTCTATGAGTGGATCAGACTCAATTGCCAAAATAAGGCACAACATGTTTATTTTTCCATAGCACACTGTCCAGTATGGGATGTAATGATCAACGCTCATGGATTCCATTGTCCATCAAGGTACAATGCTGCAATGTGATGTGAATACCCCGACCATCAAGGCATCACTCCTAACAACGTGGGGCACGTCTGCCAAATAATGCATGTAAAACATTTTGTTCTTAATACTTTTCTTTGTGTTCATTCTTTCCTTGTCGAAGCTCAAAGGCTAACAACCATTCATAATCTTCACGTTTGAGATTTTTCAACATCAACATGGGACACGAAGTCCGAGTGCTCAATCACAGCGCCTTGAACCGATGCACCAGTCTTAGGCTTGTGGTCATAGAAAAACAACTGATCCGCTGTCGCACACGGGTCAAAAACGAGTGATTGGAAGAAAAAAACTGTAGTTAGGGAACGACAACTCGAGTATTGTCTCTCAATAAGCTAGAACGATTAATCTACTGTTTCGGTTTCCCAACTATCATTGATTCACATAATTTCCATGCCCTAAGCGGATTCTAATCCCTCTTCGATTGTAGCAGCAATTAAACAAGTGCAATTGACACTACGAGATATATGTTCCTAATTTCCGAATTAAGCAGACGGATTGAAGCTCTCGTGAATTAAGCAAACACGATCAAACACACGCGAATTAAGAAAACGCGATCAAGGTATAGGAACATAGAATCATTGAAATTAATCAATATTTGTTCTATATAACTTGAATTAAGCAAACAAGGCATATAGCATAATATTGAAAGAGACAAGCAATTTGATCGGGAATTATGGAACCTCAAGTGTCGGCGAAACCGGACATGTGAGAATAATCCCTGGTGATTAGTTCTCCATCACAAACGTAATACAAACCTTTGAAATAAATTGTAAACAGTGAAAATTGTTCTCCTCTTCTGTCTGCCCTGGTGCCTTTTTATAGATCAGGATTCGCGTCACGACCGTGATGGCCATCACGGCCAGGCCGTGACGTGTTCTGCCAAGGGTGCACATTCAAATTCTAGTCTGTCACGGCCGTGATGGGCGATCAATTCTGTCCATGGGTGCTGATCTGTCACGGTCGTGACCTCCATCACGTCTAGGCCGTGATTCTCTCTGATCTTCAGGGTCTTCTCATCACGCCCGTGATGGGTATCACGGCTGGGCCGTGATGCCTTCTGGTCTTCATGGGTAGCTCATCACGGCCGTGACCAGTGTCACGGCCTGGCCGTGATGGCTTCTGCTTTAAGTGTCCTTCCCTTTTTGCTCTTCTTATTAACCTAAAAATATGAAATTGCAGTAAATGCTTTATTTGACTCAAAATTAACTAAAATATCCTAAAACTACTTAAGAGACTCAGAATGTTGCTTGAGGACAATTAAATTTAAATTTGGGCAAAAATGAGATTAAACTCGAATAATTAGTACAAAAACCATGGTCTTACTAGTTATAAAACTAGACGAGCCAGAGGCTTATCAAAATACCCCAAACTTAAACTTTGCTTGTCCCCAAGCAAACTAAAACTCAAATAGGCTCAAACTTGGCAAGCTTAAAGGATTCAACCAATTTTGCACAAATTTCATGCAATTTTAACAAAACAATTTTTCTTCAATGTTTTCCCCCTTTGCAACAATGTAACCCCCCACATTCATTTACTTTAAACAATTGAGAATTCCATCATTCATGCAATCAGTAATCTGAGTTGAGGATCCAAGTTACACACAAAAGGGAGATCACCAATTTCAAACAATTGCCTTCCTCACAAGGGCATTTAATATTTCACTCATTCGCTCAATTTGTCTAGGCTATCAAATTTTCACTCAATTTCACATTTCAAGAGCACTTCCCGTGAATTTGATTTTCATCTCAAAATAGTTCCCACGAAAACATGAATGCTACATCAAAAGGTCTTTTAAAGGTTGTAATGGGGCCTGGCTAAGGGTAGGATTATTCAAAGGTACTAGGCTTTACTTCCCTAGGAATCAAGAGAGCATGAAACTTTTTACCTTGACTTCCACTTCTTATTCCTTTTTTCATTTTTCCTTTTGATGCTTTGGGTGACTACAGCCCTTTTCCTTTCAATACCCCCCCTTTTTTTTGACATTTTTGTACCTTCCTTTTTTCCTTTTGCCTTTGGCTCCAACCTTTATTTTTCTTTTTCTCAATCCAAAATGACATATCAAACCTTGTAGCTACCCCAAACTTACTTTCTTACAACCCTTCTCTTGCTAAGCTTCCATGCTCTCCTAATCCTAAGATTGGGTTAACATGGTTTTTTCCAGATTTTTGGCTTATAACATAAGGTCATCAAGAAACAATAGGCTTATTAGGCTCAATGTGGCTAACTAGGGAACATGCATTAGGGATGGTTCTTTTTAGGCCAAGTAGTTATTTCAAAGAAAATTGCCTAAATCATTTGATGCAACCATATAAACATGCAAACCATGAAGAGATTCAAGCAAATTCGGGAAAGTGCAGCTTAAAAGCGATTCACACAATTAAAAACAATGTTGGAGGCTCAAATTCCTCACCTGGACATTTTTGCAAATTGTTTGACTGAGATTCAATCCCTAGTGTGTGCATCCCTTCACCCCAAACTTATCATAAATCATGCAATCACAACAAAATATCTCAAAGTTCAATTTTCAATTTTTCACATGGGGATCAATTTTCAATTTTCAAAACCTAGGGGGAAATCATCAACAGTCAACAATTATCATGCAGTCAATCTATGCTAGATTTAATTAGAATCCATTAAGCTCACCGACACAAGACTCACACACATACGACACAAAGCAAAGAAAAACAAAGCGAAGATAATTAAAAAGAAAAAGGTTTAGAAAAACTTATGAAGGCGGTTCCACCGGGATCCCACTGCCTGTGATACAGCAGCCAAGGAATGCTCAAAGTGCAATATGATCCTCCCGGATCCCATGGCATGCAGCATGAATACGAAAGTGAGTGCTTGACAATCATGGTGACCTCGGCAAGTGTGGCGAACTTCTCACTCCCTCTCGGGTCAAAGATAACCTCCTTGTCAACAAAGTCTTCCCAATAAAAATGGGGTTCAACCTCTTGGACTGGCCATAGTGCCTTCATATTTAAAGATGCAAAATCCAGTCTCTCAGGCAGAGGCTTGAACTCCATCGTTGGCTGCTTCACAATGGGAGGTGGCAAGCAAGTAGAGAGGATCACTGGTGCTGCTTTGGCTTCTGTACAATCTTCATTCACCGAGTCACCAAATTCATCACCTTCCAAATATGCAGAAATCTCAGCACAAACCACACAAATATTTTTCCCATCACAATCAACACATGCATAGGAATTAATAGAATCATCTAATTCCAAAGGTTCTTCATCATCCTCAAGCATGGTGAAGTAGATGTCCTCCTGATCCTCATTTTCTATATTTCTTGGCTGATCAGGGCCCTCAACCTCATGTGTCTCATGTTCCATATGGACGTCTTGCTCCTCATACCCTAAAAAGGATGAAATTTCAACACATGCTATTTGCGAATCTGGATGCTCTTCAAGGAGATGTTTTGATTGCAGTGTAGTCAAGGTAGAGGCAATGTGACCAATTTGAGTTGCCAAATTCTGAAGACTTGCTTCTGTCCTCTGTTGGAATTCAAGAGTGTGTTCTGCCATTTGTTGCACCAATTCTTCCATACTGGGTTGGACTGGTGTGGGGTCAGACTGATATTGATGCTGGCTTATTGTCAATTGATGCACCAAAGAAGCTAACTCATCCAAGCTGCCATGTCCTCCACCATGTTGGCCAGAATAGAAAAGTTGCACCTCATTCACTCAAATCATGCCAAAATCACTACTAAACTCATAATCACCAGTAAAGTCAGAATAATATATGGATGATGGCTCATAATCAATATTAGGCATTCAAAAAAAATTTTTTTTAAAGATGAAAACCAGTCCAAAAGAAAAGAATTTAATTCCTGTTATGGCTAATAAAAATCAAAGAGTTCCCGGCAACGGTGCCAATTTGATCCGCTGTCGCACACGGGTCAAAAACGAGTGATTGGAAGAAAAAAACTGTAGTTAGGGAACGACAACTCAAGTATCGTCTCTCAAGGACTCTTGGATTATTATTAACCTACAAATCGATTTTTTGGGGGGGGGGGTTAGATTTAAGATTCGATTAAGAAAACAGTGCAATTAAGTGATTCTCAATAAGCTAGAACGATTAATCTACTGTTTTGGTTTCCCAACTATCATTGATTCACATAATTTCCATGCCCTAAGCGGATTCTAATCCCTCTTCGATTGTAGCAGCAATTAAACAAGCGCAATTGACACTACGAGATATATGTTCCTAATTTCCGAATTAAGCAGACGGATTGAAGCTCTCGTGAATTAAGCAAACACGATCAAACACACGCGAATTAAGCAAACGCGATCAAGGTATAGGAATAGAGAATCATCGAAATTAATCAATACTTGTTCTATATAACTTGAATTAAGCAAACAAGGCATATATCATAATATTGAAAGAGACAAGCAATTTGATCGGGAATTATGGAACCTCAAGTGTCGACGGAAACCGATTACAGCAAACTAATCCCTGGTGATTAGTTCTCCATCACAAACGTAATACAAACCTTTGAAATAAATTGTAAACAGTGAAAATTGTTCTCCTCTTCTGTCTGCCCTGGTGCCTTTTTATAGATCAGGATTCGCGTCACGGCCGTGATGGCCATCACGGCCAGGCCGTGACGTGTTCTGCCAAGGGCGCGCATTCAAATTCTAGTCTGTCACGGTCGTGATGCCCATCACGGCCAGGCCGTGATCAATTCTGTCCATGGGTGCTGATCTGTCACGGCCGTGACCTCCATCATGGTTAGGCCGTGATGCTCTCTGATATTCATGGTCTTCTCATCACGCCCGTGATGGGTATCACGCCTGGGCCGTGATGCCTTATGGTCTTCATGGGTAGCTCATCACGGCCATGACCAGTGTCACAACCTGGCCGTGTTGGCTTCTGCTTTAAGTGTCCTTCCCTTTTTGCTCTTCTTATTAACCTGAAAATATGAAATTGCAGTAAATGCTTTATTTGACTCAAAATTAACTAAAATATCCTAAAACTACTTAAGAGACTCAGAATGTTGCTTGAGGACAATTAAATCCAAATTTGGGCGAAAACGAGATTAAACTCGAATAATTAGTACAAAAACCATGGTCTTACTAGTTATAAAACTAGACGAGCCAGAGGCTTATCAACAACATTCACCTTTAACAACGTTCATCACAACATGATTAGGACACGAAGTCCACAACAACGTGACACGGATCAAAGATCTGCGTGTTTATTACAGAACACTAGTATTCCGACATCTCATATACTAGATTCACATTTCAACGTTTTTATTATTCTTTGTTAAGTGAAATACAAATACAAAATGAAACCTCCGCAACTTATCCAAGCTTTGCGCAACAAATATTTTTGAAATTCTTTTATAAAATGTTAAGTTATAAAGAAATCCATTTTTTTCTCTAATCCATATTCTTTTGAAATTCTTTCTTTTTCCGAAACAACATTAGAACTTTGTAAAAATCCCTTCTAAAATCATTGCTAACCCAAAATATTTCGAATCATTTTTCTCATGGATTTTTCTTTATAAAACACATTTCTAAATTGTTTCCGTTTACACTAAAATTATTTATAAGTTAAATGCTTTTCCTCTAACTTTAAAATATTTTAGCACTTAGTTCTTAAAATGATTTTCCACCTCATTTTTGAAAATGATAACAAACTAAAATATATTTATTTTTCAATTTCCCCCTTATCCTCATCCTTTTTATCAAAAGAGATTAACACATAAATATTATTATTCTTAATGTTCCTCATGAAGCTTTTTAAGACTTTTATCTCAATAATTAATTGAGCACTGACGAATGTCAGGCTTCTCAGACAACAATCAACAATAGCATAATTCTCACATCAATATCAGAACAGATAATACTGTTCATGACATATATCAAAGCTATAACACATCTTCAAATAAATCATAAAGCTCGGACATTTAAAACAAACAATTTTATCACATACGATAACTCAGACAAACACAATAAAACTCAGGACAAACTTAACAGACCACAAATAATAGCATATAGATATTGGAACATCCCTCAGGCAGTCTCCTCTTACCTTATTCAAAAGCAGAAAAGTTCCTCGTTTCTTGTTGTATACAACGATCTTCCTCAACTCGCTTTGTGACGGAAGTCTAAAGATTTAACACAACACAAGTTAAAACAACTAAAAACATCTAATCTACCCTAGGCATAGGTTTCGGCCATGATGGTAAAATAAGGTTTGAGATGTCAAACTTTCACTAACTCATGGATTAATGATCCTTAAGTATTAGAGATTCATAATCAATGATCAATTTACAAGGATTGAACAAAAACTCCTCTAAGCCATAAGCTTAGGGTTTCGGCCAAGGTTCATAAAATAGGCTAGAGATTTTCAAACTTCTCAAGCTTTTAGATTTAACAACAAAAGGCATTAAAGAGCTCAAATCAATGGTCTTATTTCACAAATTGAAATAAAACTTTCTTGCTTCACAACAACATAGGTTCGGCCTCTTTATGAAAATAGAGGAGGAAAATTTTCCTTGAGACAAACTCTTAGATAATGAATATAGAGATCATTGTGAGTCCATAGAAATTGGTTTCAAGTCAAATGGATTTTTATACTAATTTCTAGAGATTTTAGAAGTTTATAGATCTAAGAATCACAAATGGGTGAACATGGCATAAACTCACAAAATGAATGAAGAAGAGACTTAGATTAGTAAGGAGATGAGGTTTGCCTCTTGAATCTTGAAGAAAATGGACGAGTATGATGAACTCTTGAAGAAAAATCAATGAAGCTTGGTTTATGAAAGTGTGAAGAAAGTGAGAATGAAAAAAAAAATATGGGTTTATATAGAAGGGGGGAGGGTAGCCGTGTGGGAGGAGAGAGGAGAAGAACTTGGAGGGCAAGTTTTGAGTTAAGGAGTTGTTTGGTTGATAGGTAAGTGATTAATGGGTTTTGGATTAAACTATTATATATTCTAAGTCATAATCATGACTTTCCTTGGATATGACACTTGACATCAATCCATCAAGTCACTTCAACACCATCAAGTCACTTCATTCACCTCAGCTCTCCATCCTCCTCCATTATTTACCCGATTAAAGTTTTCGATCGTAATTTTCGATGATTTCGCCCGGATAAAATATTATATTTTATTTCCGAACGTAAATTTCAAAAATTACTAAAGTCGTTGGAAACACGACAAAAACATTAATCATTCTGTTCACGGGTCAAAATTAGGTTTTCTGCTTAGTAAACTTTTACTGTCAGTGAAAACGCAAACCGGTTTTCTTCTAAATTTTTAACCAAAAATTTAACCGTACCTCTCTACGGCAAGGTAGAGAATGACAATGATTTTGGTTTATCCAAAATTATTTTCGAGTTTTTTAATAAAATAAACGCATATAAACATATATTTACTGTTATTGAAAAACAGAAAAATCGGGGCGTTACACTAACTGGAAGAAGGCTATTAACTATGGATTGGCCTTGTTGGGTAACAATATTAGAAGGGCATTGAGGCCTAGTGAAGGTGTTGTCGTTTTGGCTTCAACGATTCAAGAGGGGGGTGAATTGAGTTTTCAAAAAATATTTCCCTCTTAAAAAAATTTCACAAATCGATGAAGGGTTTTTACAAAATCTTGAATAGAAGGTGATGAGGATAAGAAAGATTAATAACGAATAGGTTCAGGTTCAATAATCAGTAATAGTTCAGTTTTAGTAATCAAGAATGGTTTTGATCAATCTCAGTTTTAAGCGTAGATAACACAATCTTGATTATAATCAGATTCAGATTTCAATTCAGTTTATATAGATCAAGAACATAAATTATATTGAACTTTAAACATCAAAGTTGCAGGTTCTTGAACATAAACAGAAAGTAAAGGAGTTTGAGTTTAGAGATACCACACAACCAGATTTATCCTGGTTCAGTCACCTCCATTGTGACCTACATCCAGTCCCCACTCCACTTGTGGGATTTCACACACTAACACACAAGCTTTTCCAGGTAGCTTGAAAAACCTTTACACCACAGAGCACTCATTCACCTCGAGATACCACACTCTTGTGAAGAGCCTCAATGTTCAACCTTAGGGATACCCCACCCTAATCACTCAGAGAGACTCCCTCTCTCTTTACAATCAAATTGTAAAACAAAAGTTGATTCATAACTCTCAATAGTCAGATAAACAAATTGAAGCACTTTGAGTATGAAACACTCTTTTCTCAGTAAGCTCAATAAAGATGATGAATGATTTTCACAATTGATTTCTCAAAACGATTTCGTAAAACTGTGATATGTTATGATATTCGTATATATTGTTTAAGTGTTCCTTTGATCCCTCTTTATATAGAAAACAAGTTATAGTCGTTGGGATCAATCAAAACAGATTTGGACCTGATTAACAGATTCTGTTTTCTTGATTCTCGTTCTTGAAATAAGATTCTGATTGTTCTTGTAAAATTCGCGTCCATAAAATAATCGAGTCCATTTGGAAAAATAGCCGAGTCCATTTGAAGAAAATAGTCGCATCCATTTGGAAAAAATAGCCGAGCCCATTTGCCACGTCAGCAGACGGGAGTACTAACACAAAGTAATTGGATGTGCTCCAACTAGTAGACGAGCTCCATATGCCATGTCAGTGGATGGAGCTTCTCATTAAGATCTTAGCAAGTCCAAAGACTTGTGTGGACGAGCATTTTTATCACTTCAGTGGACGTGCGCTTGTGTCACTTTAGTGGACGTACGCTTGTATCACTTTATTGGACGAGCACTTCTGTCGCTTCAGTAGACGTGAGCTTTTGTCACTTTAGTAGACGTGCGCTTCTGTCACTTTAGTAGACGTGCGCTTCTGTCACTTTAGTAGACGTGGGCTTCTATCATTTTCTTGGACGTCAGTTTTTACTATTCCCGGTGTTGGACGAGCGCTTATATTATTCCAGTGATGGACGAGCGATTTGAAATCTTATTTCAAAAATCATTTTCATGTACGAAAACTTATTCCTTTTAATGCAGGTTATGAAAAATGATTTTCTTTCGTGCATCTTTTCAAATTGAGTTTATTTGTGAATGAGAGATTTCATCTCTTACAGATCATTTAAGACTTAAAACTAATTTCTTCTTTAAGCTCTTGTCTTGATGATTCCTTGATCTTCATCCTTGCTCTTTGATTCCTCCAAGTTCTTCCTTGAATATTCTCTTTTGATTGCTCACTGAACTTGTTGAGTATTGCTTGATACCTGTCTTTGTAATTTGACACTAAAAACACTTGCATACACATTAAGTTGTATTTGTCATATATCACAATCTCTAAGTCATTGAGTTTAACAGGTGTGACACCCGGGGCTGACGAGGGCGGGGAGTGGTCGCCGGTGCAAGAAGGCACGGACAAGGAGCGACTCCTGGCAGGCTTCCAAGCGGAGGGGCACATGAATGAATTGATTACATACCGCATACCGGAATGAAAGGGATCATGAGACTGTGTAGGTATGGAACTACACAGCTGAGGATGGCTTATATGAATTGATTGGTACTGCCTATACCAACAAGATGCATCTTCTTTTCGGGAGTCCATCACTTAAGAACTCCACAGTTAAGCATGCTTGACTTGGAGCAATTATGGGATGGGTTCCTGGGAAGTTTTCCCAGGAAGCGTGTGAGTGAGGACAAAGCACGCTGAAAAGATCGACTCGTGTTGGTCTGTGGGGACAGTCGTCAATCCATAGAGCAGCCAGTGATGTTACAGAAGGTGTCATCAAACTTGGCTTTGTTCCGCCAAATAGCAACATGTCATGAAGATATATATCCACTTCTCCTTGTTGCAATAACCAAAGGATCTAGAAAGATTGCCGATCATCCAATCCGAGAGATTCAGGTCAAAATTTCTTATCTCAAAATAAGAAAGTTTTTATCAAAACTAGACATTTTTTTTATAGACCAAATTTAGTAAGTTAAATGTTATGTTAGTTTTTCTCCTTTGCGAATGTTTGAACCCCAGACCTCTTGCTCCTTAATATCTTATACCCTTAGCTCAAACTAGTTGAGCTACCCAACCCCCCTATTTTTTTTTATTGACTTGCCATTGGATTATAATGAAATTCAAGACAATTGACCATTAAGAATAAAGATAAGATAATGATTTAGTTATAACTATGATTCTAAACTAGCTTAAGCTGAATGAGTACAAATTATGTCTTTCAACTAGCACAAATTTCTTATAGGAGGGATGGAAATAGATTGGGATAAGTCAGACATTGCCTAAATAGGCATAGACTTGTTTTGCAAAGTGTTTGATTCTAACTCATTAATCAGCATAGCCTTTTTTCTAGGGCTTGATATAGCCTATTTATGAAAACATAAAAATACGATATGATTCAAATGTATATTTAAATGCATATATGACAAGGACGACTTCATATAAGTCAACAAACTTATATATATGACATTTAGAAGTCATTAATTTTATATAAAATAAATATACTATACTAATATTTAATTAATAAATTATGTAATTATTATAAATTTATAAATTAAGTTTATAGGCGACCTAATAAGCTAAATAGACTTTTACAAAAGTTTAAACATTAGCCTATATAATTAAATGAACCTTTTAAATAGCTTAACCCTAGTTTATTATAGGCTGGAAAAAGGTTAAGCCATAGGCGCTTAGCCGTCTACCCCTACTCCAAGGTAAACAAACCAAATGAATGAACATATATCCTTGGACGTTCAAATATATGTAATTATGACAATTCAAAACTTGTTATTTGCATCATAGCGAGTAAAATACATGTTGCAGCTAAGATATAACAATTTTCAGTTCTGTACAATTTAGCAAGACAATACTTGCGTATAATTTGCAGTTACCTAACTGCCCCTAACATAAACTCATGGAGGAAAAAGGGGATCCCATCTCTATTATAAGCACTTGACAACAAGGGAGCAATTCAAATGCTTCTCAAGCTATAACATAATAACATGTGATATCTCCAACCAAAAATCTCACTAGTATAGTAACAAGTGTCCCGGGGGCAAATATCAGAGGGGGAATACCAAAAGAAAGGCAACTTCAGACTTAACCTGATCAACCTCAACAAAGATGTGATCTAGATCTGTCATATTCTGCAGAATCAACTTGAGAACCCAGAGAAACCAATTCAGGTAGTCTAGGCACTGCAGCAAGACCTAACCAATACCAGCACCATCTTGGACCACTGTGTCATCTGAAGGAACAGCAATGTTTGCATCAGGTCCCAAATCTCCAACTGTTTCAACCTGTTTGTGCTGCAAATGATCTGAACCTTGCTCCGGGAACACCACAGACTGCAACGACGGAGCAATATTCTTCATTTGTAACCATGTAAGTTCCCACAAACTATTTTCATCTGAGCCACTGCTTTGCACTAGTATGCCCCCTGATTTCATAACAAGCAAAGTGTTCTTCAGAAGCTCAGGCACGAGCTCTTGAAGCTTCTCGCTTCTCCTTCCCCTAACCTTTGCCTTCATATAATTTTCCATCCGGCTTAACACACTCAGCCATAGTTTGCAGAAGTCTGGCAATTGTGATAGTTCTTGGAGTAACTGGAGGAAAACTTTAGACAAGAGCTTCAAGGCAAGTATAAGTGTTCCTTCTATGTTCTGGTAGTCCTTTCGAGAGGATGCCTGAGCAATTTCAAGCAGGTCATCCACCAAAGTGAAGATCACTTGATCAAAACACTGTAACCACAAATCATGTGGGATATGAATCCCAACAGCTCCTGTCAAGCACTTCTGCAAAGATAACAACACGTGATTTCTAACCTCCTCTCTCTGGTCCAAACATACTTTCCTTAGTCCCTGCACTAGCCTCAACCACATTTCCCCAATATCCTGCAACATCTTTTCCACTTCCTCTTCTTTAGCTGCTTGTTTAGCATCACTAGTCCACTTCTCTAAACAATTGACAGAAGCTGCCATATGATCCAGTGCTCCTACAGACCGCTCTACCTGTCCTATACGAGACTCAGCAAACTGCCTTGCAGCATCTATACAGAGAATATAATTAGCAGGAAGCAAGTGAGCTCCATCAGTCATAATGAATGACAGTGTATCGAAGCCAGCCTCAGATGATTCCAGGTGTCTAGAAGTGATGGAAAGCAGTGATGTAATTGTCCGCCATCCTAACTGAGATCTAAAATGAGAAGCATTTGCCTTCACAAGGCGACTGACTTCCTGTGTTATCTGCTCATAGTATGCATCTGCAACCCTTGCATCAAGCTTCAGGACAAGTTGCAAGGACCTCAAAAGTTCATCAGCCATGTTCTCTTTGTATGGAAGTAAGCGATGGCAAATCCTTAGGAGTCCAAAAACAGCCTTTTCTACCAGGGCACAAGGCATCACAGTTGACTGAACAATATTGGATATGTGCTCATAAACACCCTTCCAAAGAAGTCCAATTCTATCCCTGTTATTCAAAGTGACTGCTACCAGTAACTCCAGGCAGAAAACTGAAGTATCTTCATCCTCAGATATGCTGTTCCCCTTAGGAGGTCGAACTCCAGTATTAATGAGTGCTCTTGCAAGCAGCAATAGAGATTCAGCTTGCAGAAATTTACTCTCAGTGAATATGCTGTCAATATGACACTTCTGAATTGTTTGTATGGCTTGCTGACGAGTAACAAGTTGTTCTTCAGTTGGTACTGATCTTGGGTCTTCAGTGCCAAGATATAATAGTTGACTAAACCTGCTCATCAATCCTGGGGATCTCTTTGGAGTACTCAGAGATGAAAGACTAGCTAATGATAAAGAATTTGAATTAGGCTTCCCATGTCCATTTTCTGTAGAAAGCTCTGACTCGTCAGCTGCATCACTGGCCAAACGAGTAGGAAGAAGGCCTAACTTTTGGAATCTTAAGATGCAATCAAGAATATTCCTCCACCCTGTGCGGATATAATCACCATACCTATTTGCAACAGTAAAAACTGTCTCAGCTGCCATTCTTGCTTTTGTGTCTTCTCCAAAGGCTAGGACAGATTCATCAACTGATAATGGATCCAAAATTGTAATGAACTTACAGAGACACACAACCAGATCATCAAGTACATTTTCAAGATGATAGTAAGCCGATATCTCTGCAACAGCTAAGAATCCATCTATACATGTTTGGTATGCCTCTTCATTTTCAGCATTATCAAATACCACAGAAATAGCAGCAATTGTTGGGCCTGACAATATAACAAACATATCATAATCAAGGTATGCTCTGGAATCAGATACAATGAATGGAGCAGTTTTTTTTGATTTGTGCATCAGAGAAATCCACCGGCTAGGGGTCATTTCAGGAAATCCAAATCCTGGTTCAGGGGTTGTGCGGATTTCATTCTTACAAATTGAATGGTAAATCTCTGACAGGAATTCTTGAGGCAGATCATTTCCACCATTTATATTCCTATTATTCCTGATAAAATCCCCTTCTGTCATCTTCTTTTTGACCTGCACATTGTGCTGATCTGTATTAAGCATTATAATTGAGTATGATAAAACAAGAGCAGCATCCTTGTTAGCTAGGATATGCTGTGACTGCTCATAATATCTCTCAGAGAAAGCTTCAAGCACCCTATGTATCTTCTGTGATTCTCCAGGAAGCCTAAAACTCTCCAAAAACATACGCAGGGCTGTGTCTAGGGTCATGTCTTGGAAATCAAATGTTTTCGCAAATTCATGAAGAACCTGAACACAGAATTCATCATGATTTCCTAGGAAATCACCAATGAGGTTCTTATCCAACCCAGCAGTGTATCTGAAAAAGCAGGCAACACTTTGGGGATCAAGTTTGTCAGGTAAAAGATGTGTTCCTTGGAGAAATTCAAGACCTTTCTTAACATCACGATTGAAGTGATCAGCTCCAATCATCAATCTTCTCTTGAAGTACTTTCTTCTGCGAACAAAAGGAACCCAATCATTTGGATCACCAAAATTTTCACACTTTTCCAGCCAGAATGGAGTATACTCTTCAAAGTTCACAGGAGAAAGTTCTGAATTTACAGCTCCGTTGCCTATCCTTTCAGCCATTCCTTGCATGACAGCAATAAGACCATCCAAAGCAAGAATATGCATGGAAGACAATGGATTGTTCACAGGAAATGCACTTTTGGACAACAAATTAGCAATGTCTTCAAAGACATTACTGCAAGTTATGTCACAATCATAGTTAGCATACATCTCCACCATGAATGTTTTTTGCCTGCAAAAATCAATAAGGGCCTCCATGGCAGCCTCCTGTTGCTGATATGAAGCCCCATATTTGCTTTGTGCAAGCCTCAGAATTACACAAGAAAAAAATGCTTCTAGCTGTAGTTTGAGTTCCGTACAAAGATGGTGATACAAATTGAGAACAATGCTACACACCATTGAAAGTACAAGAGGGCTCATTGACAAACCAAATTGCATAAGATTTAGGAATAATTCATCCTGAATTAAGCTCAACAATCTTGGGTGACAGCGAAATGAGGGTCCTCCCAACTCTATGGCTGAATTAATCAAAGTTAATGCAAAAAGAGGCACGTCTTCATCAAATGCAATTGTGTTCGATCTAGGATTTATTCCCATATGCTCGACAACATTCAACAAAGAACACAAGAAGTGAAATATTTCCACCATACAGGTAACCCCATATGGTTCTGTCATGAGCTGCAATTCATGTGGATCAGTCTCCTTGCCGCTGCTAGCGATAGCTGTGTTTTCAACCATTGCAGTTTCTGTCACAACACTTGCAGTACTGGAAGCACTGCTTGTGGGCAATGGTTGACCATCATATACAGCATTCAGGTTCCCATTTTCCAATTGGCTACTTTGTGAAGCATGATCATTATTTAGTCCACTGATCTGAGGAATAAACAGATCAATTATATTATGAATTTATGCATATTTTGACTCTCAAAATTCAGTTTTGCACCAACAAATTGTTTATTTCAGTAGAACAATTAAAATATTACCTTTGAGAATGTGCAAATTTGACTGTAAAAATATCAGTATTTGTAATAATCTGTTCAGAGAACACTCTACACCTAACTAGTAACGTGCAACCTGTGAAGACTCTTTGCTTTTTTTATTCCTCTTTTTTAGGATGTCCATGAAAAAGGCTCATGACATCAAGGAGTCAATTGCAGTTATATATGATTTTTTACACAACTTATGTGTTCACTAGTAAATATTACTCCTAGGATTTTCCCTGTTTCTGGTAAGTTCCAGATATTTCTAGGTCATGTACCTAGCTCCCCTCTCTTATTTTAATTATCCTGCATCTGAAGGGAAAGCAGGAAGAGAGGTCTAAGTTCATTTCAGGCTGTACTACAGAATTACAGGCCGGGTATTTAATCAGCTGATCAAACAAGATTGGCGGAATACAATTTGTTGGGGAACAATAAATTAATGGAAATTGAAAATTTTATATGAATTAATAGTTAAGTAAGCAGAGAGTAAATAAGTTCAGGAAGTTTTCCTTTTCGACAACTTCACATTTTGTAAGCTGAGAATAGCAAACAATAGAAAACCAAAAATTCTAGCATAAATAAGAACCTTACTCCCACCTCCAAAGTCCCCATTTTTCCTTTCAGTTTTTTCCTCCATAGCAACTGATAAAATAATCCCATGAAAAAGTGAAAAATGCATCCAAAAAAGGACATAGGTGAAACAAATCTTATACCTCTTGTTTTAAAGTAGTGCTCCCATTTATCAACACACCCTCTGTGTTGTCAATATCCTGAAGATGAGAGAATATACACCTAACAAGTTCGTGCATTGTGTACCGTGCTATCCGCTGCAACAGCTCACCTTTTGTTCCTGCCTGATGAACTATGCGGAAAGAAGTATTCACTATGGTGCAAATGTGTTGGTTACTCAGCACTACAGATGCTTTACTTTTCACACATGCTAGAAGAACTTGTAATATCTTCATTAATACCACTTCTTCTGATCCAGGATCAGTCACTTCAAATCTGCAACTTGTGACAGCATCAACCACCAAATGCATGGTATCCCCAACATTGACAGTTTTCTGATCAATCACATCCAGAGTTAAGATTTTGTAAACAGATGACAGAGCAACACCAGTAATTGGTGCACCAGTTTCATCTGATTGAATCACATCCAAAAAAGGCTGGAGATACAAGACAGGATTGATGGTATGCCATTGATTCTGCCATGAGAAAATGTGTCTCCTCAATGCTTTCAATGATTGAACAAGAAAGTGTTCTGATTGGTCATCATCTGACATATAATGAACTCCCCATCTAACATTTCTTCGCATGACTGCCAAAACAGCACCAATTTCTGCATTGATCATGCATGCTATAGTAGTTTTGTTAGGATATCCAGCATCGCATTGCTCAGATTGATCCTCTATTGCATTTAGACCAGTTTGCATTTGTATCTTTATATGTCCCATTTTGACAAACAAATTGGCTTGACATGCACCACTAGAATGCTGAGATGAACAAAAGCCCTAGGATAAGAAATATTGAGAAAAAGACAATCAATACAGTGTTAAGGGATTCTGCATGTTAATGACTTCACTAAAGCACAGATAACACATGTAGTCCAAATTCAAGTATTCAACACAATTACAAAGATATGAAACATATTAAAGTATCAGAAAAGTATCTTATAGTATCTTTATTGTATCCTAGAATATCTTAGGAGATTTGTTAGGATTTATTTCATATTTATTACTTCATAATTTGTTTCACTGTTTGATTAGGACTAGGATTCTCCTATTAGTATAAATAGGACTATTAGGTTTGTCTTTTGTTGTAGGCTTGTAGCACATAATCATCACATTAGATTAATATCAATCTCATTATTCGAAGTCTCTATTCTCTCTTTTCCTCCTTCCCTGCCTAAAACCCCCCAATTCAAGAAAACACAGCCTTAGGATATATAAGAAGATGGCATCATCAAGGCAGCATTGTGGTGAATATATAAGACCATATAAACAATAAACATACTTGCAGGAAAATTTAGAAAGGATGCTTCCTTTAAAGTAACAGGACTGTAAGTTATCCAAGCACAAGAAGACCTACTAAATAACTCTAATCACGTGTCCCAATGACATTGACTCACAAAATGTATGTGCTGTAGAACAAATCAGTACTAGAGACTAACAGTATATCTCAATTTATAACCAACTACAACAATCATAGCCTTTTCCCACTAGGTGGTATTGGTTACATACTTACATGGATCAAAACCAAATCCTCCAATAGAACATATAGGTCTAAATCATTTCTAATGGTTTCACCTAGAGTTGTTTTTGGTCTTCCTCTCCCTCTAATTATGGGCCGATCCTTCATGCGATCAACTCTTCTAAGTGGAGCTTCTATTGGTGTTCTTCTTACATGTTCAAACCATCTTAGGCGCAATGTCACCTTATTGTCCCCAATAGATGCCAATCCTACCTTCCTTCTAAATTTCTAATACATTTATTCCTTTTCTTATTTTTTCTTTTATGCCCACTCATTCAATGCAACATTTTAACTCAAGTAATTCCAGCAACATTATTTAAGGGTCTCCACCAACAAGTAAAATCCAGCAGTTCCATTACTATGTTTGTCATAGTTTAGAATTTAAAAAAGAATTTAAGTTGTACAAGCACAACCACTCATTATATAACTTAGATCAGAGGTTAATGAATGTAGGATTTGATTCCTTACACTTCAAAGGCCTTTAAAAAAAGAAAAAAAAAAAAAAAGAGCCACACTGGGACGTAGAAAGATCACATCAAAGGCACAGAAGCTGCACCCCCGTATAAGAAAAATATAAGATCAAACAAAACTAACCCACGTCAATATGGTAATGAACATTGATCCAGATGGAACCATAATACAACCTTAAACTCATAACATCAAATTGTCAAAACAAATTAAATTACATATTTTTTTAAATAAGAAAAACATAGATCTACCATTAAATCTCATCTTTCTAATCGAACCCATTTCTTTTGCAATCCTGTTAGCATAACTTTACAAACAATGATCTGATCCATTGGACACAATCACATAACCCATTTGAATTAAACTAAAATTCATTCAAAAGGGATCCCAAAAACTATGTTAAAAACGAAACTTTACAATTGAATTGGAACCATTGATTGGAGAAGACAAAGATGGCGATGGCAATGAAGAAAAATGAAAACTTACGGAGACAGTGAGTTTAGGGCATGAATCGGAGCTGGTGGGTTTACATTGGTTGGAGTGTGGGAATCGGAAATCAGTTCCTTCCTTCAAATTGAAAATCCAATCGTTGCCCAGAAGCTCCCCTCTCTCGCTGCTCTTGTTGGGGGACGCCTTCTTTCTTATTCTTCTTCTTCCTCTCTCTCTTTGTTTTATGTTGTTTTGGACTTGAATTTCATTTTATACCCTTGTGGCAACCACAAATTACTGCAATAATCTCTACTTCATTCCATTTTCACATTTTGGCTGTGTTACACTGTTATTACATGTTTCACTTTCATCATACATCATATTCATAAGAATAAGAATAATGCTTGGAAAAAGAATAATGCTTGGAAAACATTAGACTTAGATCTAACAACGATTATGAAAGTATCAACCCTTATATATTAAAAGTTTAATTATTTTATTGGTTACTAAATTATTTAGGATTTTTCAAACAGATTCCTATATTTTAAAATTTTGTAATTGGTTTCCTCAACATTTTTTGTTAGGATTTTATTAAATATTCATTAAATTATTCATCTACTTGTCATTTATATAATTATAACTATCTCTATAGATTAAGAGAAATCATATACTTTTCTATTAAATATTTAATATATATTACACTCGTCATATGCTAACCCTTTTATCTATTAAGAGTAAAATATTAAAATTGTTTGAATATAAAATTTTGATAAATAATTTTACAATTCAAAATATCAAAAAAATATTATGAGGATTGATAATTTATATTACACTATGTTTCTCTAATAATTATTTGCCAAGGCCCCCAAAATTTTTAGACACAATATTATATATTATTGTGGTTTAGAAGGTCAATCAATTGTTGAAAATGATAAAAACAGTCTTTATATGGTGTTGTTTATTGTTACACCTTATGTTTGTTTTTTCTTATTAGTCGTAGCTCGTCTTGGTTTCCAAAGACTCGTATGTCAAAAAAGACTTAATTGCAGATTTGTTCACTATAGTTTTATCAATAAGCAATTTTGGTCATTGTAATTTCAATTGTTCAAATCAAGTTTCTTTAAATTTAAAATCAAACAAATCCGATCCTCCCATCAACCTAACATCCAATATTTAGGCTCTGTTTGACAGAAATAGCCGATAAGTTATCTTATAGTTGATAACCTGGCTTATACCTGATAAGCTAATTTTTAATTGAAAGCTTATAGTTGATAGTTGAAAAGCTGGATGATTGAATTTGAAATTTTTGATAAAATTAGTCGTTTAACTAGCTTATAAATATAAAATGACATATTTATGAGAGGCATGATAAAGTATGAATTTTATTAAATTAATAAGGATAAAAACGAGAAAAAAGTTAATAAGCTATAAGCTATAAGACATAAGCTAAATAAAATAGCTTATGAAGAAAAGTTACAAACTAATGAGATAAACCTGTTTACCAAACACTTCTACTTTCATCAAACAAGCTTATAAGCTAGTCAAATAAGCTATAAGCTAACTTATGGGACTTGCCAAACATAATTTTAACGAGAGTTACTGACCTAACTAACAGGGACGGACGCATACATACATTGGGAGGGGCCTTGGCCCCCTAAACTTTCTTTTTCTTTTTTCATATATATATATATATATATATATATATATATATATATATATTCTAAAACTACTATCTTTTAATTAAAATCACTAATATGTTTGAAACTATTTTAAATTTATTTCATTGGTTGGTAAAAATTAGAAAAGCATATGTATATCTTCTTGTGTATGTAAACCAAAAAAATCCTTTTGTGTATAGAGTGATAATTTTTATTCTCAAACTTCATTTTCTAGAACTACTATAAAGCGGTCTTTTTTAGCTATGAATATAGTGAATACTATGCAATAAGATGAAGGATTAACTTTTGACTCGTTGCCTGCTAATATACATTGAAAAGAAAATTGCTTAAAAGTTTAGTGTAAATTCAATTATAGATGATTTTTTTGACATGCAGAAGAGACTGTATCTTGAAATATTATTAATGTATTTAACATTTTGGAACATATAATTATGCATGTGTATATATTTATTGGATGAACTTATTTTTTATTTTGACCCCCTCTATCATTTAATCCTGGGTCCGTCCCTGCTAACTAAACCTTTGTGACATAACATTGATGTATGATTAACTTTATTTAATTAGTTAATAAAATTGATGTATGATTAACTTTATTTAATTAGTTAATAAAACGCTAAAACAAAAACTAATAAATGTTAAAAGGGAACACTCTTACAGAGGGTTAGCCAATTAGTTACAATCCAAAACTAATGTCATGTATTCACGTCACAAAGGGTTAAATAGAAGAATGAATTTCTGAATAATTCTGTAAAATTGTATTGGAATTGAACAAATTATCTTTGTCACAGTGGAGTCACTCTTTTCATATATAGGGGCTTTTCCTATAACAGAAAAACAAATTGAGATAAGAAGGTAAGGGTTATGACTAACTAATCAGGCCAAGAGTCTAATTGATACAAAAGCTAAAAACAAAGTAGTGAGCCCACTTCCAATACTCCCTCTCAAGATGGAGTGTGAGGGTTGTGAACACCTATCTTGCATGACAAATCCTGAAAATTCCTTGCTCCTAAAGCCTTAGTAAAAATATCTGCTTGCTGCTACTTTGTTGAGATGTACTGAGGATTGATTTTTCCTCTTTGAATATGCTCCCGAATGAAGTGGCAGTCCACTTCTATGTGTTTAGTTCTCTCGTGATAAATTGGGTTTGCTGCTAGATGAAGTGCAACCTGGTTGTCACAATAGATCATAATAGATAAGTTGTATTGAACCTGAAGACAACTCAACAGACCCTGCAACCATAACACTTCACTGGTAGCATGAGCCAGTGCTCTATATGAAAGAAAAACCTATAATTCTAATTTGTTTAGAACATCATACAGATACAAATTATAGCATATTAGACATGTTAATCAAAGGAGAGGAGAAGAATTTCGCACCTTGGAGCATCGCAGAATCCATCACCGTAGATCAGATTGTGAGAGGGTTGCTTCTCTCTTTCTGGTTGGTTCAGTGTGTGTGTCTGTCTGTATGGAATGCCTAATGGGGAGGCAATCCTTTTAACCTACCAGCAGAGAGTAGGGACCTCTCAACGGGTTAACATTAGAATGGCCCAGCCCATCATAGGGTCACTCTTAGTAAATACCCAACAACAATTTCACCAATTGGTTACGTAATTAAGAATTAATTTTATAACTGATATATTAATAATTTAATCACCAATTAATGCTAATCCACATATTATTAAATTAAAATTTAACAATTCTCCCACTTGGATAGCATTAATCAATTATTAAAAGGAAATACCAGTTACGATCAAAGCACACGTTAACCAGCAGTATAAGAAATATAAGCTTTAACAATGCAGAAATAGTATCCGATAGGGAAGTAAATCATACATGCTAAAGACTCATGTCTCACATAAAGAATGATGAATATAAAATTGCATATAATTAATAAAGAGAAATATGCAATTTAAGAATGGTCCAAGCATCTTAAAATGCTATAAGAGATATGAAAACAAGAATGACGTCAATTTACATATCTCATAAAAACGATAATGGGCAAATAATGGTTTCAGACTCCCACTAATCCAATACATCAAAAGACTTAACTAAGCCCATATGAATTACATGATTCCGGAATATTCCAACAGTTAAGCCTTTGGTTAGTGGATCCGCAAGCATGTTTCCTGTATCAATATGCTCAATACGAGTCTGAAACTCCTGAATCTTCTCTCTAACGAACAAATATTTCACATCAAAATGCTTAGTGCGAGAAGAGCTTCTATTGTTATGAGAGAAGTTCACAGCAGCAGTATTGTCACAATATATCACAAGTGGCCTAGATATGCTTTCAACAATATGAAAGCCATAAATTAAATTTTTCAGCCACATGGCTTGACAAGTAGCCTCATAGCAAGCAACATACTCTGCTTCCATGGTAGAAGTAGCTGTAAGCGTCTGTTTGACGCTTTTCCAAGAAATAGCTCCTCCTGCCATCATAAAGATAAAGCTAGAAGTAGATTTTCGGTCGTCAGGGCAACCTGCGAAATCAGAATCAGAATAACCAGTGACCTGAAGTTGATCAGACTTCTTATAGGTCAACATATAATCTTTGGTTCCCTGCAAATATCTCATGACCATTTTTACGGCTTTCCAATGACCTAAACCTGGGTTGCTCAAGTATCTCCCTAAAGCATTTACAGTAAAAGCAATGTCGGGACGAGTACAAACTTGAGCATACATTAAACTGCCAACAGCGGAAGCATATGGGACTTTTTCCATTTCATTTATTTCTACATCATTTTGAGGACATTGAGATTTAGAAAATTTTTCCTCACCCTTTTGAACAGGTGCAGCACATGGGGAGCAAGAATGCATATTAAACCTTTTAAGGACCTTTTCAATATATCCTTTTTGAGACAATCCAAGAACACCACGTGACCTATCACGATAAACACGGATGCCTAAAACAATGAAGCATCACCAAGGTCTTTCATATCAAAGTGGCTACTCAACATAAGTTTTGTCTCGGTCAGAATTTTAACACAACTGCTAGCAAGAAGTATATCATCAACATATAGAACGAGAATGATGAACTCACCCTCACAAGTCTTCAAGTAAACGCACCGATCCGAGGCATTTTCTTTGAAGCCAAGAGAAGTGACAACCTGATCAAACTTCAAATACCATTGTCCGGAGGCCTGTTTTGATCCATAAATAGACTTATTCAGCTTGCAAACCAAGTGCTCTTTGCCTGTTTCAAGGTAAAACCTTCAGCTGAACCATGTAAACATCTTGATGAAGGTCTCCATTCGGAAAAGCCGTCTTCACATCCATCCGGTGAAGTTCTAGATCAAAATGAGCTACCAAAGCCATGACAACTCGAAATGAATCTTTTGTAGAGATCAAGAGAAAGTCTCCTTATAGTCAATGCCTTCTCTTTGGTTATAGCCTTTAGCTACTAGTCTGGCTTTGTACCTTTCAACTTTACCATCTGGAGTACGTTTGGTTTTGAAAACCCATTTGCATCCAACAGGTTTACAACCAATTGGTAAATCCTCCAGCTTCCAAACATCATTATGAGACATAGAAGACAACTCATCATGCATAGCATTCAGCCAATCAGAAGCATGAGAGCTAGAAATTGCCTCCTTAAAGGTAATAGGATCATCATCATCATTGAGGTCAAACTCATGTTCCTGAAGATATACAACATAATCATCTGGTATGGAAGGTCTGCGCACTCTTTGAGATCGTCTCAGTGGAACTTCATCAACAATAAGATCATGTTCTTGTTCATCTACTAGTGGTGCTGCCACACCATCTTCATGTTGAAGATTCTGATCATCATCATTAGCTGGAATCATAACTTCTGTAGGAAAAGGAACAGCTGGTATAGGAACTATGGTGCGATCTTCTCTAAGAGTAACTGGTCGTGGTATATCACTCCCACTATCCAAGTCATCCTCAAAGAAAATCGCTCGATCAGATTCGACGACTCGCATAGAATGAGATGGACAATAGAATCTGCTACCTCTGGAACCCACACAATAGCCAATAAAGAAACCACTAACAGTCTTAAGATCAAGCTTCTTAGACTGAGGATTATAAGGTCTAACTTCTGCCTTACAACCCCATACATGAAAATGTTTCAAACTCGTCTTCTTTCCACTCATGAGCTCACATGGAGTTTTTGGTACAGACTTGCTGGGTACTTGATTTAGAATGTAGACAGCAGTTTTTAAGGCATCTCCCCAAAGAAAGTCTGGCAATGATGAATGGCTCAACATACATCTTACCATATCCATAAGTGTGCGGTTACGCCTCTCTGCAACTCCATTTTGCTCAGGAGTACCAGGCATAGTGTATTGAGCTTCAATACCGCATTCCTCAAGAAATCTGGCAAAAGGTCCTGGGTTTCTACCCGTCTCATTATATCTACCATAGAATTCTCCACCTCCTGTCGGATCTTACACATTTTATCTTCCTACCTGTTTTCAACTCAACAAATGACCTTAAAAGATTTGAAAGCATCTAGGGAACTAGACTTTTCTTGAAGGAGATCTATCCATCCATATCTCGAGAAGTCATCTATAAAGGTAATGAAATACCCATATCCACCCATGGCAGTGGGTGTAATAGGTCCACACAGGTCGGTGTGAATCAACTGTAGCACATCATCACACCTATTTGCTGCTTTATTCCTAACCTTGGCAGTAAATTTGCCCTTGATGCAATCAATACATGTATCAAAATCGGAGAAGTCTAGATCATGAAGAATACCTTCCTTGACTAGCCTCTCAATACGAGGCCTAGAAATATGCCCCAAACGTCGATGCCATAACATAGAAGAATGTTCATTAATCCTACTGCGTTTGTTTCCAACAGCAGAATTGACAGACATGTCATGTAGATTTAACATATAAAGGCCATCACGTAAAACCCCTGAACCAACGAAAATAGAATCTAAACAAACAATCATCTTTCCACTACCAAACTTAAAGGTGTAACCACATTTATCCAAAGCAGAAACAGAAATCAAGTTCCTTCTCATAGAAGGTGCATACACAGCATCTCTTAAAACCAAATTATGTCCAGAAGGCAAAAGTAAAGAAACAATTCCAATGTCAATAACAGAAACTCCAGCTCCATCTCCCATAATAATTTTAGACTCAGCATCACTTGGTTTCCTCAGGCTTGTGAACCCCTGCAAGGAATTCACAACATGAATGGTTGCACCTGAATCTAACCACCAAGTATTTAGAGGAACATCAATGACATTGGATTCGTTTGTGAGAGCTGCTGGCTTGTCTTCCCTCAAGGCCAGATCCAAGTCAGCAATGGTTAAGTAGAGATCTAGAGACTCTTTCCAGTCCTCATAGTTTGTCCCATTTAGAGTTTTGACAGAATTTGGGAAGGAGGCTGACATAAAACAAAGAATAAGGAATCATTAAGAATTGAAAGGTAATATGATTCCATATATATGTTCAGCCAATCTTGCCCATAATACAAATTCCTTATTCATTATAATTCCGCCTAAGGGTCCCGAATCATAATAAATAAGAAATATAATAAGAAGAATAATACAATGTACAAAACTTACATCACCAAAATTTCTAATACCGATAGGGTACTTGAAAACCATAATTGACATAAGCTTAAGACAATAGTACGATGTATAATAACGAATTACATTAATAATAGTACACCGATAGGGTATAATTATTATTAATATAATACAAATATAACACATTAGAATAATTAATTATTTAACAACACAAATTTTGTATAATTATACCCACGATAGGTGAGTTCATAACTATACAAAATATCAATAGTCATGCTACAATTATACATTAGAAAAAAGATTATATTATATAACAAATGTAGCATAGAACACACAACTTAATTCACATAAGGCTCTAAAATTAATTCCATCTATATGACACATGATCAAGGAGAGTATAACATATCAAAGTGTCACAAAAAAGTATGGAACAATCACAAAATTTTAGACCAAAAAAAAACTGAGAGTACAGTATTAAAAAATACAATATATTTTCGGATTTAACCATATAAAATTATTCGCGAGGCGAGAAGTATATCGCGAGGCGAATCTGGAAAAATTGTTTTCACACTTTCCAGAATAGCGAGGCGAGTAGTATCTCGCGAGGCTAATCCGGAATTCCAACAGATGCTGATGCCCAGAATCGCGAGGCTAAAATACACTCGCAGGGCGAATATTGTGAAAAGTCAGCAACGTTTGGTCTTCTCGCGAGTACTCGCGAGGCGAGTCAAGTGTTCGCGAGGCGACACAGAAACCTTGCATTTTCCTAGAACAGTCAGCCTTCGGGGTCGCGAGGCGAGAAAAACTCTCGCGAGGCGAATCTGCATCACAGGGAGAGGTCATCTTCCTCGCCCAGCAACCAAAAACGGGTCGAAGTGACCCGCGATACAGACCCGATTCGTTCTCCTGTTTTAGTCAACCATTTTCGATGATTCTTGGGGGGTTTTGATCGTTACTGTTCGATCTATAGAAGCCCCATACTAATTTCATGATTCGCTTGATATTCGAGTGATAAATTAAGCGAAGAATAGTTAGGTTTATGTTTGAAACCCGCGACAATGAGAGAAGAAATTCTCTCAGTACGTTCAACCACAATGCACGAAAATTTAGTATAATATCCGCTTAACAAGGAGGAAGATAAACCCTCAAACAATTTTCGAAATCATTGGCCAGAATCATAGTTTCGAATTTTCGAAGAATAAGGCATGAAAAACGAAAGTTGCTGAAGGAAAAAAAAATTCTGGGCAAACGAAAATTTCTAGAATATTGATATAACATGATATGAAATCCCTAAAAAAAATTTCAGAATAGCTATAACATGTATCTATACCTGGCTCTGATACCAATTGAAAGAAAAACCTATAATTCTAATTTGTTTAGAACATCATACAGATACAAATTATAGCATATTAGACATGTTAATCAAAGGAGAGGAGAAGAATTTCGCACCTTGGAGCATCGCATAATCCATCATCGTAGATCAGATTGTGAGAGGGTTGCTTCTCTCTTTCTGGTTGGTTCAGTGTGTGTGTCTGTCTGTATGGAATGCCTAATGGGGAGGCAATCCTTTTAACCTACCAGCAGAGAGTAGAGACCTCTCAACGGGTTAACATTAGAATGGCCCAGCCCATCATAGGGTCACTCTTAGTAAATACCCAACAACAATTTCACCAATTGGTTACGTAATTAAGAATTAATTTTATAACTGATATATTAATAATTTAATCACCAATCAATGCTAATCCACATATTATTAAATTAAAATTTAACATTATATTCTGCTTCGCTTGAGGACTGTGAAATAGTGACTTGTTTCTTGGTTTTCCAGGATATTGGAGCTTCTCCTAGCTTCATCAAATACCCTGAAATGGATCTCCTAGTCAATGGGCAAGCTGCCCAATCCGAGTCACAGTAAGCTATCAGCTGCAAATTGTTGCTTCTTGGCAAAATGATGCCCTGTCCAGGTGATCCCTTCAAGTATCTAAGTACTTTCATAGCTGCATCCCAATGACCCTGTGTCGGTTTCTGCATAAATTGGCTCAACACATGTGCAGAATAAGAGAGTTCATGCCTTGTTATAGTCAGATAAATGAGTCTACCAATTAACCTTCTGTATTGTGAAGGAATAGAGTAGGGCTCCTTTTGATCAAGAGCAAGTTTATGATTTTGTTCTAAAGGGAAAGAAGATGGTTTACATCCTAGCATACCACACTCATCCAATATATTTAGGGTATATTTCCTTTGACATAGGAACAACCCTGTAGGACCTTGAGCTAATTCTATACCAAGGAAATATCTCAATATACCAAGGTCCTTCATATGGAACCATGTGTGCAAGTGTTGTTTAAAATGTTTGCAGGCAGTGGAATCATTCCCTACTATAACAAGGTCATCAACATAGATCAGGACAACAATGAAAACAGAATTACAATTATATGTAAAAAGGTTGTGATTTGAATCGGTTCCTCTAAAACCATAAGTAACCAAAGATTGAGATAATTTTGAAAACCAATTTCTTGAGGCTTGCTTCAAGCCATGGATGGATTTCCTTAACCTACATACTAATCCTTGTTCTGGAATATTGTACCCTTGAGGAGGTTCCATGTAGACCTCCTCATCAAGCTCTACATGTAGGAAAGCATTACTCACATCCATTTGATGGAGTTCTCAATTCTTGGCTACAACTATAGATAAGAGGCATCGGATGGTAGTCATCTTTGCAACCGGGGCAAAGGTTAATTCATTAAAATGTTCACCCTAAACTCGTGTGTAACCTTTTGCCACAAACCTTGCTTTATACTTCTCCACTTCTCCAGATGCTTTGTATTTTAATTTATACACCCACTTGCACCCCACAGCCTTTTTCCCTCTAGGTAGTTGTACTAAGTCCCAGGTTTTGTTTTCTTCTAGAGCATCTAGTTCTTGTTTCATAACAGCACGCCACTCTCTGTTTTTAATGGCTTCTGTAAAATTCCTAGGCTCATGTTGATCTATGGCAGCTAGGTATGCTACATGATTTTGGGAAAACTCCTGGTAGCTAACATAATCAAATAGAGGATAGGCCATCCCTGTGTCTGCAGAAGGGTTCAAGGATCTTGTAGTAGGTGTTTGAATGGAAGAGTGACAAAAGTAGTCTCTCAAATAGCTAGGTGGCTGTCTAGACCTAGGAGCAAGATATTCATTTTCATGGGGTTGAGTTTGTTGCTTCCCCTCATTCTGATATTCTATTCCACCTTGGTTTTCTTATGCAACATTTTCATTACTGTGTGCAGGTATAGGACTTTCTATAGTGTTTGTCATGTTTCCAGATTCAGTGTGATTAGAAACCTCCCTTTGTGGGTTGCTGTCCTCATCTATGGACTGAGGCTAGTCCCTGTAATTTGGTTTCAGGGACACAGCTTGGGTATTGTTGGCATTGTCCATGTAAGGAAAAATGTTTTCATAGAAGACAATGTCTCTTGAGACTAGAAAATCTTTAGTTTTTAAATTGTAAACCTTCCAACCCTTTTGTCCTAAGGGATAACCTACAAAGATACATTTTTCAACTCTTGGGTCAAACCTATCTTTGTTCTTTGAGGCATTTCTAGTGTAACATAAGCATCCAAAGACCCTCATGTGATTATAAGCAGGAGGTTTTCTAAAAAGCATCTCATATGGTGTCACTCCCTTGTTAGCCTTAGTGGGAGTCCTATTGATTATATAAGTAGCAGCTAGGACACACTCTCCCCAAAATTTGATTGGGAGATTACCTTGAAATCTCAATGCTCTAGCAACATTGAGAATGTGTTTATGTTTCCTCTCTACCCTTCCATTTTGTTGAGGGGTAGCTACACAAGAGGTCTCATGCATGATTCTCTATTGCTCCAAGTATTCTCTTAGGGATTGATTCACAAATCCAGTCCCTCTATCACTCCTAGTTCTCTTTATTTTCTTATCAAATTGATTCTTAACCATGCTATGGAAATTCATCAAGATTTTAACAGTTTCTGTTTTTTCTTTCATGAGGAAAACCCATGTAGCCCGTGTGTAATCATCAACAATAGTAAGAAAGAAGTGTGAACCATTGTGTAAAGGTGTATGATACTTACCCCACAAATCACAGTGAATGAGGCTAAAAGGTTCATCAGCTTTATTTTCACTAAGATTAAAAGACATCCTACACTGTTTTGACCTATGACACATATCACAATTAGTCAATTTATTGAAATTAAACCTACAACCAAGTAAGGGAGAGATACACTATAATTATTCATTTGAAGGATGTCCCATCCTTGCATGCCACAAGTTTCCTTTTCTGTGGTAGCTGATGCAGATCCTTCCTCCACAACTTTGAAGATGCACACCCCATGTTGTAAGTCACCTGAGCCAATCAACCTCTTCATGACTTGGTCCTGAATTTGACAAAAATTCATATAATAAGTCACAGTGCAGTTCATATCATATGTTAATCTAAAAACAAAAATCAAATTACAGTTAAAACCAAGAACATATAAAACATTATGTAATTTAATATTCTTGCTAAGATTAACAAAACCCTTCTTCTCAACCATCATTGAATCTCCAGTGGGCACAATGATGTGAAAGGGTGTTTCTAAACTCTTAACTCCCTCTAAGTGAGAGACTTGGTGAGTCATGTGGTGTGATGCACCACTGTCAAGAATCCATTGTTGGATTTTATCAAAGCCCACTTTACACGACATGGATTCTTGGCCATTTCTCATGTAAATTCCATGAAGGGCGTAGCCTGATGACTCAGTTTCTTGATCTTCTTTCTGACTTTCTTCTGCACAAGCAAAGTGAGTAGCATTTTGTCCTCTAGTCTTGTTGAAGTTCCTTTATGACCTCCTAGTGTCCCAATTTGGGGGGTAGCCAACAATTTCAAAGCATTTAGCTTTGATGTGGTCAATTTTCCCACAGTGATCACATCTTGGCTTCACCCCATCATTGCCCCTTTGCCTGTCTGAATTGTGGGTGTAGAAAGCTGCTACAGCTTCAATCTTGGAGCCCCTTTCTTTTTCAGCCTCGAATCTTGACTCCTTCCATAGCACATGATTAAATGTTGATCTCAGGGTTGGTAATGGTTCCGAATTTAGAATATTTGCCTTGACATGGGCAAATTGCTCATTGTCAATGCTTCCAAGAAATAGATGAACCCTATTATCTTCTTCTCTTTGCATCAACGCCTTGGCCGCTCCGCATGTGCATTCAGGTAGAGGTTGGAGCTCGCTCAATTCATCCAAGTAGCTCTTGAATTTTGTATAAAAATCTTTGATACTAACAGTCGGATCTTGTTCGATTAAGCACAAAGTGCGCCATAATTGGTGAACCCTGGATGCGTTTGTCTAAGCAAATCTCTCCTCCAGATCATCCCAAACGTCTTTGGCAATGGTCGCGTGTGAGATGCTTGCGTGAAGGTTTGAATCCACAGAATTGATGATCCATGCCATTACCATTGAGTCGGCCTTTTCCCATTGTTCAAAATCGGAGCTATCTTCATTCGATTTCTTGATCTTTCCATTGATAAACGCTAGCTTGATCTTCGCACGCAGCGCTGTCTTCATCGATCGGACCCATGTGCGGTAGTTGTCTCCATTAAGCGCCGCCGCGACGAGGGGAGTTCCAGAGTTATTAGAGGAATGGAGCAAGAACACAGAATTTGTGGTGGTTTTGTTGTCATCAGAGGAGGTAGAGCTCTTCTTCTATGGTATCCCTTTATCCTTCCCAAAATCATCTTTCTCTGATGCCATAATAGAAGAATGAATTTCTGAATACTGATGAATGTGCAATTTATGTTAGTTTGGAAGTGTAATTAGGAAAAAGTTTGTAAATAATCTTAGAAATCATAGGAAAAGTGATAGGAAAATACATACTTTGATATGAATAAATTTTGGATTCATTCGATTAGAGTTTTAATCTTTTATATGAGAAATATATTCACAAATATGTTGAAAATATGTAGGATTGAAGTCCTAGTGCTCAGCTCGAGAACCTGGCGCTCAGCCTGGACAGAAACAGAAGCTGCAGCAGTACAGCGAGCGCTCAGCGTGGGCATAAAGGCAGCGCCCAGCTCCAGCGCCCATGAAGACAGCAAGCACCATTTTGGTGCAGAGGCCAGCGCCCGACACTGAGATCAGGAAGCTCAGCGCTGGGTTACGAGCAGAGAACCTATAAATACTTGTTTCAGCTGTTGGAAATGGATCTTTTGCTCATTTTTCACATTTTCACACCTTGGTTCATCACTTTCTCTCTGGAGTCTTTGGAGATCCAAGCGTGGGAACAAGATTTGGAGCTTCCATGGCTTCCTCCACTCACATCCACTCAAGTTTCTTCTTCTCTTCCCTTTCTAATATGAGTTACTAGATCATTTAGGTTAGGTTAGGATGATTTCAATTTGGAGTTTGATGTAATTGTTGTTTGATTCTGAATTCAATTCTATTTCATTCAATTAGAGTGATTTACTTCTATGCTTAATGCTTCTATTGATTGATCAACTTTAGATGGATGTTAGATTCAATTTCACAATTGGAAAATTGGCTATTGAATTGGAATTGAAGTAGATTACCATTGGAATGTTGATTCTAGGAATAGAACTATGTTTCAATGCACTCTTATGAATCTCATGCTTAATGTTTGTGCTAATGCTTGAATGACCTAAGGAATTAGGCTTCTTGATTAGTACAAAAGGATTATCACCTAAGGAATTAGGGATAAATCTAGGTTAGTGATTTGAATGTCAATTGATTGGAATGAATTGGAAGTTAGGATTAAATAAGGTTACATCAAGTGAAGATTGAATGATTCCGATGCCTAACCGCTTTTACCTATATTGACTTCGTTCTTTAATTGATATTGTTTCATTTATTGTTGTGACAACTCTAAATACAAAAATTCATAAAAACTCATTGGAACTATGAAACTCATTAGTTAAAATAGCTATTGCCTAAGCTACGTTGATACTTGACAACAATCCTTGTTGGGAACGATACTTTACTTTCACTATTATTACTTGTCGCGATTTGGTACACTTGCCAAACCTTCAACAAGTTTTTGGCGCTGTTACCGGGAATTGCTGATTTCAATATCAACAAGGCTAAGGCGTTGTTAATTTGAACATCTTTTTTTCTTTCTTTTCTCTTTGTGATTTTTCTGTTTTTGTTAGATTATTGATATTTTGGATATTCTCACCTTGTTTGAGATATTGTGTAGTGTATGCGAGGTAAATCTACAGGTGAGCTGTTGTTTGATCCCGAAATTGAAAAGACCGCAAAGAGGAATCGAAAAGAATCAAAAGAAAGAAAGAAGCGGGATAAGGAAAAAGTGAATTCTTCTTCTACATCACAAGTTCAACAAGAGGTTATCATGGCTGAAAATGTGCAAGGTATCCGAAGGACATTGGGAGAATATTCTCATGGTCCTACCAACCGGAATCACTCAAGTATTGTTAAACCACCGGTAGCCGCAAATAATTTTGAGGTCAAGCCGGCATTGCTCCATATCATGCAACAAAATCAATTTGGAGGAAGTGATGCCGAAGATCCAAATAATCATGTCTCGAATTTTCTAGAGATATATGAGGCTCTCAAGATCAATGGAGCTACGGATGATGCGATAAGGTTGCGCTTGTTCCCATTTTTATTGAGAGATAGAGCCAAGGATTGGATCCAATCTCAACCAAGGGGAAGCATCACTACTTGGGATGACTTGGAAGAAAAATTCTTGGCAAGATATTTTCCTCCGTCTAAGTTTGTGAAGATGAGAGGTGATATTTCAAGCTTTGTGAAACGTGATGGTGAGACTCTATATGATGCTTGGGAAAGATTCAAGGAGCTCCTAAGGAAGTGTCCTAATCATGGCTTTGATGATCTCCAACAAATGCAAATCTTTTGTAATGGGTTGTGACCATCTACAAAGCTTATGCTAGATGCATCGGTGGGAGGTTCTATGAATTCAAAAACAGCGGAAGAAGCTTTGAGGTTGGTTGAAGCCATGGCATCTAATGATTATCTCATGAATCATGATAGAGGAGGCACATCAACAAAGGGGATGATAGAGCTTAACTCCCAAAATGCAATTTTGGCTCAAAACAAAATCATCACTAATCAATTGGAGGCAATCACAAAACAACTAAATGCTATGAGTTTAGGGCCAACACAAGGACAACAAGTCATGAGTTGTGATTTTTGTGGAGGAGAGCATGATAATGGTAATTGTGAAGCATCTCCAAGTTCTCAAGAGGAAGCAAAGTACATGGGAAATTTTCTAAGACAATGGCAGAAGTTTTACTCAAACTCCTATAATCAAAATTGGAAGAAGCACCCTAACCTTCCTTGGTCACAAGAAGCTCCACAAGACAACACATCTTCACAACAACCACTACTTCAAAATCAACCACATCTTGATACCGATGAGAGAATGAACAAGTGGGAGAGCACTCTTGCACAATTCATCCAAGTCACAAAATCTAACTTCAAGAATACTGATGCATCAATAAAGAACCTTGAAGTGCAGATTGGACAGCTCTCTAAACAAGTTTCTAGTGCATTAAATGCAGGATTTTCTGGAAATACCACTAATAATCCAAAGGAAGAGTGCAAAGCCATCATGTTGCTAAGTGGAAAGTTAGTAGAGCCGGGTGTTGAGCATTCCTCAAGTCAAGATGCTGAAAATTCTGAATTGAGAAAGAAGATGGTTGATACTAGTGAGAAAGAAGAGAGTTCAAAGAGGAAAGAAGAAGAGGAACCTCAAGATGATAGGAAGGAAAAGAAGCTGAAATTAGTTGATGAAAATTCCATCTTGAGAAAGACGAAGAGTCAACTCTTGAAAGAAAGGGGCAAGTCATAAGAGATTCCTTCTTATGTGAAAGTGCCATATCCAATTGAGAATAAGAGGAAAGAGAAAGAAGAGTAATTTGATAGGTTCTTGGATAGCTTCAAACAATTGCAAATAAATATTCCTTTTGCCGAAGCATTAGAGAGCATGCCATCATATGCAAAGTTCATGAGGATGGCTTGCAAAGAAGAGAAAATTTGAACAAAGTGAGGCCATGGCTTTGACTGAAAATTGTAGCTCAATTCTCCAACACAAGCTTCCAACTAAGTTGAGGGATCCAGGATCCTTTACAATTCCTTCCGTCATTGGAGATGTAATAAAGGCTAAAGTCCTATGCGACCTTGGGGCAAGTATCAATCTTATGCCATTATCCATGATGAAGAGGCTTGACATTCATGATGTGGAACCAACCATGATCTCATTGCAACTTGCGGATAGATCAATTAGGAGACCATATGGTTTGGTGGATGACTTACTTGTGAAAGTAGGAAAGTTCATATTTCCCATGGATTTCTTTGTGTTGGATATTGAGGAAGATGTGAGCATTCCGTTGATTTTTTGAAGACCCTTAGCTACCTCCAGAGCTTTGATAGATGTATCAAAAGGCGAGATTATATTGAGGGTGAATGAAGAACAAATAGTTGTAAACATGTTTGACAAGGAGCCTATGGGAACTTCACCAATTATCCATGCTCAAGTTCATTTTGTGCAAAATCAAGAGGTCCAAGAAATTCACAAAGACGAAGATGAGAAGAAAAAGAAGAGCAATGGGAAAAGAAGGAAAAAGAAGAAGAAGAAGTCTCAATGGTCATCTCAATTCCAACCACTTTGGCCAAAAGAAGATGATTCATCAAAGAAGGGCAATACACCATTGGTTGATGTTGAGAACAATGAGAGGAGTGATGGCAAGAAAAGCAACAAAAATGCTCAATTCTTCTCATCATTCAAGCCACCTTGAGCATCAAACAATCAGGCGTCAAGCTAGTGATGTTAAAGAAGCGCTACTTGGGAGGCAACCCAAGCATTTTCTTCTTGCATTTTTTTTTTCATTTTTTCCTTATAATGAAATAATAAGTAGTTCATGGAGTTATTGAGTGGTTCCTTGATGTGTAGGCCATCCAATGTGGTGTAATTGATTTGAATTGTTATGCAGGTACATCAGCAGGAAAAAAACTGCACCTGGGCGCTGAGCGCTAGCCTTTTAAAAAAAAATTTGCACATGCTCATCCTTGGTGCAGAAGAAAGGGAGTGCTCTAAACTCTTTATATTTTTTTTACCCTCCTTAATTGCTTAATTGTTAGTTAGTTGTAGTCGAATAAATTGGGCAAACTTGCATATTTTGCACGAACTTGTTTTTGAGTGGTTTTTTGTAAAGATTCTCTAGTAAGCATAGAACTTTTGCTTGGCTGAAATTTCTAACATGATGCATCTTGTACTAGCTAGCACATGAATTCATTGAAACCCTTGATCCTTGTAACTTGTTTTGGGCGATTTTTCATGCTATAATTGATGCAATGTTGGATGCATGGATTTTCCCTTGCACATGATCATAAACTGTGAGCTTTTGAGCCCAAATGCTCTGGCACATTATCCAGATGACTTGATTTCTTTCATGTGTGATTGTCCATCACTTGCATGTTCTCACTTTTTCTTGCCTTGATGCTTGTCACTATTGCATTGTTCTTGCATGTGCATATATGATTGAGGCACTATTTCTTTGTTTAAGCCCAGGGCCATAATTGCTATCCTATCATATGATCATTGTTGAGCCCAATTGAGCCTTAGCCTATTTTTCTTGGCATGATAGCACATTACAAGTCAAAAAAAATCGAAAAAACAATTTTGTCCCACTACTTAGGCTTAGAGGAATGCTTGGATTTAAGTTTGGGGTGTGAGTAGGCCACTAAAGATGCCTACTAGGAAAAAAAAATTGAAAAGAAAAGAAAAAAACCAAGTGTGAAAGAAAGACAGAGAAAAAGAAAAATAGAAAAAGCCAAAAAGAGGAAAAGGAAAGAGAAAGTATACAAAAGTGAGAAAAAGACAAAAAGAGAAAGAAAAGAAATGAAACAAGAAGCAACAAAAGAAAAGAAAAAAAAAAGAAAGAGTTGGAAATGAATAAAAAGGGAAAAAGCACAAATTGTGTGCTTATATGCTTGTGAACTAGTTAAGCAAGGGAAGTCCCAAGAGTCCACATTCTTTGAAGCCAAAGTAGTCTAGCCTATATACTTGATTTTATCCACCCCCACCTTAGCCCCATTACAACTAAATAAAAGACCTCATGATATGTGTTGCATTGACATTTGTGATATGTGTTCTTAACATCTTGTCAAGATTAGGATTGGGGAATGCATTTTGATTGGAACTAAGAGCAAATATAACCAAGTGAGGATGTGTGCAACACTAAATAGAGAGGTTGCAAGGGGTTTTCTTGTGCATTCAATGGAGCTAATTTTGAAGTATATTTGATTGTTTTAAAACATGAATCATGTGATCAATTGGAATTTATGAATGATTGTGTGATGCTTGGGCGTTTTGCAAGAGTGTTAAGCAGTTGAAGTTTTGGATGAGTAATGTGCTTCACAAGAGAATTGAACATGTAAATCCATTTCTCAAACCCTTATGTGAATCTAATTGTTTGCTTGAGGACAAGCAAAAAACTGTAAGTTTGGGGTTGTGATGAATGTGCAATTTATGTTAGTTTAGAAGTATAATTAGGAAAGAGTTTGTAAATAATCTTAGAAATCATAGGAAAAGTGATAGGAAAATACATACTTTGATATGAATAAAATTTGGATTCATTCGATTAGAGTTTTAATCTTTTATATGAGAAATATATTCACAAATATGTTGAAAATATGTAGGATTGAAGTCCTAGCGCTCAGCTCGAGAACCTGGCGCTCAGCCTGGACAGAAACAGAAGCTGCAGCAGTACAGTGAGCGCTCAGCATGGACAGAAAGGCAGAGCCCAACGCCCATGAAGACATCAAGCACCGTTTTGGTGCAGAGGCCAGAGCCCGGCGCTGAGGTCAGGAAGCTCAGCGTTGGGTTACGAGCAGAGAACCTATAAATGCGTGTTTCAAATGTTGGAAATGGATCTTTTGCTCATTTTTCACATTTTCACACATTGGTTCATCGCTTTCTCTCTGGAGTCTTTGGAGATCCAAGCTTGGGAACAAGATTTGGAGCTTCCATGGCTTCCTCCACTTACATCCACTCAAGTTTCTTCTTCTCTTCCCTTTCTAATATGAGTTGCTAGATCATTTAGGTTAGGTTAGGATGATTTCAATTTGGAGTTTGATGTAATTGTTGTTTGATTCTGAATTCAATTCTATTTCATTCAATTAGAGTGATTTACTTCTATGCTTAATGCTTCTATTGATTGATCAACTTTAGATTGATGTTAGATTCAATTTTACAATTGGAAAATTGGTTATTGAATTGGAATTGAAGTAAATTACCATTGGAATGTTGATTCTAGGAATAAAACTATGTTTCAATGCACTCTTATGAATCTCGTGCTTAATGTTTGTGCTAATGCTTGAATGACCTAAGGAATTAGGTTTCTTGATTAGTACAAAAAGATTATCATCTAAGGAATTAGGGATAAATCTAGGTTAATGATCTGAATGTCAATTGAGTGGAATGAATTGGAAGTTAGGATTAAATAAGGTTACATCAAGTGAAGATTGAATGATTCCGATGCCTAACCGCTTTTACCTATATTGACTCCGTTCTTTAATTGATATTGTTTCATTTATTGCCGTGACAACTCTAAATACAAAAATTCATAAAAACTCATTGGAACTATAAAACTCATTGGTTCAAATAGCTATTGCCTAAACTACGTTGATACTTGACAACAATCCTCATTGGGAACGATACTTTACTTTCACTATTATTACTTGTCGTGATTTGGTACACTTGCCAAACCTTCAACAAATACTTCTGTAAAATTGTATTGGAATCGAAAAAATTATCTTGGTTACAATGGAGTCACTCTTTTCATATATAGGGGCTCTTCCTATAACAGAAAAACAAACTGAGATAAGAAGGTAAGGGCTATGACTAACTAACCAGGCCAAGAGTCTAATTGATACAAAAGCTAAAAACAAACTACTAACCAAACAAGACCTAAATACAAACTAGTGCAATTAGACTCTTGGACCTTAGGTATCTAGCCCAAGTGGTGAGCCCACTTCTAATAGTTAGCCACGTCAACAACTCTAGTTAAGTATTGGATGATAGCTTGACCGTAGGAACATATTTGTTCAATTTTGAAATTAGAGGATCTTTATTTGAAAAATTGAAAGTTAAAAACTATAGGGACCAAAATCACTCATTCATAGAACCACAGAGACAAAAAAATGTAATTAAGTAAAAAAAAAAATGTGTGCGGACGAAGAATATCATGACAGATTTCTCAATCCTCCCACAAGTTGCTCTCACCATTTCACAGTGCAGAATATAATATTTTGGGTCTGAACATTCTAATGTTTGATATTAAGGCATACATATAATCCATTTCATCTGCAACTCTCACAGAAGGAAGCACTTCGCAAAAAGAGAGAAAAAAAAAAGAGGAAAATGTAGAAGGCTTTGAACGTTTGGATAGCTGGTCAATGAAATGAACATGATTTGGTCTTTCTTGCATTTTGTCTTTAGGCTTTTAATTAATTGCACAGCAATGTATCACGCGTAGCATTTCCAGTTGTTGGGTTAACCCTGTTACCAAAAACAACTCGTTACTGATGAACCATATGTTGACAGCAAAATGAGTGCAAATTATGAAGATATAATCTTACCCATCTGCAACTTTGCATAGGTATTCACGTTGATCATCTCTTAGTGGCACATCTGTAAAATCTGGCTCGACCAAGATAATAGGCAAACTATTATTATAACTCTCTTAGTATTAAGTTTCCATACATCAAAGTCAAATATCAAATTTCTTAAATGCTATCATATCTTTGGTTAATGCTACTGCACTCCAAATTGCCTATACACACTCTTTACTAATCAATCGTGGTTTTATGTTTTTATTTTACAAAATTATCATTCGTCAGTGAGTGTGTGAATAAACGAAGTGCTGATAGCCTCACCCCATATCTTTTCATGACTAAATCCAAGCATATAGAAACCATACTTATGCAGGTAGATTGCACTAACTATACTAAACTATACTCTTGCTTCTGAAGCCTGAACTGCATGTTGAGTATTGCCAAAATTTACAGCAATTTTATTAGTGAAGGGAGGTAAAAAGAATATGAAAGGAAATTATTAATTCTCAAGTAATTTGCAATTATCTTTGTAATACGCATCTGAGTTTTGTATTATAATCACAAAATCACAAAAACCATTTTAATATGGGTTATTGGTATTATGGTATAGTGTATACATAAACACAAATATAGTTCAAACTGAGTTTCTTTAGATGATGAAATTTGTGTTTCTTGGAATGAGGGTTAACAGAACTTGGTAACTATTCATTCTAAATTAATATGGAGATATTGGGTTTGCCAAGATGGTAGATATATAGGTCTCTTTTCAGTAATGATGAATTCAGGATTTTTTGCTAATTAACTCGCTTCCCATTTTGTTTCCTCTCTTACAAAGCTCTCTTCTTTCTCTATAAGCCCTGCCTTCCTATCCTATATACTTCCTATGTTGATTGAAACCCAAGATCAGTTGAATGTCAATAATCTGGCTTTAATTAATTAGCAGGCTTGGTTTCCGAACTATAAATTTGTTAATTAATCAACAGTTAATACTAATATCATTTTTAAAGAGTTTAAAGCTATTATCCGATAAATACACCTTTTTAAAACCATTTGTCCCTTAAAATCTACTAGTATCATATAAATATATAAGTGGTATTATTACATACCAGCGCCTGTAATATTTGACCCCTTAAAAGATGTATTTCCTGTTGCAAGTGCACCTTCCAAGTTAGCATTGCTTAAGTTTGCCTGCAGAAAGTGGTCATGCAAGCAGAAGCCAACAGGACCAATATAGTGAAATGGCAGAGGAAAAAAATTGTTAGTTACAGTGGATTGAGGCACATATTCAGCTTCCAATAAAATATATTTGAAGTTGTTAGCACAAGATAATCTACATCCTTTCCCATCTGATTATCTCTCTATGTAAATATGTAATATAACACACTGTCTAATTGTAGATGGCTAACAATCATGCTAATTGTTCTAACCAATTTTGTCCGGGTAGAAACAAGGAGCTCCAGCAAAGCGTGGTGCTCTGCTCCTACGTATCCCGGATGGGAATCAAGGCTTACGTAGTTCTAAGGCGGTGATGATGGTGAGTCTCGTAGAGAAGGCGTTCCGGTGGCGGAACGAGGGTTGGGAGTGATCTACAGAGATTAGGATTTTGCTAGGGTTTTTGCTTGGAAGGTAGCCTCTCCTGCTTAGTGAGCATCCCCCTCTATACATACATGCATGGAGGGAATTTCTCCGTACGTCACGTGATCCCCTCCTCGGTCCGTTAGTGGGTATTGCGGTAGTGGGAGGTCTCCAATATCCTTGCGACGTGTGTCCTCCTAAAAGGTGTCCGTTATCATTGCCAGCTAGCCTTAAGGACACGTACTACCTTGAGGGTATTCTGGAATGTTCAGAGGGTATGCTCGGGAGACGTTTGGCGTGCTCGATAGTCTACGAGGGGTCTACCGAGTACCGAGTACCTCACCTCGTTATATACTTGAGCAGGTTGCTCGGGTAATCGGCTGGGCACGTCCCATCCTTCGATGTAAGGTGTTCGCCCGAGTACCGCGTATACAGAGTACTCGGTCTTTGTTACGTCTTAGCCTTGTCTTCTTTACTCAATAGGGGCTTATGACCGAGTAGGCGGAGTACTCGGTCGAAGTCTGGATATAGTTCTCGAGGGTTTTACCCGAGTAAGTAGAGTACTCCGTCGAACCGAGTTGAGTAGTTTAGGTTCTCGGTGCCCAATGAAGGCTCTTGGCCAAGAACCGGGTATGTACTCTAGAAGGTTCTCGGATCCTGACTGCGGACGAGTACTAGGGAAGTCCTTGGTTCCCGATCACGTTACCCTTCTATATGTTGGGAAGGTTCTTGGCCGAGTACTGGGTAAGTACTTGAGAAGGCTCCATAAGAAGAGTACTCGGTTAGGGAGTTCTCATTCTCGGGTGAGAGTATTCCTTCTCATTCTGGGCCGAGTAAGTGGGTTACTCTGCCCCTGGTATCTAATAAGTCGGGTCTTATCCCTCATGTCTAGCTTGTGCTCGGCTCAGATCTTGGTTAATATTGGGCTGTTGTTCTTGGGTTAAGTATGACATATCCCTTACCCAAATGTGAAGTGGGTCGGGTGCCGACCCGTGGCAGGAACACTAATGATCCATCATAATGGTAACAGACTGAAACTTCCGTGTCATAATCATCAACATAGCATTCTTTGAACAAAGATGCTATGTGTCATGAAGCATTCTTTAATGAAATCAGCCACGAATGAGGCGGCAGAAGAATCCACATTGATTTCTTTTAGAACAGATTCATCTGCAATTATTTTTATATCCCCAAAACCTTCTATTTGTTTACTTTGTATCTAAAATTTGGTAGCATCTATTTGTAACATTATCATTTCTCTTTAAATAATTTAAGAAGGGACAGGCAGCAGTTGATCAGATAGTTGAGTAAGGGCCTAAGTAGCATGGATACAGGGACTACCAATATGGGCTAGAAACTAGGAGTAAGGTACAACATAATACATTATATAGAGATATAAATTATAATTTATAAACAATAAAAAATACAATTTTTGTAATGTTTTTACCTACAAGGTTTCAGAAAATTCCATAAAGTATTTCAAGTAAGCCAACATATATAAAGAAGGAACATGATTTGGCGGAAGTGAAATAGTAGTTTGTTTCATTTAATAGAAAAAAATAACTTAGCAACAAAACTTCGTGCACAGCCAGCTTGTGTGGGCGCAAGGGTTGTAGAGCATAGTGGGATGTTAGGGTCCAATTACAAGGTATCCACATCGAAAGTATAGGATTTCCGTGAGGTGTGGAGTTTATATGGCCTAGGACTCTCCAACCACAATAGCTAACTTTTATGATGTGGTTCTCCCAAAGTTCATACCAGAAAGTCATGGAGACGCTTGTGCAAATGATGAAATTAAATTCCATTAGATCATAGCATAGTGAACACCTAACATCACTCTATCAATACAGGAAAAAGTTACCTTTGTCACATTTGCCAAGGAAAAATCAGCACTTCTAAGATCAGCATCTGAAAGGTCAGCACCTGACAACAAGAGAGGTAGGGAGGGAATAAATGTAAATAATCATAAGGTGCAGAAAGGTTTCATTATTGCAAATGGTAAGCCATATAGTATGTGTATACTACATTCATTATAAATAATTTCTGCTGTTAGCCAAACCTGTTAAATCAGCATCAAAGAAGCTAGCACCTAGCAACTTTGCACCTTTAAAATTGGCCTGTCTCAGTATGGACTGTAAAACAGGTAATTTGTTAGACTTTTACCACACTAAAAAAAGTTACACATTTGACCCCATCATCAAATTAACTAAAATTATCTTAAAAATATGTATAAAATAAAAAATGTATAATTATACACCGTTTTGAAGTCTTGCTTGATCAGAGTCTTGCCACTAAAATCCTTCCCAGTGAGATCTTGTCCCCTTGTCACCTCTTGCCCGTATGGGCCTCCACCCTGAAAACAACTAATTACCTTGAATAAAATAATGGGGTTGAAATTGAAATTCTCATTTATATTATAAACTAGAAAAGCTTGCATTTTGTGACAAAAAAAATTATTAGTTATTACCTTGAAGGCAAGTGCAGGATCAACAAAGAAGAAAGAAGCAGAGAGGAGAGCAATAAGGGTGGTAGTAGACACGGTTTGACTCAATGAAAATGTGAGTTTTTGAGAGGGTTGATGATGATTTTGCTTGAGTTGCTGTGACTGTGAAGGAAAGGCAAGATGAGATAAATGAAAAGGAGGAGGGGAGATGGAAAAGGAGCGTGTGAGATGAAGAGGTTTAGAAGTGGAACTCAATGAGATGTTGTGAAGAAGAGCCATTCCTTACAGTTACAGATGCCACTCACAGAGACAAACTGAGACAGCTACCATTGTGGATGTGGATAATGTCTCTCATGATCTCATCTACGGTTGGCTTTGCATGTTTATTTTTCAACTCGAATTTTCTTCGAGCACCTCCTCAAATTTAGTTGATATTCAGTTTTAGTCTCTAAAATCTATTTTTTTAGTCATCAGAATTTTAAAACGTGTCAGTTTTGATCTTAAGCAGGACTAAGACCTATGTTTGAATAATTCTAAAATGTAAGTTTGAAGACAAAAAACATATCTTTGAGGATGAATGACATATTTTAAAAATTTAGGGTCTAAAAAAATACATTTTTAAAATGGAGATTAAAATCGAACATTACTCAAATTCGGGGGAATAAAAACATATTTAACCTGTCGTTTTTATATACCTTTCATTTTATAATTATTAATCAAATCATTTCTATTAAAAACAACAATTATAAATGACTAAAATTTAGATGTAAAAAGTTGTATGATAAAAAAGTAGTGAGATGAAGATTTTTCTTCATTTTCTCTTTTAAGTGTTTTTTTTGTATCAGGCACAACTGTATGCGAGTTACATAAGCAAAAGACAAATAAATTAGAAAAGATCATGTGGTGTAAGCACCATATTTCACTCACAGCAAGTATTATCGTGATGGTTAGCATATAGGAACTGGTCTAGACTATAGACAAAGATAGAGGAATTCCCCTTAATGACAGAACAATAAGACAGATCTTCGAAGGTCTACACCTTCCAATATCAAAGGACTCCAATTCACATGATGTCCTTTTCTCTAAGTCTACTCTCTTATTTACAGGCAACATGTCTTATTTTTTCTAATTATCTCCCTAACTCCTCCCCTAACTAACTGCTGCTTTATCTTTTTTGGAAAAAAGGGCCTAGGCCCAAGAAAAGAAAATTACAAGCAAATTAAATGGAGAGTAACAAATCTCGTTACATAAAGAGTAACACCTGATTAATGGACGAGTAATATTTTTTATACACCCAAATGTCCAAATTTCAGTTTACGTGACATTCTATATATGCTTGTAGATATTTTTCTGAACACTTGCATGTTTCACTGTTTATAACTACAACTAATTAAGATATCGATTTATCTTAGCTGCATCCGGGCGCTTCTTACGGACATTACTAGATATTCTAACTTTTCACTTTATAACACTTATTTTTTACCTGTGTAACATGTTAAGGAATTAAAAATAAAAATGTTGAATTGAAAATTGTATATTCAATTCCTTAAATATCTAAAAGCTACTTTTTTTAATATAATATTTTTATTTTTTGATTCCTTAACATATGGTAAATTTTGGACTAATCAAATTGCCATATGAGTGTGGTCAAAATTTCAAACTTTCTAGTTGTATTATACTGTAGTCAAACTATATGAATACAATATATTATAGTATAGTATATGTATTCTTTGTATTCGTAAATTTAACCCATATTAAAATAATGTTTTTTGATTAAAAAAACTGATATATTGTAAAATAATATTTTAATATGAATTAAAATAATGTTCGTTGTCAATAATATTTTGCAATATAATCAATTTTTTTTAATCAAAAAATATTATTTTAATATGAGTTAAATTTGCCAATACAAAAATCACATATACTATACTACAATATACTGTATTCATATAGTTTGATTACAGTATAATACAACTAGAAAGTTTGAAATTTTGATCAATCTATGCGACAATTTGATTGGCCCAAAATTTATCATATGGGTGATGTAGTGGATGGTGTAAAATATGGGTGGTGCACAATAGCCCAACCCATTCTTACATGCAATTAAAAGGGATAGCAAATGAACTTGCAGGTCAAGTTAGTCACTTATCCCACACATAGCTACCAGGAGAGTTGAAATAACATGATAATCATTTATTTTATTCCACAAATAAGCAATCAAGGAACAAATTTTTTAGGTAACTCTCATGCTGGGTTGAAATCCATTCACAGTAAATCCTCCATCAACACAAATAACTTGTCCTGTGATGTAAGAGGCAGAAGGAAAGCAGAGGAAAGCAACCAGCGATGAAACTTCTTCAGGTTCTGCTATGCGCTTAATAGGAGTTCTAGACATGACCTCTTCTACATACTTCTCGTTCTGACACAACTAAAAAGAAACAAAAAACAGTGAGTTAAAAAGTTGGGTCTATCCACAAATCAGTCAATATGATTGGAATTTGTGAGTAAGTTGGTGAGTTTTTCAGCTCAAGAATAGTTTGTTTACACCAAATCTCAGGATTAATGCATGTCCAACATTTTGACAATCATAAATCTAAGAAATATTGACTCCAAATAAATAAGTCAAGAATCAAACTTCAATTGCCAACACAAAATACTTAAACTATACATAGATGAAACTCAAATATATTAAGATCCTCTAGAAAACATACTGGTAGAGTAATGTCTTGGTCTACTATGTAACAGTTTTTTCCCCAAAGGCTAAATTTAGTAGAAAGGAAAACAACTGAAAGAAATAAAATGAGGGAACAAGAAAACTACATGTTCTACAACAGGGGTTCTTGTCAACCATGGTGCAACACAATTGCTCCTTATGTTATCTTTTGCCCATTCACAAGCCAGATTTTTTGTAAGCTGATTAAGTGCAGCTGAAAATAGCAGTGGACTATGTATCTCTTAGTTCATACTGACATTTTATTCATCATTTTTACAAGAAAGAAAACACATGAAGATTATGGCAACTCACCTTTATTAGCTGCATAGAGAATACTAGTACCTAAGCTCACCACACCCGAGACGGATGAAATGAACACAATGCTTCCCATTCCAGATGCTTTTAGAAGAGGGTATGCAAGTTGGCTGAGATGGTATGCAGAGTCTAAATTAGTTGTCCTCAGTTCTGAATATTCTTCGGCAGTGTACTCGATGGCTGGCTTCCTAATGTTTGTTGCGACGTTATTTACCTAAACCATGGAGTCATCTATAAATATGATTCTAGTTATTAGAAGAGAAGGAGACTACTAGAAGCAATTCTTTAATTTGATTTCTGATGGAAGGAAGCTTATAATCTCTCACATAAGGAGCAATAATATGAAACAAAGTTGCAAATGGGATTATTTTCTCAGATAACAGGGCAGATTTGCTTGCTATTTTGGATCGTATTAAGGTGACCTCATGGAGGTGGTTTCTGACCAAAATAAATTCCACTCCATGTTTTTTTTTTTCCCGATTGGTACATTAGTCCTGTTTTTGTATTTCACAGTCTGTCTAGTTTGAATAGCTATGCTTTGCTTGATGTACATGAGCTACAGTACTCTTTCTTATAAAGTTGTCTTTGATTATTAAAAAAAAAGACAACCATTATAGTAAATTAGAATCTAAATTAACTGCTAATTAATATTTTGATTGTCCTATTACACCCAACTTGTAACAATTTCTATGTATAGTCATGGAGCAGCATTAAACATATGTTCTAAGAAGATCTTCTTTACCGTTAATTTAAGTAGATTGGTTTAAAATTTATGTAAATATGCTTTAAAATCTTCTTAGAGTATTGCTCCAGCAGCATACTAATTTTTTTTAAACATTGATCATTTATCAACATAGTCCAACTTTTTTAGTCAAAACTCTTCTTCTGAATACATCAAGTCATCAACCGATAATTGAATGATGTTAAAATGTTTTGCATTGACAATCAATTAAAATCAAACTCTCTAGTCTTTTTCATAAATCTGGATTTGGATCCTCTGCTCTTTTTTTTCTTCCTCCTTTTCCCTCTTGTGTTAGGAGAGATAAAGATACAATAGTAAGTTTCAATGGATCCTAGATATAAAAGTAAACTTGCTACTTAATCTTTATCTCTCCTGACATGAGAGGAAAAAGGAGAAAAAGAAGATAATCAAAATCCCATAAATCTATATACAATCCTGGCTTTGTCCATATACACCTTCATATGTTTAGCATTATGACTATGAGTACTCACGTAGATGTTAAGCTTGCCATTGAAGCTGGAGGTCACTTCCTGAATGAGCTTCTCTCTCTGGGATTGAGATGAAACATCACACACCGACCCAGTAACCACAAAGCCTTCACTTTGCCACTCATGCAAGCACTTGTTAAGCTCTGCTTGGGTCCTGGAACAAGTGTGTACAGTAGCACCAAACCCAGCTAAATCATTCACTATGGCATGCCTACACATAGTTCCAAAAATGAATCAATCAAAATTTGCCAATATGAATGAAACACACACAAATTAAGATATTAAGATATAATAATAATAAAATGGGGAGTGTATAATGTATTGTATTGTGAAGAAGAGAATGAAAACCCAATCCCACGGGTGCCACCAGTGACAAGAGCTGTCATTCCATTCAGAGACCATCTTGGTCCTCTTTTACTGCTATGTGCTTCTTCTGCCATTTCCACTCACTACTCTCTCATTCTCTTCTTTAGAAACATAGTGGTTAAAGCTGAATGTGCAATGCAACCAACAATTGTATTTAACAAAACCATGCATGTTTTAGCAACACCACCTGTCACACCAAGCCCCATGAATGCACATGCAATGCAACAATTATATTTAACAACAAAACATGTTTTAGCAACACCCACGATGCCACACCTGTCACACCAAGCCGCCGCTGAATGCACATGCAACAATTATTTGTAACAAAAACAAGTTTTTGCAACACCCACGATGCCACACACTGATACAAATCCTCTTTCCCGAATTCATGTCTCACTTCTTATCTTATGAATGAATAAAAAAAGTTACTGTGTAACTGTATTTTTTAATTAAAAAATTTACAAAGAAAAAATGATTTATACTCGTCATATTTATTTTAATTAGATTAGATACACAGAATTTGGGAACAGCAGATCATCTCTCCACACTCACCGGTCACCTAGCGGCATATATCTATTAAATCTAATATCTAGTATTATATATTTTTATGGTTAAAAAGGGGTGGCAAAATGATCCATTTGTCCACCATCCATCCAATCCATCCATGAGAAAATCCATCCAATCCATCCATTTATAAAAAAATAATATATATGGATTGGATGGATTGGATTATTTTTTTAGTGGATGGTTTATGATCCATCCAATATTTTTTAAAATCCATTGGACCAACAATAAAAAATGTAATGGATCAACTTTTATCCATTCTAAAACCAATTTATTTTTTTCATATTATTTTTCACCAAATAAAAAAAACCTCCATTTGTAACAAAAAAAAAAACACTCCATCTAATTTTCTCTTTCGTTCCTTATTATTTTTTATTTTATTTATCTTCTTTTTTTTCTTTTTTTGTTATATTAAGTATTAACTAATTAATTGTTCTCGAACGTCGATTGTAGTCCACGTTATCATGTACGCTTTCTTTTTTCGTTGCTTTTTTTTTTGCTGAGAAACTTAAAAAAAAAAAATTAACTAATTGAAAGCACAAAGTCGTAACAAGTTTCTTAAAACGTCATGGAACGTTGTGGCAAAACAACCTCTGTAGATGCACATAATCAATAACTCCTATATAATAATAGAAAAAATGGCCGTGATACAAAATGGTCGTGAGATAGAGTGGAGAGAGAGTAAAGATAGAGAGAGAGTAGGAAAAAAAGGGAGAGAGAGAAAGGGTAGAGAGAGAGAGAGGAAGAAAGAGAAGAGTCAGAGCGAGATAGAGATAATATTTTAATATTTTTTTACAAATTATTTTATTTTTAAAAATATTTTATGGATGGATAAAAGAGATATAAAATTATTTAATTTCTTACAATAAATATTAGTGGATGGATTGGATATCCATCCATGAAAAGTTGTTAATGGATGGATCGGATGGATTTTATTTAATGGATCATGGATGGATTGGATTTTTTTTAATGGATTTTTAATGGATTATAATGGATTGATGGATTGTTTTTAATCCATCCATTAAGATCCGAATAAAAATTTATCCGATCCATCCATCTGCCACCCTTAGTTAAAATTTCTCTAAAAGGAATTTACTTTTATTTTTATTTTATTTTTGGTCCTGTTATGAGTGAATTTTCATGTGAGTTTTCGTCAGACAGGCAGAAAGAGGCTCCATGAAAATTGAGAAGAAGTCCCAAAATTGGTATATACTGGCTTGGCTAAAAGAAAGTTGACAGACGAAAAGTTGACAGAAAATTGGTCAAGAAAGTTGACAAGTACTAAGTTGACAGACGGAAAGTTGACAGAAAATTGGTCAAGAAAGTTGACAAGTACTAAGTTGACAGACGGAAAATTGTCAAAAAAGTTGACAAGTACTAAGTTGACAGACGGAAAGTTGACAGAAAAATTGGTCAAAAGCAAGATTGTCAAATTCATAAGGAATTCCCAAAGTAGACGAGAGTTGGATTGAAGAGAGGAAAATTGACCAAGTTCAAAGTCGACAAGAATAAAGTTGACAGAAGAATGTACATAAAGAAGAACGTCGAACTCAGAAGATTATAATTGACAGGTGTGGAGTTGACAAGAAGTTCTTCAGTTGACATGTCAGACAAGAAAAGCCGTAAAAAAGGCGAAACTTAGAACACATCTGTCAAGGGTGAAATTTCTGATTATTGACGGATGCATTTGACTGGCCGACAGAAAGGATAAATTGACAACCCAGCTTTTTGACAAAGTGTTAAGAAGAGTTGTCAAACATACAAAAGTGTGAAAATGGCTAAGTCCTCAAGGCTGACAAAGCATCAGCAAGATAAGCCGTCAAACAGCCAAACCGTTGACAACAAGCAAGTTGACATAAAGCGGTTCAAAGAATTGAGCAGTTAGAGAAGTTTGCTTGTCAAATAGTTTGAATTTGAATATGGTAAAACTGCCATACAGGTATCAGAAAATAGATTAGGAAGTTACCTTTAGGAAGTTATTTACTTTTTCTATAAATACTAGATTCTACGATGTAATAATGGTTGGAACTTGAAACATCCTCCACATCTCGATCACACAGCAGACTGACGGATTAACTCAAGTATTCCTTCCACCCTTTTATCATTAATGCAATGTTCAATTTCAATTCAATATTGGTTCATTTCATGTATTTACTTTTCTACAATTTACATCTCTTGAAATTTATCTTTCATGTCTTTCACTTGCTTTCTTGTAATTTTATGCAATGTAAACGTTTTCTTTTACTTTTCAACCATTTAAATTCCTGAAATTCATTGCTTTCCTTTAAATTTCCTGTTGTTTATTGCTTTCCTTTAATTTCATGTTATTTATTTACTTTCTTCTAATTTTCTGCATTTTATATGCTTTCCTCTATTTTTATGTCATTTAATTGTTTTCCCTTAATTTTCAGCATTTCTTTCATGCTCTTCATTTAAGTTCTTTTATTTCAGAATTTATTTTAAGTCATTTTACATGTTCTTCTTTACTTTCAGCATTTCTTTCATGTTCTTTATTTAAGTTCTTTTATTTTAGAAATCATTTAATCATGATTTACAAAAATTGCTTTTCAAATTAATGTTATTTCCATTTCATTTCACGTACAAATAATGAAGCAATCAGGAAGTTACTTCTATTTAAGAAACAAACTTTCCTTTTTAAATTAAAAACATATTTTCAAAAATACCAAACCCAAGTCCTTGCCAGTATTTATTAGATTTGACTAATTTGTCAAATTCATACTTGGTAGACATGCATATGCACATTATGACGAGATTACCGCATAACTCGTTCGTCCCACACTCGTCTGATCTCTAATTCTTCAAATTATTTGTAACAAAGGGATTTTGGACACCAACCAAAAACCAGCGTCAACAAATTGGCACGCCCAGTGGGACGAGTTTAGAGTAACTCGTATAGTGTCAGGAATTTGCCATACAAATTTATTTGTATGCGTTTACGGAGCGGAAAGGTAGTTCAAACATCGTCTATTTCCCAGCACTCTGTAAATATGAGCAGTGCAAGTGATGCAGGTGTAGTAGACACTAACGCCGCTGTGTCAACAGTGGATGCTATTGCACCAGTTGACAACATTCCTGCAAACGGGGCTAATGCTACTAATGCAGAGGTAAATGGCACTAATGATCTAGGTGCAAGAAGAGGCGTTTCTTACGCCCAAGTGGTCAATAGATTTGACGAAGTTGGTCAAGGAACACTCCCGTTACCAACTTCCCCAGTTTTACAACAAGTAAATACATTAACTACCGGATTGTCGTCACGAAGTGTTGTGAATTCAAACCCAAGAGGGACTACGCAGCCTCTCTCACAACCTTTGTATGGAATGCCTTATGGTTCTACAATCGTCAACCCAAATACCCCATTTGCATACATACCATATCCAAATGGAATGACGATGGCTGCCCATTCATCTGGACAGGCAGGGCCATCGACTGGGGGGCAAATTCCCAGTCATGCGAATGGGATAACGGGGTCAATGATAATTACCCATTCTCAACAAGAGCAACCGGTAGAAAGGCCACATATATCCCCATTGAGACAACTCCCACAAAGTATTGTTGGTCTGTCGGAGGCTACCTTAGCCAATGTCCGACAACAGATTGATTCTAGTAACCATGACATGGTGAATACATTTACTCAACAAATGAGTACAGTAATTACGCCATTAATGGAAAGCACAAACAATGCATGTTTGGCGTTGACAAATGAGATACGTAGGTTAAATAGAGCCTTGGGTGTTGTAACCCCGGGTGATAACCAAAATATTAATAGAAATATCAATGCAAATGTCAACAGGAATAATCAACCACAGGTTGAACCACAAGTTATACAACCTGACGGATTTGAACAAGATGACGAGCGGCAACAGCCCCATCGTCGGATTCCTTTGAGACGTGGAAATGTACATATTCTACGACCAGAGGAAGACGAAGATCTGGTTATAAACCAGGGTGCTTTTGGAGCATTTCGTCAAAATGTTTTAAATCAAAACGTCAATCAAGTTGTCGAGCAAGCATTAAATAGGTTTGGCTTTAACATAGGTTATGCCAATCAACCATTCTTTGCATCGACATTTCCTGATTGGGTCCAACAGGCAGAAATGCCTCAAGGATATAAAATACCCAAGTTATCAAAATTCTCAGGAGAAAGTGGAGAGTCGACAGTCGAGCATATTGCCCGATATACCATCGAGTTGGGAGATTTGGCTTTAGAAGAGGGATTAAAAATGAAGTTCTTCCCTAGTTCGTTAACTAAGAATGCTTTTTCTTGGTTTTCAACCCTGAGGCCTAATTCTATCCACTCTTGGAATCAATTAGAAAGAAGTTTTCATGACCAATTCTTCAGGGGTGACTTGAAAATAGGGTTGACAGATTTATTTGGAATTAAAAGAATGAATAACGAATCTGTTGACGACTACCTGACTCGATTCCGTCAAATGAGGACTCGGTGCTTCACCCCTATCCCAAAGGCAGAAATAGTAAAAATTGCTGCCGGAGGTCTAGATTACCATATTAGAAAGAAATTGGTCAATCAACATTTGATAGATCTTGCCCAGTTAGGGGATAAGGTCCGTCAAATTGAACAATTAAAAGCTGAAAAAGTTTTTAAGCAAAAGAGATTCATTAAGAGAGAGAGGATTAACTTTGTCGGATGCAATGAATCCGACGAAGAGAGTAATGATTCTGAAGAGTACAAGGTAGATTATGTCGAACTAAAAAATGGTCCACCTTATATACCTCAAGCTTTGAAGCCTGCAAGGGCCAAAGAAAGAATCCCTTTCGTTAATAAGAAAGTATACACATTTGATGTGACCAAGGCCGATCAAATATTTGACATATTACTTAAAGATAAGCAATTAAAATTGTCAGATGATCATAGGCTTTTGAAAGCCCATGAGATTAAAGATCGGAAATACTGTAAGTATCATAATACTTTTGGTCATGTGACAAACGATTGTATGCATTTCAGGGATATCATTCAAAAAGGTTTGACGGACGGAAGATTGAAGTTTTCAGTCAAGAAACCATAAATGAAGATTGACACAGAACCCTTTGGTCCTGAAGCTAACAAGGCAGACCGCCAAGTCCCTATGGGAGTAGGCATGGTCAACATCACGGCCGGACAGAATATCCAAATGGATTTGTCAGATCCATTCGATATTTATCCGAATCCAGGAGAACCACTTGTCAACTACATGGCACGCAAGAAATCTGAGGGCATAATTAAAATTTGCCCAAGATGTGAAGCGTTTTATGGTGAAGTAGCCGCCAAGAAAGCCAGGGGGCAGAAACCACCACCGTCTCATCCAAGAGGCAGAACTGAGCCTCGTGATGGTGGTAACCAAGGCAGGTTTTCACGCTCAAATAGCCATGCTGGGTCCAACAACATACATAGAAGTGTTGCATCCAATAGCCGTCAACAATACGTGTACCAGGAAAGACCCGGACAACACCATACTGGAGGTTGGCTTGAAGAGCCAATCAGAGGATCAGCAGTAGGTAACTCTGTCAGTGGCAGATTTAATCCTGTCAAGACCAGGACACCCCCATCCAACGTAATGGTGGATCAGTGGGTGAGGAATTCGGCCATAGCACGGTATCCAGAATTGCAAAAGCAGACATGGACTAGGAAAAACAAGTTCAGTGATCGTGGCCCACCTTTTTGGAATGAAAATTACCGAAGGGGCCAATTGGCTCAACATGCTCAAATGGCAGGGCCTGGTTTGTCAGGACCTTCGAATCAATTGGCTATCTCAAAAAGCCAAAAGAGGAGGCTGTAGAGGATCCGACAGGCTCAGAAAAAGAAGCTTGCCAGGCAAGGAGGTGTCATCATAAAAGAGATGCCTTCCCATGATACTGGTTGCTTGGTTGCTACATCTGACAACAAAGTTGACAAGAGAGGAGATACCAAGATGAAGAGCGTAATAGTGAACCAACCCATGGAAACTGATGTGAAGAAACCCAGTAATCAAATCAGGCAAAATAAACCTGTATCCCAGGTTTTCATAGAAAAGAAGAAGGTTTCAGACCAAGCATCCTTACCAGTAAAGCCCCATCGGCAAATGGCTCGTCGGGTGTGAGGAAGTAGAGAAGGTTGCAGGACTCGAGAAAAAGGTTGAGGCCAGAATAGAAAAACAACAACTGACAACGTTCAAGCCTGAATGCGATTTAACCAAAGAGGAATCGTCATTTGATGCTGTCATTGAAGCATTGAATGATCCGAATGATGACATGAATGTCAACGGAGCCATGGACACGGACGGCCAGAATGAGGATTGGGCCGACATCATAGAGGCACTAGACAACTGTGGCGCAGGGATTGCCCGACCTCTGTCAGAAAGGTCAGGGTCAGATGACGAGAGTGATTTAAAAAGAAATCACGACAGAACAGTCGGAGGTGCATTCTTGGATGAGGATCCAGACAATGAAGTGGTGTTAGAGCCTGGGATGAGAATGAAGATAGGATTGATTTCATTCATTCCCGCAGAATACGAGGGATATCTTGAGATTAATGTCTCTGACGGCAAGGATGATGTCGTCAGTAATACAGGAGACCCAGGTGATTGCTGGATGTGTGTTCAGGAGAATTTAGTTACCGTATTTGACAATGTAGCTTAGTTGGAGAAGCCTACCGACGAGCAGAAAAATCATTTCAGGCCTCTACATGTGAAGGCCATAATAGATGGAAGACCTACCAACAGAGTATTAATTGACGGAGGAGCTGCTGTAAACCTGATGCCAAGAGTGATGTTAAAAAAAATTAGGAAAGGATCAGTCAGATTTAATTCCGACAGATATGGTTGTCACTGACTTCAGTGGCAAAACTTCTCCATCAGATGACGTTACTTTATTAAACATACAAGTTGGCACTGTCGAAAGGATGACACTATTTGTAATAATTCCAGCTAAGTCAAGCTACAACATTTTGCTTGGCAGGGATTGGATTCACGCTGTAGGGGCAGTTCCGTCAACAGTGCATCAAAAGGTGATTTTATGGAATGAACAGGATCAAGTAGAGATTGTGGAGGCAGATGACAGTGCTTGCTATGCTCAACAATCACATGTTGACTTCCGGGTGTATTCTCCAAATGTCAGGCCTATAACTGCCAATGAAGGGGTCATTGACAAAGACACCTTGGAAGCAAGCCTTCTCAGTCAATTTGGAGTTAAGATAAAGGGCGAGACCGATAAGACTCGGCCATAATTCGACAATGAGCCTTGAAATCCACTTGAGGAGGTTGTCAGCTTATATGACCGACAGAGAAGTGCACACTCTAGAGAGTGTGTTGACGGATTGCATAATTGACGACGGCCCTTTGGGTTTTGAAAAAGGAGCCGAAGCTAAGCAAAACATGGAAGTAGAGGATCCTCTGGAAGAGATAAACTTGGGGACGAAAGAAAAGAAAAGGCCCATTTTTGTCAGCGCTTTTCTGCCAGAGAATTATAAACAAAAACTTGTCGGATTGATAGAAGAGTATAAAGATTGCTTTGCATGGGACTATGATGAAATGCCTGGTTTAAGCAGAGATCTTGTCGAACACCGATTGCCACTTAAGGAGGATTGCAAACCCGTCAAGCAAGCAAGTAGAAGGTTTGCTCCAGAAGTGGTACATAAAATCAAGGAGGAAGTACAAAGATTGCTTAAAGCAAAGTTCATTCGAACGACCAGGTATGTCGATTGGCTTTCTAATGTAGTCCCTGTCATGAAAAAAATGGTAAAATGAGGGTATGCATAGACTTCAGAAATTTAAATATGGCTACCCCAAAGATGAATATCCGATGCCAATAGCCGACATGCTTGTCGACTCAGCATCAGGAAATGAGATTTTAAGTTGTATGGATGGCCATGCAGGATATAATCAAATCTTTATAGCCGAAGAAGATGTGTCAAAGATTGCCTTTAAATATCCATGAGCAATTGGGACGAATGAATGGATTGTCATGCCTTTCGGTTTAAAGAATGCAGGGGCCACCTATCCACGAGCAATGAATACAATTTTCCATGATGTTATTGGAAAATTTGTAGAAGTATATATTGATGATGTGGTCGTTAAGTCCAAAACCAAAGATGACCATTTGGAGCATCTGAAGCAAGGATTTGAGAGAATGAGAAAGCATAACCTCAAAATGAACCCAGAAAAGTGTAGCTTCGGAGCGTCGGCTGCCAAATTCCTAGGATTCTTGGTCCACAAAAAAGGAATTGAGGTAGACAAGAATAAAGCCAAAGCAGTCATGGAAGCCTCGACACCGACAAATAAGAAGGAACTACAATCCTTTTTAGGGAAGGTTAACTTTCTAAGAAGATTCATATCGAATCTGTCAGGGAGGACAAGAGTATTTGCACCACTGGTCAAGTTGAAATCAGAACAAAGCTTCAAATGGGAGCCTTGTCACCAAGAGGCTTTTGACCAGATCAAGCAGTATCTAGTCAATCCACCGGTCATGATGCCTGCAGTGCCTCGTCGACCGTTAAAGTTGTACATATCGGCATCTGAGGACACTATAGGGTGTTTATTAGCCCAGGATGATGATGACAATGTTGAAAGGGCTGTGTATTATCTAAGTAGAGTCCTAAATGATGCTGAAAGAAGATATAGTGCAATAGAGAAGTTATGTCTAGCATTATATTTTTCTTGTACGAAACTTAAATATTATATGATGCCATGTCATGTATTAGTTATTTCCAAGACTGATGTGATAAAGTATATGTTGTCAAAACCAGTCCTTAATGGACGTATTGGTAAATGGACCATTGCTTTATCAGAGTATTCTTTACAATACGTGCCAGCTAAAGCTGTCAAAGGACAGGCAGTGGCTGATTTTTTGGTAGAACATCCAGGACTGGATATGCCGGAAATAAATGTTGTCAATTTACAACCTTGGAAACTCTATTTTGACGGATCAAGGCATCAAGGAGGTAGTGGAGTAGGAGTTTTAATCGTGACTCCACAAGGAACTCCTACTAAGTTCATGTTTGAACTTAAGTATCCATGTTCCAACAATGAAGCTGAATACGAAGCTTTGATTGTCGGATTAGAAATTTTGACAGAAATAAAAGCACGAAATGTGCATATTTTTGGGGATTCTCAATTAGTCATCAAACAACTTACTCAAGAATACAAGTGTGTCAGCTACAATTTGACAAAGTATTGTATCGTAGCTAGCAAGTTGATGAAAAAATTCGATGATGTAATTGTTGAATATATTCCCAGAAATTTAAATCAAGAGGCTAATGAGTTGGCTCAGATAGCCTCAGGATATAAAATATCTCAAAAGACTTTGTCAACACTAATGGAAATCAGAGAATTGTTGTATCCATTAGAAGAAAGAGATATTTTAGTTAATGATGTAATTCTACCTAATGACTGGAGGTTACCAATAATCGAATATTTGGAAAATCCAAGTCAGAATGTAGATAGAAAAATAAAGTATAAAGCATTAAATTACACAATGCAAGGAGGACTGTTATAAAGGAGATATGTTGACGGGACTCTACACAAGTGCCTGAGTGAGCAAGATGCTTATTTGGCTCTATCAGAAGTCCATGAGGGCATATGTGGAGCCCATCAGGCAGGTGATAAAATGAAATGGGTTCTACGAAGAAGTTTGTATTATTGGCCAACTATGGTTGAAGATTGTATTTTATTTACCAAATCTTGTGAACAATGTCAAAAACATGGCCATATACAAAACGTGCCGGCTGGCGAGTTACATTCTATTGTCAAGCCTTGGCCATTTAAAGGATGGGCTGTAGATTTAATTGGCCAGATACATCCCTCTTCGTCAAAAGGACATCAATTCATTTTAGTTGGAGTTGACTATTTTATCAAATGGGTAGAGGCAATTTGCCTCAAAGCAGTCACCCAACAAGACGTGATTGATTTCATTGAAAATCACATCATCTGTCGGTTTGGCATACCCCAGACTCTGACAACAGATCAAGGGTCTGTATTTGTCGGCAAGAAAGTTGTGGAATATGCTAGTTCTAGGCATATAAAAATGCTCACATCTACACCATATTATGCACAAGCAAATGGCCAAGTTGAGGCCGTAAATAAGATCATTATTAATCTTATTAAAAAGCATGTGGGCCGACAACCTAAGAGTTGGCATAATACCCTTGATCAAATACTATGGGCATATAGAAATTCACCCAGACAGTCGACAGGAACCTCACCATATCGGCTAACTTATGGGAATGATCTTGTACTACCTGTTGAAATCAATCTCCAATCCACTCGCATTCAAAGGCAAAATGACTTGCCTACTGACCAATATTGGAATGCAATGCTAGACGAGTTGGATGAGTTAAGTGATGAAAGATTGATTGAATTATAAAATTTGATTCGACAAAAAGAAAGAATTGCAGAATTTTATGATAGTCGAGTTAAGTTCAAAGCATTTAAGGTAGACGATCTAGTGTGGAAAGTCATATTGCCCATGGATAAAAGTTGTCGAGAATATGGAAAATGGTCACCTAAATGGGAAGGACCATTTAGAATTGATAAAGTATTTTCTGGAAATGCCTATGCGCTTATCAATGTTAATACTGGCTTGATAATCAAGTCAATTAATGGCAAGTATTTGAAGGAATATAAACCGACAATGTTAGAAGTAAAAATTGACAATAAATGAGATAGAACATAAGTTTTATTCATTGATTTGGCAATACGATTTTACATTGTCCTGTCAGTTTAAGCTAACTTATTCCTAAGAGAGCAGGCTGGAAACTGACGGTTGGCATACACATATGTGTGTCGAATTATGAGCATTCAAAAAGATAAGTTAAAAAGATGTTCAGTTGACATACAAAAAAAAAATGCCAACTAAACTAAGATTGAAAATTTCCGATTTCTTCCTAAGCCTTCTCCAGAGCCTCTCTGTCAGCCTTGACTGCCAGATATTTAGATTGCATGGCTATTAGAATGTTGACAATTGTCCTGGCAGTCACCCCTGACTTTTAGATTCATCGATCAATTTGATTAACCTTTTCTTTGCTGGCAGACAGAGGTTGTGCAAGTTGAAGTTTTTTCTCTTTGGCTTGAGTTAAAGCAACTTCTAAGTCAACAATCTCTTTGTCTACTGCCAAGTCAGCTTTGACGTCGTCACCTATGACATGAATCTCTTGGTCTCTTGTGGCCTTCATGACCATCAAAGAGGTCTTGGGCAGAAGCCAAAGTGACCCTGCTTTAAGTTGGCAGAACGTTCTTGATTAGATTGAGTTGTTGGAGAAGATTGGTCATAGTCGAACGGACGGTTGAATCTGAACATAGGATGTCAAGTGGATGTTTGAAAAGGGATTTAAGCACTTGCATAAACTTGACAGCTTGATAATCACTCGAATCTTGCCCTGTCAATTTAAAAATAAAAAATAAAAAATGGGCAGATCTTGATGAACTCCGATGACCAGTCTCTGACAGAAAATTAGTCTGTCGGAAGAGGTGGAAGATGTGTCTGAGAATTGGAGTTTGTTGAGGAGTTGAAGAATGAATTCGTTGTTCAGGAGGATTGATGGCATCAAGATTGTAGATTGTCGAAGTTTTGCCTCTCTCCGTAAGCCGTCGAAAGACAAAACTTGGGGGGCATCTGTTATGAGTGAATTTTCATGTGAGTTTTCGTCAGATAGGCAGAAAGAGGCTCCATGAAAATTGAGAAGAAGTCCCAAAATTGGTATATACTGGTTTGGCTAAAAGAAAGTTGACAGACGAAAAGTTGACAGAAAATTGATCTAGAAAGTCGACAAGTACTAAGTTGACAGACGGAAAGTTGACAGAAAATTGGTCAAGAAAGTTGACAAGTACTAAGTTGACAGACGGAAAGTTGTCAAGAAAGTTGACAAGTACTAAGTTGACAGACGGAAAGTTGACAGAAAATTGGTCAAGAAAGTTGACAAGTACTAAGTTGACAGATGGAAAGTTGTCAAGAAAGTTGACAAGTACTAAGTTGACAGACGGAAAGTTGACAGAAAAATTGGTCAAAAGCAAGATTGTCAAATTCATAAGGAATTCCCAAAGTAGACGAGAGTTGGATTGAAGAGAGGAAAATTGACCAAGTTCAAAGTCGACAGGAATAAAGTTGACAGAAGAATGTACATAAAGAAGAACGTCGAACTCAGAAGATTATAATTGACAGGTGTGGAGTTGACAAGAAGTTCTTCAGTTGACATGTCAGACAAGAAAAGCCGTAAAAAAGGCGAAACTTAGAGCGCATCTGTCAAGGGTGAAATTTCTGATTATTGACGGATGCATTTGACTGGCCGACAGAAAGGATAAATTGACAACCCAGCTTTTTGACAAAGTGTTAAGAAGAGTTGTCAAACATACAAAAGTGTGAAAATGGCTAAGTCCTCAAGGCTGACAAAGCATCAGCAAGATAAGCCGTCAAACAGCCAAACCGTTGACAACAAGCAAGTTGACATAAAGCGGTTCAAAGAATTGAGCAGTTAGAGAAGTTTGCTTGTCAAATAGTTTGAATTTGAATATGGCAAAACTGCCATACAGGTATCAGAAAATAGATTAGGAAGTTACCTTTAGGAAGTTATTTACTTTTTCTATAAATACTAGATTCTACGATGTAATAATGGTTGGAACTTGAAACATCCTCCACATCTCGATCACACAGCAGACTGACGGATTAACTCAAGTATTCCTTCCACCCTTTTATCATTAATGCAATGTTCAATTTCAATTCAATATTGGTTCATTTCATGTATTTACTTTTCTACAATTTACATCTCTTGCAATTTATCTTTCATGTCTTTCACTTGCTTTCTTTTAATTTTATGCAATGTAAACGTTTTCTTTTACTTTTCAACCATTTAAATTCCTGAAATTCATTGCTTTCCTTAAAATTTCCTGTTGTTTATTGCTTTCCTTTAATTTCATGTTATTTATTTACTTTCTTCTAATTTTCTGCATTTTATATGCTTTCCTCTATTTTTATGTCATTTAATTGTTTTCCCTTAATTTTCAGCATTTCTTTCATGCTCTTCATTTAAGTTCTTTTATTTCAGAATTTATTTTAAGTCATTTTACATGTTCTTCTTTACTTTCAGCATTTCTTTCATGTTCTTTATTTAAGTTCTTTTATTTTAGAAATCATTTAATCATGCTTTACAAAAATTGCTTTCAAATTAATGTTATTTCCATTTCATTTCACGTACAAATAACGAAGCAATCAGGAAGTTACTTCTATTTAAGAAACTAACTTTCCTTTTTAAATTAAAAACATATTTTCAAAAATACCAAACCCAAGTCCTTGCCAGTATTTACTAGATTTGACTAATTTGTCAAATTCATACTTGGCAGACATACATATGCACATTATGACGAGATTACCGCATAACTCGTTCGTCCCACACTCGTCTGATCTCTAATTCTTCAAATTATTTGTAACAAAGGGATTTTGGACACCAACCAAAAACCAGCGTCAACAAATTGGCACGCCCGGTGGGACGAGTTTAGAGTAACTCGTATAGTGTCAGGAATTTGCCATACAAATTTATTTGTATGCGTTTACGGAGCGGAAAGGTAGTTCAAACATCGTCTATTTCCCAGCACTCTGTAAATATGAGCAGTGCAAGTGATGCAGGTGTAGTAGACACTAACGCCGCTGTGTCAACAATGGATGCTATTGCACCAGTTGACAACATTCCTGCAAACGGGGCTAATGCTACTAATGCAGAGGTAAATGACACTAATGGTCTAGGTGCAAGAAGAGGCGTTTCTTACGCCCAAGTGGTCAATAGATTTGATGAAGTTGGTCAAGGAACACTCCCGTCACCAACTTCCCCAGTTTTACAACAAGTAAATACATTAACTACCAGATTGTCGTCGCGAAGTGTTGTGAATTCAAACCCAAGAGGGACTACGCAGCCTCTCTCACAACCTTTGTATGGAATGCCTTATGGTTCTACAGTCGTCAACCCAAATACCCCATTTGCATACATACCATATCCAAATGGAATGACGATGGCTGCCCATTCATCTGGACAGGCAGGGCCATCGACTGGGGGGCAAATTCCCAGTCATGCGAATGGGATAACGGGGTCAATGATAATTACCCATTCTCAACAAGAGCAACCGGTAGAAAGGCCACATATATCCCCATTGAGACAACTCCCACAAAGTATTGTTGGTCTGTCGGAGGCTACCTTAGCCAATGTCCGACAACAGATTGATTCTAGTAACCATGACATGGTGAATACATTTACTCAACAAATGAGTACAGTAATTACGCCATTAATGGAAAGCACAAACAATGCATGTTTGGCGTTGACAAATGAGATACGTAGGTTAAATAGAGCCTTGGGTGTTGTAACCCCGGGTGATAACCAAAATATTAATAGAAATATCAATGCAAATGTCAACAGGAATAATCAACCACAGGTTGAACCACAAGTTATACAACCTGACGGATTTGAACAAGATGACGAGCGGCAACAGCCCCATCGTCGGATTCCTTTGAGACGTGGAAATGTACATATTCTACGACCAGAGGAAGACGAAGATCTGGTTATAAACCAGGGTGCTTTTGGAGCATTTCGTCAAAATGTTTTAAATCAAAACGTCAATCAAGTTGTCGAGCAAGCATTAAATAGGTTTGGCTTTAACATAGGTTATGCCAATCAACCATTCTTTGCATCGACATTTCCTGATTGGGTCCAACAGGCAGAAATGCCTCAAGGATATAAAATACCCAAGTTATCAAAATTCTCAGGAGAAAGTGGAGAGTCGACAGTCGAGCATATTGCCCGATATACCATCGAGTTGGGAGATTTGGCTTTAGAAGAGGGATTAAAAATGAAGTTCTTCCCTAGTTCGTTAACTAAGAATGCTTTTTCTTGGTTTTCAACCCTGAGGCCTAATTCTATCCACTCTTGGAATCAATTAGAAAGAAGTTTTCATGACCAATTCTTCAGGGGTGACTTGAAAATAGGGTTGACAGATTTATTTGGAATTAAAAGAATGAATAACGAATCTGTTGACGACTACCTGACTCGATTCCGTCAAATGAGGACTCGGTGCTTCACCCCTATCCCAGAGGCAGAAATAGTAAAAATTGCTGCCGGAGGTCTAGATTACCATATTAGAAAGAAATTGGTCAATCAACATTTGATAGATCTTGCCCAGTTAGGGGATAAGGTCCGTCAAATTGAACAATTGACACGGACTCGGCAAGTGTACCGGTTCGTTGCAAGTAATAAAACGGTAAGACCGGATATCGTTCTCAGGGATCGTGGACAATTACCACTTCGCAAATTAGACTACTATCTAGGCGATCAAATTTTTGGAGTGAAGGTAGCTCTATCATCTAACAAGCAAACAAGAATAAAATGTTTTTGTTCTTTTTGGAATTTTATCAAACAGTTAGAATGCAGACAGAAATGTGAATAACAATTAGATAGAATTGTTAGGGTTAGACTAAGCTAATCCTCCCTTGATTGTTATGAAATGACAAGTAACACAGTTCCTAATTCAATTATGACAATCAAGTCTTTTCTGAAATACTCAAGCCTAATGTCTCAGGTGCATTGAGCCTAAAACCCCAAATTAAACCCTAATTCCTTAGGTGGATTAACCTGAGATTCTGCATTAAGTCAAGACTTATAAGATTGCAAGCACCTCAAGACCTATGTCTAGGCTCATGAACTACTTGGCATTTGATTCATGAGCAAGCTCTAACACCAACCTTCCAGTTATCTATTAAAGCAACTAATCCTTCCTAGGGTGATCAAGCCTAAGAAAGCATTAAGCATGGAATCAAACACTCATAAAGAACAAGGAAACTGCATTACAATCAAGTCATTTTACAATCAAGTTCAGAAGAGCAATCATCTAACCCCAACAAGGTGGAGTTTAGCTACACATAATTGAAGATAAAACAAAAGAAAGAGTTACAGAGATGAACAAAGGAGAGAGCTCCATAGAATGTTGCACAGCAGCCACAGCAGCAGAGGATCTGTTTTTAGGTTTTTCTGGCTGTCTTTCTGTTCTGCTCAGAGACCCTTTTATAACTCGCGGCCCGTCACGGCCGTGACAGCCATCACGGCCAGGCCGTGACGATTTCTGACTTGGGCGCCTCTTCATTTACTGATTCATCACGACCGTGATAGCCATCACGGCTAGGCCGTGATCGTTTCTGACTTTTGGAGATCTGGCACAGCTGACACGTCACGGCCGTGATAGCCATCACGGCTAGGCCGTGACAGCTTCTGACTTTTGGCTCAATTCTTTCTTCAGAGAATTATCCCTCACGGCCGTGAGGGCCATCACGGCTAGGCCGTGATACTCTCTGCTTGGCTCAATTTCTTATCTTTTAAAGCTCTAAGTCATCTAAGCTTCATACTTGCTAATTCTTGGGCATTTAATCATGATTATCTACAAAACAACACACAATACCACCTTATCCGTTCCAAAGGAAAAACTAAACAAAATAAACACTAAAATGGCCTAACTATATGCAAATGCATGCAGAAATGTACATGGAGAATGAGGTGAAATCACACTCATCAAATCACCCCAAGCTTAAGACTTTGCTTGTCCTCAAGCAAACACCAAGGCCATAAGATCAAAATAAACAAAGCATGGATAGTGAATCAAGAACCCGAGTAAAATGATCCAAGTAATAGGCATTCAATTATTTCAGCAAGAGACAATCAATTCAAGTCCAATTAGGGGCTTAGGTTTCCTAGACTCACATTCTCACTGATTCGGGCACTCTATCTCACTTGAAGCTCACCCCAAGCTTGTTCATTTGCTTGGCTCTCTTTCTTGCCTCACTCACTCAAGTGTTAAGGGAATATGACATTTCACTCCATTTTCCTCAAAGAATGATTCCTACCATAAGCTTGACTATCAACCAAATCTTTACTTTATTAATGAAAACATCTAAGAATCAAGAGGTCTTATTCTTTGGTTGCAATGGGGCCATGGGATCAATTTTCAGGTGGGAAATTCAAGAACAGGAAATTTCAAAAGGCTATACAAACAATCAAGCATTGCAAGGCACGACCTTCTAAAATACCTTTCTTTGGGTTTCAGTTTACTTTTCCACCATTCTTTCCTTTTATTTTTGCTTTTTTTATTTCTCACTTTCTTTTGTCATACCCTTCTCCATATACTTTCCTTTTCCTTTTATTTTTTTTTTCTTTTATCTGGAGAAGGGAGAATTTTCAACTCAAGAGAAATAATTTTTTCAGATTCATTTTTTTTTCTTTTCATCATCCCAAACTTTCAACTACATTTTCCAACCCTTTTTGCACAGTACTTTAGAAGGTCCCTCATAAGCATATTTAACAAAACATTTCAGGGTACCAAGAAAAGCATGCTGTTCATTCAGGCTCAAAATGGGGCAACTACAGGTAGCATTATTCATTCAAAGCTCAGAAGGCCGGAAAAAATACCTATTGCCTCAATCCTTTTCAAAAATGTTTTCAAAAATTTTCACGCTTTGAAATGGTTTCAAGTCAAGTTCTAGAGAAAAACAATCCAAGAGGAACAACACTCTACACAAAGAACGGGGGCAGATTTAGTGAGTACCCCCTAATGGCTCAAAAGCTCACATTTATCAGTTCAAAAACCAGTGAAGAACACAAGTCTAAAGAAACACATGCTAATCATCAACTATCCAAGACCATCTCAAGAATATTTATTTGAAGCCATATCACATGAATAGAAAAATCAGGGTCCAAAAATTCACTAACACAGATAAATTGGCACTCAGTTCTCACAATCATAAGCTCAATCTAAGCAGGGGTAACCGAATCATGCGATCATGCAAACTTAAGCCTATATGAATGCAATATTTACAATGCAAGCAAAAAGATTACCCCTACCCCAAGCTTAAAGACTTACATTGTCCTCAATGTAAATAATTAAGTTTAGAGAGTGGAGAAAACTGGAACAACTCACCAAGGTGGTAGTGGTGCTGCATCACATGCTTTCTGGTTTTGTTTCCTCCTACCCTTCTTCTCCTCCTTCCTTCAAAATCTGAAAGCACTCAACAAACTATTAACAAACCTCTTGAGCTTCTCAAATTATTCAAGAGGGGAAAAATCAAAAATAAAAGAGTGAATGAAAAGAAAACTTGGGTTGCCTCCCAATAAGCGCTTCTTTAACGTCACTAGCTTGACGGATGATTTCTAAGATGGTGCCTCAAGAGGGATGGAGACTGGCTGACGATCAAAATCTCCTCCAAGGTAGTGCTTGAGCCTTTGCCCATTGACAGTGAAAGTATTTCCGGATGATGGATTTTCCAATTCAACTGAACCAAATGGAGAGACTGACTTGACATAGAATGGGCCTAACCATCTTGATCTCAATTTGCCCGGAAAGAGCTTGAGCCTTGAGTTAAACAGCAAAACTGACTGGCCTTCTTCAAATTGCTTGGGAAGAATGTACTTATCATGCCAGAACTTTGTTCTCTCCTTGTATATCCTGGCACTCTCATAAGCCAAGAGTCGGAACTCATCCAACTCATTCAATTGAAGCATCCTCTTGTCCATGGCCAGCCTTGTATCAAAGTTCAGGGCCTTCACTGCCCAAAAAGCACGGTGTTGTAGCTCTACCGGAAGGTGACATGATTTCCCGAACACTAATTGGTAAGGTGACATACCAATAGGTGTCTTATAAGCAGTCCGATAGGCCCAAAGTGCATCATCCAATTTCTTCGCCCAATCCTTCCTTGCATTGTTCACAGTTTTTTCCAAAATTCTCTTCAACTCCCGGTTGGACAATTCCACTTGCCCACTGGTTTGGGGATGGTATGGTGTGGTAACTTTGTGGTTCACCCCAAACTTGGCAAGCAATGCATTGAACTCCTTATTGCAAAAGTGAGTATCCCCATCACTAATGATAGCCCTAGGGGTCCCAAACCGGGTAAAAATATTCTTCCTCACAAAACTGATCACAGTTCTTGCATCATCTTTCAGAGTTGGTACGACTTCCACCCACTTGCTCACATAATCAACTGCCACCAGAATGTACTTGTTGTTGTAAGATGACGGGAAAGGGCCCATGAAGTCGATCCCCCATACATCAAAGAGCTCCACCTCAAGTATACCCTTCAAGGGCATCTCATTTCTCTTGGAAATACTACCGGTCCTCTGACATTTATCACAATTCATCACCCAAGCCCTGGAGTCCTTGAAAATAGTGGGCCAAAATAGCCCGCTTTGCAAAATCTTCATGGCAGTCCTTTCACCACCAAAGTGTCCTCCATAGGGTGAGTTGTGGCAGTGGGTCAACACCCCGTTAATTTCTTCTTCCGGAATGCACCTTCTCAGAATTCCATCCGAACCCCTTTTGAAAAGATACGGCTCATCCCATACATAGAATTTGGCATCATGGATGAGCTTCTTCCTTTGTTGTGCATTGAAGTCCTTTGGAATCTTGTTGCCGGCTTTGTAATTTGCAATGTCCGCAAACCAGGATGCCACTTGCACCACCAACAACTGCTCATCTGGGAATTCCTCTTGAATTGGCAATTTGGCTTCTGCTTGAACATCTGCTTGTGGAAGCCTAGACAAATGATCGGCTACCACATTCTCCACTCCTTTCTTATCCTTTATCTCCAGATCAAACTCTTGGAGCAGTAGTATCCACCTAATGAGCCTTGGCTTGGCATCCTGTTTGGTCATAAGATACCTCAAAGCGAGAATGATCGGTGTAGACAGTAGTTTTACTGACCAATCAAGTAGGATCTAAACTTATCAAAAGCAAATACCACAGCAAGCAATTCTTTTTCAGTCGTGGTGTAATTCAACTGAGCATCATTAAGCACACGACTGGCATAGTAAATGACATGCAAAACTTTATTTTTTCTTTGTCCCAAAATGGCTCCCACCGCATAGTCACTTGCATCACACATTAGCTCAAATGGTAAACTCCAATCTGGAGGTGCAATGACCGGTGCGGTGGTGAGTTTTTCTTTCAAAATTTTGAAGGCATGCATGCAATCATCATCAAATATGAAAGGAGTATCAGCTACCAAAAGCTTGCATAATGGTTTCACAATTTTTGAAAAATCTTTTATAAATCTCCTATAAAAACCCGCATGCCCTAGGAAGCTTCTAACACCTTTCACATTTAAGGGAGGGGGAAGTTTTTCAATCACTTCAATTTTGGCTCTATCAACTTCCATCCCCGGTGATGAAATTTTACGCCCAAGAACTATACCCTCCCTAACCATGAAATGACATTTTTCCCAATTTAAAACAAGGTTAGTTTCTTGGCATCTTTTCAGAACACATGCAAGATTATTCAGAGTTATCAAAAGAATCACCAAACACAGAAAAATCATCCATAAATACCTCAATAAATATTTCATTCATATCAGAGAATATGGATAGCATGCACCTTTGAAAAGTGGCGGGTGCATTACACAACCCGAATGGCATCCTCCGGTATGCGTAGACACCATAGGGACAAGTGAAGGGTCTTCTCTTGGTCCTTTGGGTCAACCACAATCTGGTTATACCCAGAGTATCCATCAAGGAAACAATAGAAAGCATGGCCCGCCAATCTCTCTAACATCTGATCAATGAAGGGCAATGGAAAGTGATCTTTTCTGGTGGCCTCATTCAGTCTTCTGTAATCAATGCATACCCTCCATCCAGACACGGTCCTAGAGGGAATAAGTTCATTCTTTTCATTTGCTACCACTGTCATCCCCCTTTCTTCAGAACAACTTGGACCGGACTCACCCATGGACTATCGGAGATGGGATAGATAATGCCCGCATCTAAAAGTTTTACAATCTCCTTCCTCATAACTTCCTTCATATTCGGGTTGAGCCTTCTTTGGGGTTGTCTAACCGGCTTGAAATTCTCCTCCACAAGGATTTTGTGCATGCAAAATAAGGGACTTATCCCTTTCAAACGGACATAGACCACCCGATTGCAGATTTGTGCTCCCTAAGAACCCTCAACAGCTTCTCTTCTTCCAAGGAATTCAACCCACTACTAATGATCACTGGGAATGAAGAGTTCATCCCAAGGAAAGCATAACGGAGATGGGATGGCAGTTCTTTCAATTCTAGCACAGGTGGTTCACCCTTGTCTTCAATCCTCACATCTTCCACCACTTTGTCTTCATCAGTATTCACAACCAAACAGGCCTCCAGAGATTTAACCATGAGATCAACTTCTTCTGAACATACTTCTTCTTCTACATCCTCCACCATTAAAGCTGCTTCCAATGAATCTTCAAACCTTTGGTGTACACTTTTGTCAGATAGTGAATCAATGAGGTCCACACTCATGCATGTGTCCTTGTCACTTGGGTGTTTCATTGCCTCAAACACATTAAAGGTGACCTTTTCGTCTTGTACCCGAAGCACCAATTTCCCTTGATTGACATCGATCAAGGCTCTACCTGTTGCTAGGAATGGTCTCCCAAGAATCAGAGGAGTATCACCATCTTCAGCTATATCTAACACCACAAAATCTGCTGGAAAAATGAACTTATCTACCTTCACCAACAAATCCTCCACTACACCATAGGGATATGTAATGGAGCGGTCTGCCAGTTGAAGAGAAATCCCTGTTGGTTTTACCTCACCAATCCCTAGCTTCTTGAAAATGGAGAGCGACATAAGATTAATACTTGCCCCTAGATCGCACAATGCTCTCCCGATGTTCTGATGACCGATAGTGCATGGGATAGTGAAACTGCCCGGGTCCTTCATCTTTACTGGTAGCTTCTTTTGAAGTATAGCGCTGCACTCTTCAGTAAGCATAACTGTCTCCTCCTTCCACCTCCTCTTGTTTGTAAGAATCTCTTTCATGAACTTTGCGTAGGAGGGCATCTGTTGGAGAGCTTCTGCAAAAGGGATGTTGATTTGTAGCTTTTTGAATACATCTACAAACTTAGAAAATTGCTGGTCTTTTGCCTCCTTCTTCAACCGTTGGGGATACGGGATTCTGAAATATGGTGGCAGCTCTTTGGGATTATCAACCTCTTCCAGAATTTGTCTTTTAGTCTTCTTCTTTGCAAATTCTTCATCAACCAATTTCTCCCTCTGCGGTTTTTTAGCTTCTACACCAGTAGGAATAGAGGTAGTATCTTGGGAAGTTCCGGGTTCTTCATTGTTTACCTCTTCAAACTGCACCTTATCAATTCCACCATCACTTGTCTTTTCTTCCCTCTCTTTTTTCTTGTGGATTTAACACTCTCCCACTTCTTGTAATAATGGCCTTACAATCTTCCTTTGGGTTCTTCTCAGTATCCCCAGGCAATTGTCCTTGAGGTCTCTCTGCCATCTGCCTTGCCAGTTGGCCTATTTGATGCTCCAAGTTCTTGATTGAGGCATTTTGATTCTTCATAGTCTCTTGAGTCACTTGCATGAACTGGCCTAGAATGTTCTCCAATTTGCTTGAACTCTCTTGAGGAGGCTTTGCTTGAGAACTTGAACTTTGCCCTTGTCTTCAACCAAAGTTAGGATGGCTGCGCCACCCCGGGTTGTAGGTGTTGGAGTAAGGATCATTTCTAGGCCCTTGGTTGCCCATATAATTTACCTCTTCTTGTCCAGAACTTCCAACCACATTGATCTCACAGTTTCCATTTGCATGGTTGCCTCCACAGAAATCACACACTGAGGTACCTTGAACTTGGACAGCTTGTAGTTGAGAATTCTGCAGTTGAACTGACCCCAATTGCTTGGTAAGAATAGCCATTTGTGCCTTGAGAGCGCCAATTTCATCCAGCTCTAGAACACCCCTCTTGACCATTGATCGAGAACTAGGCATTTGATAGTCATTGTTAGCCATGTTCTCAATCAAGTCCTTTGCTTCTTCGGGCGTCTTCTGACTCAATGTCCCTCCTGCAGCCGCTTCAATCATACTTCTTGAATTCCGGTTGAGCCCATTAACAAATGTTGCAACCTGCTGCCATGTCTCTAGTTCATGATTTGGACAAGCTGTGAGTAAGGACTTGAACCTCTCCCAGGCTTCATATAGTGACTCACCATCCCCTCGTGCAAAGGCATTAATCTCTGATCTTAACTTAATCATTCTTGACGGAGGGAAGAAGCGAGATAAAAACTTGCTGACCAAATCATTCCAGGTGATGATGCTTCCATGAGGATGAGATTGCAGCCATGACTTAGCTCTATCCCTCAAAGAGAAAGGGAAAAGCCTTAAACGAATGGCCTCATCGGAAGCTCCGTTTAACTTGATGGTGTCACACAGCTCAATGAAAGTACCAATGTGAGCATGAGGGTCTTCACTCTCCAAACCTCCAAACTGATTTTGCTGCACAAGATGGAGAAGTGATGCCTTGATTTCGAAATTATTGCAAGCCACTGCGGGTCTCACAATCGGAGTTCCACATCTATCAACTCTAGGGGAAGTGTAGTCCCCCATTGTCCTTCTTGGTGCATTATCTTCAGCCATGGTGACAGCTGGTAATTCAACTAACAGTTCTTGCACTGCGGACGATGTTCCTTCTCTGTTCTGTCTTGCCTTGGCTTACTTCCTATTCCTTCTACAAAGTCTCTCGATCTCAGGTTCGAATTGGAGTTCACCTGGGTCGATTGTGCCTCGCATACAATGAACAAACAGAGTAGCGCAGAACAAACAACAAAACAGAAAAACAGCAGACAACAGAAATTTACAGCAGAGAAACAGAAAATAAGAAAGAAAAAACACAGTAGGAAAATAGTAAAAATGCCTAAATTAGGAGTCCCCTTTGGTACTCGTGATATTGGCACACCGATCCCCGGCAACGGCGCCAAAAACTTGACATGGACTCGGCAAGTGTACCGGTTCGTTGCAAGTAATAAAACGGTAAGACCGGATATCGTTCTCAGGGATCGTGGACAATTACCACTTCGCAAATTAGACTACTATCTAGGCGATCAAATTTTGGAGTGAAGGTAGCTCTATCATCTAACAAGCAAACAAGAATAAAATGTTTTTGTTCTTTTTGGAATTTTATCAAACAGTTAGAATGCGGATGAAATGTGAATAACAATTAGATAGAATTGTTAGGGTTAGACTAAGCTAATCCTCCATTGATTGTTATGAAATGACAAGTAACACAGTTCCTAATTCAATTATGACAATCAAGTCTTTTTCTGAAATACTCAAGCCTAATGTCTTAGGTGCATTGAGCCTAAAACCCCAAATTAAACCCTAATTCCTTAGGTGGATTTACCTGAGATTTTGCATTGAGTCAAGACTTATAAGATTGCAAGCACCTCAAGACCTATGTCTAGGCTCATGAACTACTTGGAATTTGATTCATGAGCAAGCTCTAACACCAACCTTCCAGTTATCTATTAAAGCAACTAATCATTCCTAGGGAGATCAAGCCTAAGAAAGCATTAAGCATGGAATCAAACACTCATAAAGAACAAGGAAACTGCATTACAATCAAGTCATTTTACAATCAAGTTCAGAAGAGCAATCATCTAACCCCAACAAGGGGGAGTTTAGCTACACATAATTGAAGATAAAACAAAAGAAAGAGTTACAGAGATGAACAAAGGAGAGAGCTCCATAGAATGTTGCACAAAGAGCCACAAAGCAGCAGAGGATCTGTTTTTAGGTTTTTCTGGCTGTCTTTCTGTTCTGCTCAGAGACCCTTTTATAACTCGCGGCCCGTCACGGCCGTGACAGCCATCACGGCCAGGCCGTGACGGTTTCTGACTTGGGCGCCTCTTCATTTACTGATTCATCACGGCCGTGATCATTTCTGACTTTTCCAACTAATAGGTCACGGCCGTGATAGCCATCACGGCTAGGCCGTGATCGTTTCTGACTTTTGGAGATCTGGCACAGCTGACACGTCACGGCCGTGATAGCCATCACGGCTAGGCCGTGACAGCTGAGCTTCGACTTTTGGCTCAATTCTTTCTTGACTCATTGCTCCCTCACGGCCGTGAGGGCCATCACGGCTAGGCCGTGATACTCTCTGCTTGGCTCAATTTCTTATCTTTTAAAGCTCTAAGTCATCCAAGCTTCATACTTGCTAATTCTTGGGCATTTAATCATGATTATCTGCAAAACAACACACAATACCACCTTATCCGTTCCAAAGGAAAAACTAAACAAAATAAACACTAAAATGGCCTAACTATATGCAAATGCATGCAGAAATGTACATGGAGAATGAGGTGAAATCACACTCATCAACAATTAAAAGCTGAAAAAAGTTTTTAAGCAAAAGAGATTCATTAAGAGAGAGAGGATTAACTTTGTCGGATGTAATGAATCCGACGAAGAGAGTAATGATTCTGAAGAGTACAAGGTAGATTATGTCGAACTAAAAAATGGTCCACCTTATATACCTCAAGCTTTGAAGCCTGCAAGGGCCAAAGAAAGAATCTCTTTCGTTAATAAGAAAGTATACACATTTGATGTGACCAAGGCCGATCAAATATTTGACATATTACTTAAAGATAAGCAATTAAAATTGTCAGATGATCATAGGCTTTTGAAAGCCCATGAGATTAAAGATCGGAAATACTGTAAGTATCATAATACTTTTGGTCATGTGACAAACGATTGTATGCATTTCAGGGATATCATTCAAAAAGGTTTGACGGACGGAAGATTGAAGTTTTCAATCAAGAAACCATAAATGAAGATTGACACAGAACCCTTTGGTCCTGAAGCTAACAAGGCAGACCGCCAAGTCCCTATGGGAGTAGGCATGGTCAACATCACGGCTGGACAGAATATCCAAATGGATTTGTCAGATCCATTCGATATTTATCCGAATCCAGGAGAACCACTTGTCAACTACATGGCACGCAAGAAATTTGAGGGCATAATTAAAATTTGCCCAAGATGTCCCTCATTCTCTTTAATATTTTTGTTGGAATGACATATATAAGACTATTTAGAATAAATATTAATGTCTTGAAGTTATATTTTACTAAAAGTTTTGATGCATAGCATATATATATATATTTGATTGAGTAATCATAAGAATTAATATAGAGAATTAGTAGGATAAGTGGGAGTAGATATAGAGAATTAATATAAAAGAACGTGTTAAAAAATACCAATATTTTTTTCTTCTCAATCTCCCAAATCAAAACAAAGATTATCTTTTGTCCACTATTAAATAAGTAGAAAGGACACTTGACATTAGAAAGAAAAATAAAGTATGACAAAAACTGAATTATTCAATCCAATCCAAACCGCATTTGATTGGATTGGATTGGATCGCATTTTTTTTAAGGAAGCCAACCGATCCAATCCAAACCTCACGATGTTTTCATTATTGGATCGAATGACTTTTTAAACCGATCCAATCCAATCCGCTAACACCTAGAGCTCACACTGACAGTAGCAATTTTTCTATGACCACTAGATTATTGTTTTAATTTAAATGCTCTCTGAATTTGTCCAAGAGTTATGGTTTGGGACAATGGGCTTTGATAAGTTTTATCTTTTATTTTATTTTATAAGCAGGTAAGTTTTATCTTATTTTTGAAGTTTATCATTTCCAGTAATTTTACAAGTTTGTAAATGTATATATCGGTAGTTTTGAGATTGATGTGGAAGAAGTCGTTTAGCAGATCTATCTATTATATACTATAAAAAAGAGATTTGATGCAAAATGGAATTATATAGGTGGGCTGCATTATCATAGTGATAACACTTAAACGTCGCAGCTATAAATTTGACATTTTACATTATTCCTATCTCTTTCTTTATTTTTATCAGAGATTTATTAGTTAAATAAGATTAATTTTACCAGTTAGAGATGAAATTTATCCCTGTCATATCAAATTCACTCCCCATTTATTCAAAATCTTATTAAAATGACAAATTTATTTAAATATTTACATATACATGTAATATTCACCACTTCAACATTGTTGATAATCTATAAATTTTTTTACAGACGACTTTTTACCATTATTAATGGCTTTCAACCATCAGTAATAGCTTGCCTCAAAAAAAAAAAAAAAACAGTAATAGCAAAAATTGCCTACATCTATCTTAATTATTTTTTTAAATCATTATTTATCCTTTTGGGACATAATTTATACATCTTTCAGTTTTTTTATATAGGCAAATGTTAGTATATTAGTTGTTAATTTTTCTTCTTTGCCAAGGTTTGAACTTTGGACTTCCAACACCTTTAACACTTAGTTCAAACCACTTGAACTACCCCTCCCTCCATATTTCGGTTTGTTTTCAATTAAAACAATTATATTTATTAGTTAAAGATGGAAATTTTTGGTCTCTACATAGTTTTTAATTTTTTTAAATAAGATATTGACCAAATGAAGATAGAATTAAGGATGAATTATACTAATGACAGAAAAAATTTATCTTTAGTTCTATCTTTAATTAGTAAAATTAACATTATTTGACTAATTAATTATTTTCATATTAAAAATTTTACTCCGATAGAGATGAAATCAGATATGGAAATCATTTTATCTATCAAACTTTATAGTAGGAAGACAAAAAGTGTTTTGAAACAATTTAGGGGATAAAATATCATAGGATTAGAGAGATAAAAATCAACGAATGAGGATAAAAACGAGAGAAAAGTCAATAAGCTAAATAAAATATCTTATGAAGAAAATTTATAAGCTAATGACCTAAAATTGTTTATCGAACACCTCTATTTCAGTTAAACAAGCTTATAAGCTAGTCAAATGAGTTATAAGTTAACATATTGGACTTATTAAATAGAGCCAAAATGTTTTTAGCCCAAATACAAAAAAATAAAGAGTCAAATTTGACGGCAGATAAAGAAGGAAAATATTTTTGAGTGATACAATCATATTCAAAGTGTAACTCACCTTTAATTAAATACAGAAATGTTATTGTGACAACTAAAATAGACAACATACAGTGACAACCGCATACAACCGGTGGCAGTTTCGAAATTAATATATAAGTTGTGGGTACCACCTAAATTTTAGTTCAGAAATTTTTAGAAACCCTAAACAAAGTGAACACTCCTCAACCGCAAACTCCCTCTGCCTCTCCTCTCCTTCTCACCGCAAACTCCCTCTTCTTCATTCTCTTTCACGAAGCTGAAACCCACTCCAAACCTTTCTTTACACGGCGCACCACTCTAATCATCCAAAACCCGATGAGCCTCACGCCTCACTCATGATCCACTCTCCCAAACCACATCAAGTCTTTCTATTCGGCGTTGCACTTCTCCTCTTCACTCTATATTCGGCTAGCACATCATTACCCACCCATGCTCTGCAATCTTCGACTGGGTTGAGGTTCTGCATTTTAGGGGTATCTATTTCTTCCCCTCCTTCTATCTTATTTTCAATTTCCTCTTCAGTTACTATTTCTGTTTTGTTTCCCAAAACAAAACATGTTAATGGAACTTTCCCGATAACATCTGGTAGTATAGGGGTGAAGACAATTTGGCAAAGGCTCTCATTCCTTGGGCAGTGGTGAAGAACAGAGCTAGGTAAACTTTGTCTATTTTTAGGGTTTATTTATGTTATTTATGGTTGCTTCTGTATTTTAGGGTTTGTGAGTTGAAAGAAAGTTGAATTAATGGTAGCATAAATAGATCTTCGATGTTAATAGTGACATAGCACATAGCCCTCGATTTATTATGAGTTTGTGTTTTTCTCAGTAATTTTTCTTATCTGGGTGGGTTGAGAATGAAGTCTTGAATTATGCATATCACTGTCTCATCAAGTAATTGAAATTAATGTTTAGAGTTTAGACTGCACAATATCTTCACTTGTTTGCAGAAATTAAGAAAGAAGTCCAATTGCATAAAGTAAGTGGTTAGCTAAAATCATGTAGTTAGCTACTAAGCTGGTACTGGTACTTGTAAGCAAGGTTTTAAATTGCGGTTGCGGTCGCGGTTACGGTCACTGCGATTGCGGCCATTGCGGTCGCTGCGTCGTGGACTGCAGTCGCTGCGACGTGAAATAATTTTATGTTCGCATCAAATCTAAAAAATATTGTATAATTATTGTAATTCTTCATATATCTGAATTGAGAAGAGGATAGCAAAAATAGAGAAAAGAAACAGATTGCTAAAGCATAAAGGAATAATTCTTGCATCTAAATGCTTTGGGGGCCTAAAATTTTTTTAGTTTTGGAAAAAAATTTGAACGAACGGTGCTGAAAATGGGTGTTGCGGCCTGATGCGGTCCGATGCAGTGTCTGATGCGGTCTGATGCGGTGCTGATGCGGTTATGTTGCGGCTGCAACACGTGAAAAGGGATCACGGCGCAATTGCGGTGTGATGCGGTTGCGCTGCGGTCCGCAACTGCAATATTGTGGCCGCAATAAGTGATGCGGTCCGCAATTTAGAACTATGCTTGTAAGTTTCATTATAATTTTATTAATATGTTATTCTTTACGTTAATTTCAAATTGTACTTATAGAAGCATGTATGTGTTGTGTCAGTTGTGTTTTCCTTTTCTTTACTATGTGTATGAGTTGTTGTTTAAAAAAATGTGAGGTGCAGAGCGTGAGGTACGAGTATATGTGTTTGGATGTGTTGTGTGTTACTGTTTGTGTGTTCCTATTCTTGTGCATAATTCATCTGACTGGTACTATGAAGCTGCTACTGTGTTTCACTTCTGAAGACTGTATTTTTTGAAGGTCATTTGCAACCTGTTTTAGACTATTGGATTGACTCTTTGGAACATATAGTGTGGTTTCATTATGGAACTGCAAAAATGTGTTGACAAGTGAGTTCAAACACAAAAGGAGGGTAAATTATGTTTTTCAAAAACTTTGACAAATAATAAAACTTTTTCCTTTTTAAAACTTGATAAAACAACTTTGTTAGAAACGTGTGCGATTAAAAAAGTTTTGCAGAAAGTAAAGCGAAAGTAAAAATATAAAGTAAACACAAGCGATGTATCCTGGTTCGGCCACAAACTACCCGGTGGCCTACGTCCAGTCCCCAAGGCAATACGACCAAGGGATTTCAAAACAACTCTAGTTTTAAAACAGGATAAACTAGAACCTTTTACAAAATAGAGCACTCTTAACACAAATCACAGGACGTACTATTCCTTGTGCAAGAGCCTCAAAAACAGTTTCGTGAGATCATAATCACTTAAAAATCATAAATAAGATTACAATGATAAGCACTCAAAAGTGCATATAAGAATCACAACTTGAAGCATGACACGCTGTCGCGCACGCGTCAAAAAGCGAGCGGTTCGTAAAAATATGTAGTTAGGGAGCGACAACTCGAGTATCGTCTCACAAGGACTCTTGGGTTGTTGTTAACAGAAAAATCAGTTTTTGGGGGGTTTTGGATTTGAAATTCAATTAAGAAAACAAAGCAGAAAATAACGCAAACTAAATAATTATCAAATAAGCTAAACGATCAACCTACTGCTTTCGGTTTCCCACTATCATTGATTCATATAATTCCAAGCCCTAAGCGGATTCTAATCCCTTTTCGATTGTAACATCAATTAACAAGCGAAACCGATGCTACGAGACTTATGTTCCTAATTCCCGAATTAAGCAAACGGGGTGAAGCGCTCGTTAATTAAGCAAACACGAATGAACACACGCAAATTAAGCAAACACGATTAAGTATAGGAACACACAATCATCGAAACAAATCAATACCCATTCGATACAAACTGAATTAAGCAAACAGAGAATATAGAATAGTATTGAAAGAGAAAAGCAATGAAAACGGGAATTACAAAACCTCAAGCGTCAATGGAACCCGATCATAGCAGATCAATCGAAGGAGACTAGTTCTCCATTACAAAGGAAACACAAAAACGCTAAACCTAATTCGCAGCCGTACTATAATCAAAAGTCTGGATACCCCTCTAATCTGCCCTAAACAGCAATTTATAAGCTCAGGATCTGCGCGCGCTCGCGAGGTGAGCATATCTCGCGACGCGAATATTAATTATGGCGCGAGTTCAAATTGGGTTCTCGCGAGGCGAGACAGTGATTCGTGGGGCGAGGCTTCAAATTCCAATCTGTCACAGCCATGACCTTTATCACGGCTAAGCCGTGATGGTCTCTGTCCTTCAAGGTCTTCTTATCATGCCCGTGATGGGAATCACGGGCTGGCCGTGATGCTTTCTAACTTCCAGGCTCGCGAGGCGAGACTTGGTTCGCGTGGCGAGACAGAGAGGATGGCATTTCTGGCACAGCAAGGCTTCAGGCTCGCGAGGCGAGTAGCCTCTCGCAGGGCGAGTAATTCCAGAATTGCTTCTCTTTATTAACCTGAAAACAGGGAATAGCAGTAAGTGCTTTATTTTACTCTAAATGAACTAAATTAACCTAAAACTACTTTAGAGACTCAAAATGTTGCTTGAAGACAATCAAGTCTAATTTGGGTGAAAACGAGATTAAACTCGAATAAAACCTATGGTCTTACTAGTTAAAAACTAGTCGAGTCAGAGGCTGATCAAAATACCCCAAACTTAAACTTTGCTTGTCCCCAAGCAAACTAAAACTCAAAAAGGACTCAAACCTGGCAAGCTTAGAAGATTCAATCAAATTCGCACAAATTTCATGCAATTACAACAAAACAATTTTGCTTCAATGTTTCCCCCATTTTCAACAATGCAATTCCCACATTCATTTACTTTAAACAATTGAGAATTCCATCATTCATGCAATCAGTAATCTAAGTTGAGGATCCAAGTTACACACAAAAGGGAGATCACCAATTTCAAACAATTGCCTTCCTCACAAGGGCATGTAATGTTTCACTCAATTTCACTCAATTTGTCTAGGCAATCAACATTTCACTCAATTTCACATTTAAGAGCACTTCTCATGAATTTGATTTTCATCTCAAACAAGGTTCCCACGAGAACATGCATGCAACATCAAAAGGTCTTTTAAAGGTTGTAATGCGGCCTGACTAAGGGTAGGATATTCAAAAGTATTAGGCTTAAGTCCCTAGGAACTAAGAGAGCATGAGCATCTTTACATATTAAATTCCCACTCAAGTTCTTTTTTCCATTTTTTTTTTTGCTTTGGATGATTACAGCCTTTTTCTTCTAATACCCTTTTTGACATTTTTGCACTTTCTTTTCTTTTTTTCTTTTTCTCAATCCCAAACAACACATCATATCCTCGTAGCCACCTCAAACTTAGTTTCTTGCAAACCTTGTCTTGCTAAGGATCCATGCTCTCCTAATCCTAAGATCGGGTTAAAGTGGTTTTTCCAGATTTTAGGCTCATAACATGAGGTCATCAAGAAACAATAGGCTAATTAGGCTCAATGCGGCTAACTAGGGAACATGCATTAGGGAACATGCATTAGGGACTGGTCCAATTTAGGCCAAGTAGCTAATTCAAAGAAAATTGCCTAAATCATCTGATGCAAACACATAAACATGCAAACCATGAAGAGACTCAAGCAAATTCGGGAAAGTGCAACTTGAAAGTGATTCACACAATTAAAAACATGTTGGAGGCTCAAATCCTCACCCAGACAATTTTTCAAATTGTTTGACCGAGATACAATCCCTAGTGTGTGCTTCCCTTCACCCCCAAACTTATCATAAATCAATCAATCATAACAGAATATCTCAAAGTTCAATTTTCAATTTTTCAAATGGGGATCAATTTTCAATTTCAAAACCTAGGGGGGAATCATCAACAGTCAACAAATATCATGCAATCCATCTACGCAAATTCAACAAAACCCAATCAAGCTTGCCGACACAAGACTCAACACACAAACTCTTGATCTTCTCAAATTATTAAAACAGAACAAAAACAAAGCAAGGAAAAGACAATTGAAAATAAGAGGGTTTAGAGAAAACTCATGGAGGCGGTTCCACCGGGATCCCACTGTCTGTGATACAGCGGCCAAGGAATGCTCAAATTGCAATATGATCCTCCCGGATCCCATGGCTTGTAGCATAAGGCCCAAGTGATAGACAAGGGACGGAAGCTTATTCCATGGTCCCCTAACTTGCAGCCTTGATATGGAGGTGAGCACTTGACAATTATGGCGACCTCGCCAAGTGCGGCGGACTTCTCACTCCCTCTTGGGTCAAAGTTGACCTCCTGGTCAGCAAAGTCCTCCCAATAAAAATGGGATTCAACCTCTTGGACTGGCCATAGTGTCTTCATATTCAAGGATGCAAAATCCAGTCTCTCAGGAAGAGGTTTGAACTCCATCGCTGGTTGTTCCACAGTGGGAGATGGCAAACAGGTAGTGAGGATCTCTGGTGCCGCTTCAACTTCTGCACGATTCTCACTCACTGGATTATCAAATCCATCACCTGCTATACATGCAGAAATCCCAGCGCATATCACACAAGGGTTAGTGTTAGTACAGTCAGTACATATAGTACAACAAACTGAATCAGAAAAGGCTTGAATGTCTGGAAATTCAACACACAGTTCATCAGTAATAGTGTTCTTGACATTATTATCAAAATCATGTTCAAAAGGAGTATTGTCAAGAACAGCTATTTGTGAATCTGCGTGTTCTTCAAGGAGATGTTGAGTTTGCAGTGTAGCCGAGGTGGAGGCAATGTGGCCAATCTGAGTGGCCAACTTCTGAAAACCTGCTTCTATCCTCCGTTGGCTTTGATCAATTTGAGTGGCAAAATTCTGAAAATCAGTCTCTGTCCTCTGTTGGGATTGAAGATTTTGTTCTGCCATCCGTTGATTGTTCTCTGCCATCCGTTGTACCAATTCCTCCAGACTGAGTTGGGCTAGTGTAGGGTCAGACTGATATTGTTGCTCGATTGCCATTCGTTGCACCAAGGAGGCAATCTCATCCAAGATGCCCTGTCCTCCACTAAGTTGGCTAGAATAATCATTCACTCCCAACATGCCAAAATCACTACTAAACTCATAACCTCCAACAAAGTTAGGATAATATATGCATGGCTCATAATCAACATAAGGCTAGGGGTGTTCGCGGATTGGATTGGATCGGTTTTGAGCTAAAAAGTTATCCGATCCAATGATGAAAACAACGTGCAGTTTGGATTGAATCGGTTTGTTTCCTAAAAAATATCCGATCCGATGCAATCCAATTAAATGCGGTTTGGATTGGATTGGATAATTCGGTTTTTGTCATGCTTTATTTTTTATTATTATGCCAAGTGTCCTTGCTACTTATTTAATAGTGGACAAAGGATAATCTTCATTTTAATTTGGAAGTTTGAGAAAAAATAATTATTGATATTTTTTTATGTTAATTTTCTATATCTACTTTCACTTATCTATTTTTTTTTCCTTGAATCGACTATAGATAAATTGTAACTAGTTATTTTTCAAGCTTACTTAATTGATTTCATATTTTTCATGTTTACTCAAAGTATATATATGTTATGCATCAAATTTTTTAGCAAAATATAACTTCAAGACATTAATACTTGTTCTAAATAGTCTCGTATATGTCATTCCAATAAAAATATTAAAGAGAATGAGGGACATAAAAGTATGAAAAATAATGTTTAAGTATGAGTAATACTATAATTTCAAGAATACTAGTATATGTATATAACAGATCGGTTTGGATTGGATTTGATTGGATTTCACTAGAGGATCCAAAATCCGATCTAATCCAATAAAAAATTGTGGTTTTTTCGGTTTACGGTTTATTCGGTTTTTCGGTTCGGTTGTTGCGGTTTGAATCGGTTTGGATCGGTTGATGAACACCCCTACATAAGGCATATAATCTTGCATATAGTTATCCATGGGAAGTACTAAGATTCATAACCAGACAAAGCAACCATAACAAATTCAGCGATGCAGATATATATATTTTTTTCTTTATTTTTTTTTTATTATTTTTTTTAATTTTCTGTTAATAACAACAAGAGTCCCCGGCAACGGCGCCAATTTTTGACACGCTGTCGCGCACGCGTCAAAAAGCGAGCGGTTCATAAAAATACGTAGTTAGGGAGCGACAACTCGAGTATCGTCTCACAAGGACTCTTGGGCTGTTGTTAACAGAAAAATCAGTTTTTTGGGGGTTTTGGATTTGAAATTCAATTAAGAAAACAAAACAGAAAATAATGCAAACTAAATAATTATCAAATAAGCTAAACGATCAACCTACTGCTTTCGGTTTCCCACTATCATTAATTCATATAATTCCAAGCCCTAAGCGGATTCTAATCCCTTTTCGACTGTAACATCAATTAACAAGCGAAACCGACGCTACGAGACTTATGTTCCTAATTCCCGAATTAAGCAAACGGGGTGAAGCGCTCATGAATTAAGCAAACACGAATGAACACACGCGAATTAAGCAAACGCGATTAAGTATAGGAACACACAATCATCGAAACAAATCAATACCCATTCGATACAAACTGAATTAAGCAAACAGAATATAGAATAGTATTGAAAGAGAAAAGCAATGAAATCAGGAATTACAAAACCTCAAGCGTCAATGGAACCCGATCACAGCAGATCAATCGAAGGAGACTAGTTCTCCATTACAAAGGAAACACAAAAACGCTAAACCTAATTCGCAGCCGTACTATAATCAAAAGTCTGGATACCCCTCTAATCTGCCCTAAACAGCAATTTATAAGCTTAGGATCTGCGCGCGCTCGCGAGGCGAGCATACTCTCGCGACGCGAATATTAATTATGGCGCGAGTTCAAATTGGGTTCTCGCGAGGCGAGATAGTGATTCGCGGGGCGAGGCTTCAAATTCCAATCTGTCACAACCGTGACCTTTATCATGGCTAAGCCGTGATGGTCTCTGTCCTTCAGGGTCTTCTTATCATGCCCGTGATGCTTTCTAACTTCCAGGCTCGCGAGGCGAGACTTGGTTCTCGTGGCGAGACAGAGAGGATGGCATTTCTGGCACAGCAAGGCTTCAAGCTCACGAGGCGAGTAGCCTCTCGCGGGGCAAGTAATTCCAGAATTGCTTCTCTTTATTAACCTGAAAACATGGAATAGCAGTAAGTGCTTTATTTGACTCTAAATGAACTAAATTAACCTAAAACTACTTTAGAGACTCAAAATGTTGCTTGAAGACAATCAAGTCTAATTTGGGCGAAAATGAGATTAAACTCGAATAAAACCTATGGTCTTACTAGTTAAAAACTAGTCGAGCCAGAGGCTGATCAAAGCACAATTACAAACACCTATGTGCAAGTGGATGAGTAAGAGAGAAAATAGAGAGAATGATTTAAAGAGTAAAAATTCAAAGAATATGATAGCAAATTCGTGTGTATTTTTATGTATTTCCTCTGAAGTGAACCTTATGATATAGTTTTGAAACTAAACTCATTTTTCTCGAGCCATAATCGATTATTTAAAAAGCATAATCGATTATTTTAGGAAAAAATCAAAAGGTACATTTTGAAACAGTAAGGTCATAATCGATTAGAGTAATCAATTACTTGGTCTCTATTTGAAAGCACTGATGAATCAAAATAGCATAATAGATTATCCTAATCGATTATGAAGCCTCTGACTTTTGGTTTAAACAGCAACAATCGATTACCTAAAAACCATAATCGATTATTATTTGAAATTCTAAACTCAACCGTTCAGACACATTAAAGCTCCATTAAGATGTAATTAAGCCATTTAAAAGCTGAGTTTAAAACGTGTTGAAATAGTAATAATCGATTACCATAATCGATTATTGCACTTTAAAATTTGAATTTCAAAAACCTAACAGCTCGATCATTTAAAGACTCATCTAAGCACACTTAAGAGCTGCATAATCGATTACCATAATCGATTATTGTATGTATAAAATGGTTTTTGAAAAGCTTTAAAGATCAAAAGATATTATAATAAAATATTAAATAAATACCTTTTACATACCTTTTTCAAAACAGACTTTAAGTGTGTGTGTGATTAATTTTAATTATGAGAGACACACAACCATTTACATAACTTCTAAAACAAGCAATACAAATAAAATAAATTCCCTTAACCCAAGTATTTGCTTGTTGGTCTTTTTCACCCTTTTTGCAAATAGTCCTTAGACTTGAATACCTTTTGTCATTCATCAAAATACATGTACCTGTCAAGGCATACATCTACAAACTCCCCCTTTTTTTATGATGACAAACATCTCATGAGGGATTTTCTAAAATTCGAAGTTAGAGCAACAAATAATTTTATATATCAGTTTTTAAGCGACGTTTGCTCTACTCCCCCTCACTTCATGCATTATTTAAAAATCCTCTCCCACTTAAGCATGCAATCATCAAATGTCTCTCCCCATTTTGGCATTATCAAAAAGCGGGAAAAACAATTGAAACATTTCATGGCATATATCCACCAAAATTTAAATCATTCAAGTATGAGATATACTAGCCATGTCATGCAAAAAGTAATTTAACCAAACATCATAGTCATAGATAATAAAAAGTGTATGTGGGGAAGCTAAAGTGCCAAGAATACTAAAAATATACAATCATCCAAAAAAAAGTAATAAGAGTCATAAAATATGAAAATATGGAATTATGAAAATAGTACTAAATATAGTACTCATCATCTGCATAATCTCCACCAACAACAGCATCTCCACCATCCTCATCATCACCACCATCGTCATCCGTGTTGCTGTTGTCCAAGTCATCCTGAGTCTGTTGGGCCACTCGGAGTGGATTGACCTCAGTTGCAGTGACTCTATGCTTCAAGGAGTTTACTTCCAATGAGAGCTCACAAATAGCCTTAGAGTTTGCTCGGATCTCTGTGGTGTTGACCCTAACCTCAGGAAGAATGCTCTCAAGTAAGGCCATCATTTCTGGTGAGGCTGCAGCAGGAGGGACCTGTGAAGATGATGCTCCATCGGTGCATGGTGACTGATTTTCATGCCATTTCCAACCTTTAGGTTTGTATTCCCAATCACCACCACGTTGAATGATTCCTATCTGGTTAATTGTACCCCCCTTCATCATGGCATGAAATTTCTTATAATCTAGCTTAGCCTCTCCAGTGAGGTTATCCCTAACATGCCTAATGATACGGGTCACCAAGTGACCATAGGGCAGCTCAGCACTACCCCGGTTGTCATACATATGCTACATAACCAAGCCATCCCAGTTCACTTTCTTTTTCTTTTTCTTTTCCAGTAGCCACAACACAACAACATCCATTCTCAATAACTACGAAAAAATATGGCGTCTAGGAAATAAAAGCCTAGCTACCACATAGTGCAACAACCTACTTTGAACTTTCATCTGACCACCAGTTATTTCCTTATCAGTTGCATCAGTAGGATCAGTTAATACATCATTAATAGCCTAAATCCTAGCAAACTCGTTTACCAAGGGTTCCGCAATAAGACCCTCGGTAGTGGCATAGGTGCCTTGAGAAGGCAAGCCAACAATTCTGCCAAATGCCTTATCAGAAAGACGGATGGGTTTTCCACATACTTCATAAATTAAAATTCCATCAACTAGCCTAAGGTTGCAATAGAATACCTTTACTAAGTCTGGGTAAATATCCTCTGATTGAGACAGGAACTCGGTGATTTATGCAAAATCCAAATATTCCAGAAACTTGAAGTTACTCTGCCTCATCCATTCAATGTCCAGAAAACGAGGTTTCTGAATTTCTTTGTTGATGTAGGTGCTTTTGAAGGTTGCTGATTGATCCCCATTAGTAAAACCATTTCTCCACTCGTTCTTGTGTAAGTGGACCAGGATTGATTACTACAGTTCTTTGGCGTTTAGGAGGCATGGTGGTGATGGATGATTAATAGAGATGAAGAGTTTTTTAATAGAGAGATTTTTGAGTATAAAACCAGAGAAAAGTAGTGAAAGAGGCGCAAAACACATGCAAATGACGCTAGGGTTTCGGGTTTTACCTTATAAACTCGTTCCATAATCGATTATTCTACCTCAATAATCGATTATTTCGATGATGTGGCAACGCCTGGTTGGCTGGTTCCTGCCCGTGTGGTTTTGGCGCCAACCTTTCAGCTTCACATAATTGATTATGTAATTGATTATTTTCTGGGTTCTTCATCAAAAAATCGATTATGTATGAATGTTGATGAACACTAATCGATTACTTAATCGATTAGTCACCTTCTGGAAATCTGAGATTGTTTTGTAATCGGTTACACTGATCGATTACCACTCTTCTGTCCACGCTGCCCAAAAAAGTCAGTGAAAGCATAATCGATTAGGTTAATCGATTATGGTCTCTGTGTTGTGGACTAAAAGTTTCATTTTGGCATAATCGATTATGCTATTTCTGCCTGCACACTTAATAAACGCATTAGCAACTAACAAGGTGTGTTATGCAGAAATTAATTGATGCATGACTGGTTCAAAATCCCTAATTCAGTTCTTATGAAAAAGAAGCTTTCTTTCGGTAGGGGTTTTGTAAGAATATTTGCGAGTTGTTTAGATGTTTCAACAAATTCAATCATGCAATCCCCTTTTTGAACATGATCCTTAATAAAATGGTGTCTAATTTCAATGTGTTTAGTCCTTCAGTGATACACAGGATTCTTAGTGAGGTTTATGGCACTTGTGTTGTCACATTTTATCGGAACAATGTTAAGACTAATTCCATAATCATTTAACTGTTGCTTCATCCAAATGATTTGTGCACAACAACTACCCGCCGCAACGTATTCTGCTTCAGTGGTGGGTAAAGCCACATTTGCTTGTTTCTTGCTATGCCAAGAAACTAAAGCATTCCCTAATAAGTGGCAAGTTCCACTAGTACTCTTTCGGTCTAATTTGTAACCCGCAAAATAGAATCTGAATACCCAATTAGGGTGCAGTCAGCCCCTTTAGGGTACCATAAACCCATATTTTGTGTGCCAATGAGATATCTCATAATGCGTTTTACCGCGGCGAGATGTGATTCCTTAGGGTTTGATTGAAACCGTGCACACATACATACACTAAAATGATATCAGGGCGACTAGTAGTAAGATAAAGAAGAGAACCTATCATACGTCTATACTTACTTATGTCGACGGACTTACCGTTCTCATCCTTGTCAAGATAACAAGATGTGCTCATGGGAGTGGATAGCTCCTTTGAATTGTTCATCCCAAACTTCTTAAGAAGCACTTTGCAATATTTCGATTGGTTGATGAAAATTCCTTCCTTTTATTGCTTGATTTGCAATCAAAGAAAGTAATTGAGCTCCCACATCATTGACATCTCAAATTCGCTTTGCATAATTTTAGAAAAATCCTTTCACAAAGTTTCATTAGTGGCACCAAAAATTATATCGTCCACATAAATTTGCACAAGTAGAATGTCATGTTTTTTTGTTTTTGATGAAAAGTGTGGTATCAACTTTTCCTCTTTGAAAACCATTTTCAAGCAAAAACTTACTTAAGCGTGCATACCAAGCCCTAGGGGCTTACTTTAAACCATATAAAGCCTTTTTGAATTTGAAAACATGATTTGGAAATTCAAAATTTGAAAAACCAGGGGGTTGATCCACGTAGACTTCTTCTTGAATAAAACCGTTTAAAAAAGTGCTTTTAACATCCATTTGAAAGAGTTTGAAATCCATGATGCAAGCAAAAGCAAGAAGCATGTGGATGGCTTCCAGTCTAGCTACGGGAGCATATGTTTCATCGAAATCTATGCCCTCTTGTTGATTATATCCTTTAGCTACAAGCCTAGCTTTGTTTCTAACAATTATTCAATTTTCATCTAGCTTGTTACGAAAAACCCATTTTGTTCCAATTACCAAATGGTTTTTAGGTTTAGGGACTAATTCCCAAACATCGTTTCTTTCAAATTGATTTAGTTCATCTTGCACGGCAAGTGTCCAATGTTCATCTACTATGGCCTCGTCAATATTTTTAGGTTCTATTTGTGATACAAAAGCCATGTAATGACAAGCATTATTTAGAGAGTTTCGAGTGGTTACCCCTTTTGAGACATCACCTATTATGTTGTCAAGAGGATGGTTTCTAGACGTTCTCCATTTTCTTGGAAGATCGGAATGAGGCGTCTCTTCTTCTTGTGGAGGTGGTTGATCAACATCTTCCTTTTCTTGAGTGTGTTTCTCCTCAAGATAGTTTCTTCCCAATATTTCTGCAAGGTCATCAACACATTCCTCTACCACAGCTTTAAGGTTAGTCTCATAAAAAGACACATGCACAGATTCTTCAATGGTCATAGTTCTTTTATTATAGATTCGAAAATCTTTACTAGAATTGAAATATCCAAGAAATATACCTTCATCAGCTTTAGCATCGAATTTACTAAGGTTATCTTTACCATTATTTAAAACAAAGTACTTACATCTGAATACGTGAAAGTGGGAGATGTTAGGCTTCCTTCCCTTGTAAATTTCATAGGGCGTTTGTTTCATAATAAATCTTATGAGGACTCTATTCATCACATAGCATGCGGTGCTTACCGCGTCTGCCCAGAAATACTTAGGAATGTTGGTCTCATTGAGCATCGTCCTCCCTAGCTCTACCAGAGACCGATTTTTCTTTTCCACCACCCCATTTTGTTGGGGAGTCCTAGGTGAGGAAAAATTATGCCCGATTCCATTTTCAGTACAAAAGGCCTTAAATGCCTCATTTTGGAACTCACCACCACGATCACTTCGGATAGTTACAATGTTTAATCCCATCTCGTTTTGAATAACCTTGGCAAGTTTACGAAATGCACTGAAAGCCTCATTTTTATGAGGTATAAACAAAGTCCATGTATAACGAGAATATTCATCCACAATTACAAGTGCATAGTAATTACCACCAAAGCTCATAGTTCTAGATGGACCAAACAAATCCATATGTAAAAGCTGTAAAGGCCGGTTTGTAGAAACAATGTTTTTAGTTTTAAAAGAGGCCTTTACTTGTTTTCCCTTTTGAGAAGCATCACACATCTTGTCTTTTTCAAAATGAAGCTTTGGTAAACCAATTGCTAGGTCCTTGCGAACCAACTTATTAAGATGGTCCATGTGAATATGAGCCATCCTCCTATGCCATAACCAAGTCTCATCCTTTTTACTTATTAGACAGCATACATCATTTGAAAGTAGGTCATCCAAGCAAACCATATAGATATTTCCAATTCTTTATCAAATTAATCTAGTTTGTTTGTTAGAATCCATGACCATGCATTTAGAGTTATCAAACACAACATTAAATTCTTTATCACACAGTTGGCTTATACTTAACAAATTGTGTTTCAAACCCTCAACATATAGAACATTTTCTATGGTGGGGTTAGGACTCTTACCAATAGTCCCAATTCCCAAAACTCTACCTTTAGTGTTGTCACCATAGAAGACGAAACCACCCTTTTTGGGTGTGAGGGAGGAGAACTTATTTTTGTCTCCCGTCATGTGCTTGGAGCATCCGCTATCAAGATACCAGTTTGAGTTCTTTGCTTTCAAGCACACCTACAAAACAGATTCAGATTTTAACCTTAGGTACCCAAATCACGTTGGGTCCATGGGAGTTAGCCTTGGGCACATTGCCCTTTTGTACCCATACTTTCTTTCCATTTAAAATTTTGTTCTTTCTAGCATTGCAAATAGAAGCAGTGTGTCCTTTTCTACCACAATAAAAACATTTTACAAAAGAACTACTAGAAGTATTTGTTGGACTAAAGAACCTCTTAAAATATTTTTCATGCAATTTAGGGTGATAGCCTAAATCGGCTTTATCATAGGTTCCTTTTTTATTTCCTAATAAAACATTTAAATTATCCCTTCCACTAGTGAACTTAGTAAGTGTGTTGTATAGGTCTTCAATTTTAACTTTCAAAACCTTGCATTCTCTACAATTTGAAACTTTGTTCTCACAAGATAGGCATGATGAAGTTTTCAACAAAGTTTGCTTTTTCTTTATTTCTTCCATTTCTTTATTTAAAGAATCAATTTTCAATTCAAGACTAGAAATGATTTTCTTAGATGCATGTATAGTTTTTCTAAGACGCCTACTTTCATCAATTAACTCTTCACATGCAACAAGTAATTCATCATAAGATAATTCAACAATAATTTCTTCATCGATTACCTCATCATCATTGGTCTCATGGTTTTCCATGAGACAAAGGTTGGCTTCTTCGTCATCGGATTCATCGGAGGAGTCCATGTCATTGTCTTCCCAGGCAATGTATGCTCTCCTTCCTTTTCTATCCTTTTGTGGCCTCTTTTCCATCTTATCATTCTTCTTTTGGACTCGAGGACACTCGGGACGAATGTGACCCATCTTTTTGCAATCGAAGCATGTAGGTACATAGGAGGTTGCTTCTCCTTCAACCTTCTTTTGGGGAGTGAAATTCTTATGAGCTCTTCCTTTGTTTCTTAGGAGGATTTTGAATTTACGGACCATCAAGCTCATGTCCTTATCTCCTTCGGTGAGTTCTTCAAACTCATCACAATCACTGTCTTCCTCAACTGTCTCATTCATACTGGCCTTAAGAGCAAGGCCTTTCTTTTTCTTGTCATTTTCCTCACTTTCAGTGAGGCAGTTCAACTCAATCTCATGTTCCTGTAATTTACCAAACAAAGTAGCCAAAGACATAGAAGATAAATCTCTTGATTCAGATATGGCAGTTACTTTTGGTTTCCAATTCCTATTCAAACATCTGAGTACTTTGTTGATTAAGCCTTCATTTAACAATGTTTTCCCAAGAGCCCTAAGATGATTTATATATGAGTGAGACGTTTTTGCATATCTTGTATGCTTTCATCCTGTTTCATCCTAAATAGCTCATATTCATGGGTTAATGTGTTCATCCTAGCCCTTTTGACCTCGGTAGTACCTGCACGGGTCAATTGATGGGTGTCCCACATTTCTTTCGCAGTCTTGCAATTTAAGACCCTATAGAACTCATCGTAGCTTAAAGCTGAAGTGATGATGTTCCTAGCTTTTAAATTGTATTGGACCTTTTTCTTTTCATCGTCAGTCCAAAGGGTTTTTGGTTTATCCACCGAAACACCATTGACTTCGTGCTGGGGGACAAATGGACCATTTTCCACAGCATCCCAAATATCAATATCAGAAGCTTCTGAAAAGATTTGTATTCTTTCCTTCCAATATCCATACCCTTCACCATTGAATGATGGGGGTCTATTTACGGAACTGCCCTCATTATGAAAACCGTTTGAAGTCATATTTCCTATTGAGACGGTTTCGTCCTTTATATCCAAGAGTTAAGCTCCGATGCCACTTGTTGACAAGTGACTTCAAACACGGGAGGGGGAGGGGGAGGGGGGTGACCTGTATTTTTCAAAAACTTTGACAAATAATAAAATTTTTTCCTTTTTAAAACTTGATAAAACAAATTTGTTAGAAACGTGTGTGATTAAAAATGTTTTGCAGAAAGTAAATTGAAAGTAAAAAGATAAAGTGAACACAAGTGATGTATCCTGGTTCGGCCACAAATTACCCGGTGGCCTACGTCCAGTCCCCAAGGCAATACGACCAAGGGATTTCAAAACAACTCTAGTTTTAAAACCGGATAAACTAGAACCTTTTACAAAATAGAGCACTCTTAACACAAATCACATGACGTACTATCCCTTGTGCAAGAGCCTCAAAAACAGTTTCGTGAGATGACACTCACTTAAAAATTAGAAATAAGATTACAATGATAAGAACTCAAAAGTTCAGATAAGAATCACAACTTGAAGCACAATTACAAACACCTATATGGTGTGTATGTCTCTCAAAGATAAATGTGCAAGTGTATGAGTAAGAGAGAAAATAGAGAGAATGATTTCAAGAGTAAAAAGTTAGAGAATATGAGCAAATTCGTGTTAATTGTTCTGTGTATTTTCTCTGAAGTGAACCTTATAATATAGTTTTAAAACTTAGGTCAAAACTCTTGAAAACTCATTTTCTCGAGCCATAATCGATTATTTAAAAAGCATAATCGATTATTTTAGGAAAAAATCAAAAGGTGCATTTTGAAATAGTAAGGTCATAATCGATTAGAGTAATCAATTACTTGGTCTCTCTTTGAAAGCACAGACTGAATCAAAATAGCATAATAGATTATCCTAATCGATTATGAAGCCTCTGACTTTTGGTTTAAACAGCAACAATCGATTACCTAAAAACCATAATCGATTATTATTTGAAATTCTAAACTCGACCGTTCAGACACATTAAAGCTCCATTAAGATGTAATTAAGCCATTTAAAAGTTGAGTTTAAAACGTGTTGAAATAGTAATAATCGATTACCATAATCGATTATTTCACTTTGAAATTTGAATTTCAAAAACATAACAGCTCAATCATTTAAAGACTTATTTAAGCACACTTAAGAGCTGCATAATCGATTTCCATAATCGATTATTGTACGTATAAAATGGTTTTTGAAAAGCTTTAAAGATCATAAGATATTATGATAAATTCCCTTAACCCAAGTATTTGCTTGTTGGTCCTTTTCACACTTTTTGCAAGATAGTCCTTAGACTTGAATACCTTTTATCATTCATCAAAATACATGTACCTGTCAAGGCATACATCCACAAAGTGGTGTCCTATCAAGTGCAGATTCCATAAAACACTTCTCTGCTAAACAAAAATAGGCAACTTGTAAAGCTTTTAATGTTAAAGATCGTCACCGGTATTATGTCACATGACACTTAGCACAATTTATTTAATTCTTCTTAGTAATAAGATCATACTGATGGAAAATCTAGTCTTTTGATTTTTCTTAGGCCGGATGTAACACCCTACTTTTTATTTTCCGATTTTTTTCAGTAAAAATATTTTCGCTGTATTAACCGGAATAAATGTATTTATTTATATTTTTATCCGAGTTCATGGAGATTGATTTTTATGAAATAAAAATCATATTCATACTCTATCTTAGGGTAAAAGCTTACGATAAAAATTTGGGTTGAAAATTCATACGGAACCCGGTCTGCATTTTCACTGACAGTATAATTTTACTGGGCAGAAAACCAAATTTTGACTCGTGAATGAAATGGTTTATATTTAAATCATATTTCTAATGAGTTTGGTTGTTTTGAAAATTTTCAATCGAAAATAAAATATTACGCTTTTTACGGGCGTAAAACCCTAATCGGGAAACCGACGGAGTCGAGGAGGGAAGTGCAGAGACCCGTCAAGAGATCAGGACAACGAGTCATACATGATGACTCATGGAGGATGAGTCACCAAGCATTTATGAGCATTAAATGCAAGTAATCATGACATTTTGGTAAAAAGACCAAAATACCCCCAAGTTTTCGCGGGTATTAACAAGACGCATCTACGCACTCTTAACCACTCATTTTACGTGGTTAAAAACCTCCCACATCTCTCCAATTTCGTGCATACACCTCCAATAAATCTTACCTATTTCATTTTGCTTTCGTTTCATTATTTTCCTCTCAAAAACCGAGATCGAGTAAACGACGGAGCTGCGTATGGAATCTCCGGGAACCGCTATCGGATAAGATCGGTGACTCATTAGTGAGTCACTTTGTGTGGCCCAAAATCAGCCACACCTCCATCAAATGTGAGCCACATATTTAATAACCATAGTTAAGCAAAGTAACCCTAGTTAAGTTAATTATTAACTATGGTTAAACTTATAGTAATTAAATAATCACAAAACCCATTAAATCAATTCCTTATAACCAAACAAAGCCTAAATCTAGCCTATAAATAATCTTCAAAACCGTGGCCTCCCTCCCCTTTCACTCATCTTCTTCATTCTCTTCATCTTCCCCACCAACTAAGTTACAAAACCCTAAGAACACCGAATTCCCACCAAACATATGACCCTCTTCCTTTCTGAAACTCGGAAAACACTCAACATAAAAGTTGTTCCTATTTCTATCTTCTTTCCAACAAGATAAAGATCATCAAAAAAGGATAAGTGGATTGGGAGATAGGATCAAAATACCGAAACTGCCCAGAATTCTCAGCAACCCACGAAACAGCAGAAATAAGTCCCTTTTCACCCCTATTTTGATCCGAACCAAATGAAACCTTCAACTCCAAAGTTGTTCCATTTCTTATTATATTTCTATCAATACCATCACACCCTCAAGCTGTCCAGTTTTCAGCTTAGTGAAGGTTGATCATTTTCTTCATTTCTTCAATCTTCAAGAGGTAAAAGCTCATCTCCTTGATCACATAAGCTTTCATATTCATGTATTTCTCATGTTTATGCCATGAATCATATTTTTCCATTCCTAGATCTAGAACTTCAAATAATTCTAGAAAATTGTAGAAAAATCATAAAAATGTGAAACCAATTTCTATGATCTAGTTATGATCCCTCCTTTATTTATCCAAGAGCATGTGATCAAAATCATTTTCCTTCCCTATTAACCATTAATGGCCGAACCTAGGTAGGAAAATGGGTTTGGTGTTTTGTTGTTTGTTTTGAACGTTATTACTTGACTTAAGTTATATAATACATGTATAGCTTAAATCCAAGAGCTTAGGTCCAACAAAAATCCCTAGCTTAAATTACTAATATGGGCCGAAATCCTAACCCTAAAGGTTAGAGGATTTTGTTTCAAATTTTAGTCTTGTAATAAGTAATCTATGTTAGTTAAGACTCTAGTAACTAGGATCCAAAAGATGGCATTAAGAAGATAATCCTAAACCTATTTTCTAAGTCTTGGCCGAACCTAGCCCTAAAGTGTCATAGATGGTTGTTAGTTGATTAATTATAGTTATGTTGTTTGAATGAAGGTGGTTGTGTTAACTCGTGGCGGGATAACGAGGATCTTCGTGTACGTGTTTCCGGTGATAACTCAGGTGGGAGAAAGAACCATTCCATCGTCGGAACCGATAAGTAGTATATAATTTATAATAATGGTGTAGGGCGACCTAAACCCTACTAGTGGTCGAGTAATCGACAATACCAAAATCGTATTGGAAACTTTTCCGTAATACCAATGACGATTTGGGAATTGTAGGTTTATCGCCTTAGGTTGATTATTCATATTTGAGGATGTTTGAATTGTTTACTTTTGACTGTTTGTGATATGCTGGTTGAGGTACTCCATCTGCATGTGACGTATTGTTTCGGTGTTTGAATAATTATGATAGTGATGATGTTTTCTGTCTATCACGGCCGTGATGGTTGTCATGGCCAGGCCGTGACAGGTTCTGTATTGTAGGATTCTTGTCTTTGTTGTCTGTCACGACCGTGATGGCTATCACGGCCAGGCCGTGACAGAGTCTGACTTTGTTAATTATTTGGTTGTGATAAATTGCCTTATATGATATTGAGATGTTTGAATATTCTGTTGATTAATGTGTTATGCATGATCTGCTTATGTTTAATACTATGCTTAGATTATTTTAAGGAAAAATATATATTGCTCGGAGGTATTTTGTTTGGGTGAGAGTTTTGAATATGAATTAGAAGTGCCTCGCTATTATGGTATAGAAGTAATGTGATATAGTATGTAAGTGGAGGTTAGGAGGAAAAGCTTGAGGTACTAGGTTGTTATTGATAAAAGTCAGTGAGAATCATATGTTGCATTGGTGTTCATAACCGTGTATTTGAGATACACGAGGTCCGAAGTTCTCGTGGACCGTTCCAAATTAGAATTTAAGTTGTGCAACTATAGTGTCATTGCTATGCATAAGCACCCTTGACTGAGTTGAGAGAGAGAACCAGGGGGTGCACCGGCGGTACTGTGCAGCTATAGTGTCATTGCTTTGCATGAGCATTCTCACCATGGATGTACACCATGGGTGTGAATGTGCACCGGCGTTGGGAGCGTGTCACTTAGACGACTGACTGACATTCCTAACGAGGGATGTGTGACAGGATTAGTAGTGGTCACGTCAGCATAAAGGTTTAGTTGCATGAGTTGGAGGGTAGAGGATGATATAGTGAATTGAGGATGATTGTTGATTTTGAATGATGCGTGTCTGTGACTATTATTGTATTATATGCTATGAATCTTTTCCACTTATGATGATAGAACTGTTTCTTATCTCCCTATTTCTGTATTTTTGTGTATGTCTACTTTGTTACGTTAGAAGACCAGATGGACGAATATGTTGCTGAGGAGATGGATGGAGCCTTGTACGAGACGGAGGTTGTTGAGGAGTTGAATGACATTCCGTATGAAGATGACGCTGGAGAACAACCTACTGATTCTAATAATATAAAGTAGTAAGTTTAGGGCCAGTGAGTCATATAAGACGTTTCTTGTTTTCAGTTAGTTATAAGCATGTTTGTATAAATAAGTACCGGTGTGGGATCCTACTGAGAGGATACCCTAAACCGTGTTGTGTAAAATAAAGAATAATTATGTGTGTATTTATGTAATATAGTTTTGGTGTGTTTTGTATTTGTAGAAGTTATATGATTATTATTTAAGTTTTAATTTTTACGTATTTTCAACAGTAAGCGCGCGATTAAGTAAATAAATATTAAGGTTTTAATGTAATAATACAATGGGGAACAACGGGGTGTCTCATTTGGTGGTATCAGAGCAGTTCAATTCTAATCGGACTGTGAGGTCTAGGATGTGTTACTGGCCGTGTCTAGTTGAGTCCACATCGGATTTTAACTATGCTTAGAAGTTGGGTAGTGTGTCCGAACCCGATGCGATAATTAGCATTAGTATGGCATATGGTATTTATAGACCTGTCTATGTAGTATTATATGTCATACTGATGAGAGAGGATGATTTCTGTTACAGAATCATGGCTAATGGAACAAGAAGTCCAATTATTAGTGGCGATAGATCTCCTGAGGGAACCATTGGAGCTGACAATGGTGAGGTTAATCCTAATGGAAATGGAGGAGAGTCATCTGCGACTCCCAATATCATGGAAACGATAGCTGCTGCCTTGCTATTTCAAACACAGCAGAATACGAAGATGCTACAAATAAACAAAGAGCAGCAGGAACTGTAGAATCAAATAACAGCCATTGAAATTGAAGAGGCAGAATTGATTACTTTCTTAAAAGGGAAGCCACCACAGTTCCGAGGGGACTGTGACCCAAAGAAGGCAGAATGGTGGGTACAAGAGATAGAGAAGATATTTGACACCATGCGTTGCATGGAGGAGAGGAAAGTGACTTATGCTACATACATGATAACTGGAGAAGCAGAGTCTTGGTGGAGAGGTAAGATAAGAATACTGGAGTTAGAGGGTAGGATTATCTGCTGGCAGTTGTTTACTGAATGCTTCTTCGAGAAGTATTTTCCGAATGTAGTCCGACGTGCGAAGGAGAGGAAGTTTACTAGTCTCCGACAAGGAAACATGATTGTAGGCGATTATGTATCACGCTTTGAGGCTCTGGTTAAGTTTTCAGAATTCTATCAGAGATTCCCAGATGAGGATTGGCGATGTAGAAGGTTTGAAGAAGGATTGCGACATGAGCTGCGAAGAGCTGTAGTGTATTTAGATATTCAGTGTTCTCCGGAGTTGGTTGATAGTTGCAGTGCTATAGAAAGCATAGACCAGAGGCAAGATGCTAAGCTGAAACAACCAAGAAGTGGAGGCCCTAATCGATCAGGTTCTCCAAGGAGGGTAGAGAGTGGTTCTCAAGGGAGATGGAGACCATATACTAAACCAGTGCAGACAGCTGCACCAACACTAGTGGTTAGATAGGATCAACAACAACAAGTCTATGTTTGCTTCGGATGCGGAGGATCGCATCATTTTAGAGATTGCACGGAAAAACCTAGTTGTTTCCATTGTGGTAAACCAGGTCATTATGCTCGTAAGTGTAGACAGAGAAATAGGCAGCAGACGGTAGCTGCTGATAAAAGAGCTGGAAGTTATGGAGGTGAAGCAAGGAGAAAAGATCTAGGAGCAGGTCAGCAGCCACAGAAGAGCTTAGTTTGCTTTATATGCGGAGGACCTCATCATGTTAGAAATTGCAAGGAGAAACCTAGTTGCTTCCACTATGGAAAACCTGGTCATATAGCTAGAGATTGCGGACAGTGGGTTACTGGGAGAGTGTTTACAGTGAGGGGAGTTGAACCTTCTCACTCTATAGATCTCATATAAGGTATGTGTCTGACATCAGTGTCATATAGTTGTTAAGAATATGACATTTATTGTAAACACTTGTCGATAATCTTACGGAAGTGGAAATCGTGTTCTTGGTGGGAAAGTCTGAAGATGGTGACGGAAATCCGTAAGTTTTGTTAGTTAGTCGGTTGTGGTTTTCCTGCTTGTTTAAAATTAAGTACAGTGAAAGTATAGATTGTTGTGGGATAATTGGTATTAAGGGAACTTTATCTTAAGTGCTTGATATATTTGGATAGTATGGGTAGTCCTTGAAAATAATAAAGAGATAACGAATTAGTTTGGAGCTTATCTAGTATAGGATTCATTTGGTTGAAGCTTTGTAGCCTTTTATTTTTGAGATAATGGTTATAATGATATGTTGTTCTTGTTTAAATGGTGAGTTAGGATTTCACCTTAAGCTCTGATGGTTATGGATTACAATTAAGACTTGATTGAGCAACATATAATCTAGATATAGTATCTAAGTATTGTTTTCCATATAGTAGGATAAATAGGAAGTGATGGGAGTTTTGAGATATAGATATGACTGGTAAGATTAAGATCGGTATCAGTGAGTAAGACAATTACTATAAATCAAATATTGATCGAGGCATAGTATCATTATGGAATCTAGGGCAATGATTAATGATCGTAGTTAAGATGGATAGTATGAGTTTGGGAAGAGTAAACGAAAGTGTATATAGTAATTTCACCTAAGTTGAATATAAGCTTTCACCTAAGATGAATATGAGCAGAAAAGATGATTTCTGATGTAAATTGAGGTTACTAGAGAAATTCAAATTTGTTAAGTTAGATAATCCTAATAGGTGTTGATCTTTTGATTGCAATTTATCTTACGGAGTGTTGAGATGATTATTTGGAGATTTGAAAGGTATGATTTTAATATAATCCAGAATAGTGAAATACATTCTAAGGAACTAAGACTGTGATTGGATACATGAAGTAGGAAGTTAGGGTAGTTCGATTGTGGTGTTAATTACAGCTGTTAGATGTTGAAATAAGATTCTTTAGTGGATCAGTAGTAAGAAAAGGAAGGGATTAAGTTTTGATTATGTCCTTTAAGGATGTTAGATCAAGTTGGAAAGGTTAAGAACAATGAATAGAATACAGTGATGGATAAGTTCGAGGATAAATAGAATGATATAAGAATGAATTATGTTATGAAGTTATCGCTGTTATGTACGGAAAAAAAAAAAGCGATGAGAAATATAATGTGGGATCTTTAGATTAAGATACAATTGCAAGATGATGTCTAGTTTTGAGTTAAGAAATTCCGAGGACGAAATTTTTTTCTAAGAGGGGTAGTAAGCTAACACCCTACTTTTTATTTTCCGATTTTTTTCAGTAAAAATATTTTCGCTGTATTAACCGGTATAAATGTATTTATTTATATTTTTATCCGAGTTCATGGAGATTTATTTTTATGAAATAAAAATCATATTCATACTCTATCTTAGGGTAGAAGCTTACGATAAAAATTTGGGTTGAAAATTCAGACGGAACCCGGTCTGCATTTTCACTGACAGTATAATTTTACTGGGCAGAAAACCAAATTTTGACTCGTGAACGAAATGGTTTATATTTAAATCATATTTCTAACGAGTTTGGTTGTTTTGAAAATTTTCAACCGAAAATAAAATATTACGCTTTTTACGGGCGTAAAACCCTAATCGGGAAACCGACGGAGTCGAGGAGGGAAGTGCAGAGACCCGTCAAGAGATCGGGACAACGAGTCATACATGATGACTCATGGAGGATGAGTCACCAAGCATTTATGAGCATTAAATGCAAGTAATCATGACATTTAGGTAAAAAGACCAAAATACCCCTAAGCTTTCGCGGGTATTAACAAGACGCATCTACGCACTCTTAACCACTCATTTTACATGGTTAAAAACCTCCCACATCTCTCCAATTTCGTGCATCCACCTCCAATAAATCTTAACTATTTCATTTTGCTTTCGTTTCATTATTTTCCTCTAAAAAACCGAGATCGGGTAAACGACGGAGCTGCGTACGGAATTTCCGGGAACCGCTATCGGATAAGATCGGTGACTCATTAGTGAGTCACTTTGTGTGGCCCAAAATCAGTCACACCTCCATCAAATGTGAGCCACATATTTAATAACCATAGTTAAGCAAAGTAACCCTAGTTAAGTTAATTATTAACTATGGTTAAACTTATAGTAATTAAATAATCACAAAACCCATTAAATCAATTCCTTATAACCAAACAAAGCCTAAATCTAGCCTATAAATAATCTTCAAAACCGTGGCCTACCTCCCCTTTCACTCATCTTCTTCATTCTCTTCATCTTCCCCACCAACTAAGTTACAAAACCCTAAGAACACCGAATTCCCACCAAACATATAACCCTCTTCCTTTATGAAACTCGGAAAACACTCAACATAAAAGTTGTTCCTCTTTCTATCTTCTTTCCAACAAGATAAAGATAATCAAAAACGGATAAGTGGATTTAGAGATAGGATCAAAATACCGAAACTGCCCAGAATTCTCAGCAACCCACGAAACAGCAGAAATAAGTCCCTTTTCACCCATGTTATGATCTGAACAAAATGAAACCTTCAACACCAAAGTTGTTCCTTTTCTTATTATCTTTCTATCAAGCCAACGGTCATGATTTTTGGATCAGTATATTGTGAGATACACTCACAATACCATCACACCCTCAAGCTGTCCAGTTTTCAGCTTAGTGAAGGTTGATCATTTTCTTCATTTCTTCAATCTTCAAGAGGTAAAAGCTCATATCCTTGATCACATAAGCTTTCATATTCATGTATTTCTCATGTTTATGCCATGAATCATATTTTTCCATTCCTAGATCTATAACTTCAAATAATTCTAGAAAATTGTAGAAAAATCATAAAAATGTGAAACCAATTTCTATGATCTAGTTATGATCCCTCCTTTATTTATCCAAGAGAATGTGATCAAAATCATTTTCCTTCCCTATTAACCATTAATGGTCGAACCTAGGTAGGAAAATGGGTTTGGTGTTTTGTTGTTTGTTTTGAATGTTATTACTTGACTTAAGTTATATAATACATGTATAGCTTAAATCCAAGAGCTTAGGTCCAACAAAAATCCCTAGCTTAAATTACTAATATGGGCCGAAACCCTAACCCTAAAGGTTATAGGATTTTGTTTCAAATTTTAGTCTTTTAATAAGTAATCTATGTTAGTTAAGACTCTAGTAACTAGGATCCAAAAGATGGCAATAAGAAGATAATCCTAAACCTATTTTCTAAGTCTTGGCCGAACCTAGCCCTAAAGTGTCATAGATGGTTGTTAGTTGATTAATTATAGTTATGTTGTTTGAATGAAGGTGGTTGTGTTAACTCGTGGCGGGATAACGAGGATCGTCGTGTACGTGTTTCCGGTGATAACTCAGGTGGGAGAAAGAACCATTCCATCGTCGGAACCGATAAGTAGTATATAATTTATAATAATGGTGTAGGGCGACCTAAACCCTACTAGTGGTCGAGTAATCGACAATACCAAAATCGTATTGGAAACTTTTCCGTAATACCAATGATGATTTGGGAATTGTAGGTTTATCGTCTTAGGTTGATTATTCATATTTGAGGATGTTTGAATTGTTTACTTTTGACTGTTTGTGATACGCTGGTTGAGGTACTCCATCTGCATGTGACGTATTGTTTCGGTGTTTGAATAATTATGATAGTGATGATGTTTGTTGTCTGTCACGGCCGTGATGGTTGTCATGGCCAGGCCGTGACAGATTCTGTATTGTAGGATTCTTGTCTTTGTTGTCTGTCACGACCGTGATGGCTATCACGGCCAGGCCGTGACAGAGTCTGACTTTGTTAATTATTTGGTTGTGATAAATTGCCTTATATGATATTGAGATGTTTTAATATTCTGTTGATTAATGTGTTATGCATGATCTGCCTGTGTTTAATACTATGCTTAGATTATTTTAAGGAAAGATATATATTACTCGGAGGTATTTTGTTTTGGGTGAGAGTTTTGAATATGAATTAGAAGTGCCTCGCTATTATGGTATAGAAGTAATGTGATATAGTATGTAAGTGGAGGTTATGAGGAAAAGCTTGAGGTACTAGGTTGTTATTGATAAAAGTCAGTGAGAATCATATGTTGCATTGGTGTTCATAACCGTGTATTTGAGATACACGAGGTCCGAAGTTCTCGTGGACTGTTCCAAATTAGAATTTAAGTTGTGCAACTATAGTGTCATTGCTATGCATGAGCACCCTTGACTGAGTTGAGAGAAAGAACCAGGGTGTGCACTGGCAGTACTGTGCAGCTATAGTGTCATTGCTTTGCATGAGCATTCTCACCATGGATGTACACCATGGGTGTGAATGTGCACCGGCGTTGGGAGCATGTCACTTGGACGACTGACTGACATTCCTAACGAGGGATGTGTGACAGGATTAGCAGTGGCCACGTCAGCATAAAGGTTTAGTTGCATGAGTTGGAGGGTAGAGGATGATATAGTGAATTGAGGATGATTGTTGATTTTGAATGATGCGTGTCTGTGACTATTATTGTATTATATGCTATGAATCTTTTCCACTTATGATGATAGAACTGTTTCTTATCTCCCTATTTCTGTATTTTTGTGTATGTCTACTTTGTTACGTTAGAAGACCAGATGGACGAATATGTTGCTGAGGAGATGGATGGAGCCTTGTACGAGACGGAGGTTGTTGAGGAGTTGAATGACATTCCGTATGAAGATGACGCTGGAGAACAACCTACTGATTCTAATAATATAAAGTAGTAAGTTTAGGGCCAGTGAGTCATATAAGACGTTTCTTGTTTTCAGTTAGTTATAAGCATGTTTGTATAAATAAGTACCGGTGTGGGATCCTACTGAGAGGATACCCTAAACCGTGTTGTGTAAAATAAAGAATAATTATGTGTGTATTTAGGTAATATAGTTTTGGTGTGTTTTGTATTTGTAGAAGTTATATGATTATTATTTAAGTTTTAATTTTTACGTATTTTCAACAGTAAGCGCGCGATTAAGTAAATAAATATTAAGGTTTTAATGTAATAATACAATGGGGCACAACGGGGTGTCTCACCGGATATACTTTTAATTTGCTATTATTTTTTCTTTATATGTGACAATCATTCACAAAATACACATGTCACTTGTGAGGACAAATAAATTCCAAAATGTGTCTAATCATCCAAATTTGTAGTGATCTGCGAGGACCCCATGAAGTCAAGATTGGGTGTTGTTAATAGATCCACAAATGATATATTACCTCCAACCTGGACAACACCATATAAGAAACTAAAATAATGGAACAATGAACCATTAAATGACTGACCATTTACATGCCTGTATACTCGGATTAATATCATCTTTAAATGCTGAACCTAAACCCATGAATGCGGGCTGTGAAACTGTTGAGAACCCAACGACTGTCTTCAAATATCAACATTGAAGCATCTGTATTGACATAAACATCCCTTGACTGTATAGAAAAACAATCAACAAATCAAAATACATTTCTAACTCATCATCAAAAACTAACATAAATTATCTAGAAATTCTATAACAGACAAACATATCCATCAAATTATAAAAAATTAACCCACAACACATAAACAATCAAATTTTACATATTTAGCACTATCTTATAATGGACACAAACCACGATGCTTGCATCCGATGGATATCATGGAGCGCCTTAGTTGCATCTTCAGACTCTGCAGCTACTTCAGCAACCTCATAGAAATTTTTGCACGATTTGTCATATCTTTCCATCTATGGCTTCAAGTCCGTCACACCATAACTGCTCTTAATAAATGAATGCTTCCTCCTGATATTTTTCTTCCACCTTGCTAAAACATACTTATCGGGGACGTTTTTAAGCCTCTCTTGAGTACACACACATAACACATGACCACACAAAATACCTCTAAACTCAAACAACGAGCATTCACAACAAGCATCATGGTTTTCACGATTAAGCACAACTTTAAAGATACGCTCCTTTGGTCTATCACCAAATAACACCTCCTCTAACACATGATAAGTAGCAAGGCAACCCTCCACAGTCTTCAAAGAGGCATTACAATTCATTTTATCTCTAAATTCAGCTTGAACCTCTTTAAACTTGGCATGAGTGTAAGTGCCTTAGAATTTCATTTCAATTGAAGAGTTTGACCCGCAAGGAATAGTTGTATCCATTGATTGAAAATCAGCCTGAAATTCTTTTTCTGCTCTACTCTTGAGAGCATTATCGTATTGCTTAACAAATTGATTTAGACTTGTTGTTGAATTGATGTATCCATCAAAGATAGCATGTATGCTCTCACTTCACTTCGTTGACTTACCTGCCCAAAAAATGATGGAGATGAACATGATTAATAATGACCAGATGACTAGTTAACCAAATAATGAACACGATTAACCAAATATTTGCAAGTGATTAACCAATTATTTAAAATGTTGTGGTAAACTTATCGAATTAGCAGGATGAGTCATTAACCAAATAACGAACTGTATTAACCATATATTTGAACGTGATTAACCATATATTATAACGGGAGTGGAAAATAACTAATTGAAGTTTCAGGATGACCCATTAACCAAATAAAGAACTGAATTATCCAAATATTTACAAGTGATTAACCATATAATTAAAATAATTGTGGGAAATGACTATAAGAATCAAGATACCTGATTAACCACATACCTTCCCAAAAATATTTCCTAAGCATGGTTGGTGCCCATCTATGACGCTCCTTGTACAACCCACTCAACCAATCATTCTGTCCAAGCTCAAATTTTTCGATGAAATAACACCATTTATCTTCAAAATCAGCTGGTGTGAAAGTATCATAAACCGCTTCTTTCATTGCACACTTAATACTTTTATATTCACCATATCCGTTCAGCTTTTCAGGAATTTTTTTATTATATGCCATAAGCACCACCTGTGGCAAGATGTAGGGAGGACTATCTCAGTGGCATTTTGCATAGCCTTACATTGGTCAGTCACAATGCCCACAGGTGCCTTTCCTAACATACAACGAAGCCATGATTAGAAAAGCCACACAAATGTGTCCGGGTCTTCAGCTGAAACCAGGCCACATCCAAATAATGTTGATTGACCATGACAATTCACACCAATAAACGCAGCAAAAGGCATGTCATATTTATTGGTCAAATATGTTGTGTCAAAAGTCACAACATCGGCAAAAGATTCATAAGTAGCCCTACTTCTTGCACCAGCCCAAAACACATTCCTTACATGAAAATCATAATCCAAATCTATCTCATAGAAGAAATTACTATTTTGTTCACTCATTTGACGAAAATAGCTTACTAAGGCTTTGCCATCACCTCCCTTTCCAATTGCACGCCTTTCCTTGTTAACATAATTCTGCACGTCTCTCTCACAAAATGGTATATTTTCATGCCCTCCTGCATCCATAACAAGAGATTGGAATGCCTTGTTAATCCTCACTCCTACATCATCATTTATTGATTGTTCTCCTTACATGCAAGTTCATTTTCTTGTTAGCCTTGAAGAACCTTGCCTTTGTAGGGCCGATCTCATGGGAATGCTCAGGTACAAAAGGTTTAATGTACCACAATCCATCTTATCCCAACTTAATAGCAATCCTTGCTGAGAAATTGTTCCTTTTAGTCGGTAGTGTCTTCAACGTACATGAAACTTCTGAAACTTGAGATCCATCTCTCGAACATACTAGCATTAAGTAATTTATCTCACCATCCTCTCCTTTTTTTTGATGTTCTAACCTTCCACCCAAAACCCTTATTGGAAGCGTACTCTCCATAAAATGAGTTCACCTCGTCTATGGAAGAAAAGTACATATCTGTTACAAGCTCCCATCTTTCACAATCAACAGTAAAGCTGCCTACTTCAGTAGCACAGGTATCCAAATTGTTTGAACTATCCATGGACTTTCAATAGTGGGTGTCACACCAAAATTGCACAACAATGTAAATATATGGTTAATCACTTACAAAATATTTGGTTAATTCAGTTCAATATATGGTTAATTGGTTATCCTAAAGCTTACAACCTATATGTGTAACACCCCTTTTTTCATAAATAAGCGTAATGAATTTATATGTATTATATATATGTTGGCATATGCCTTTTAGGTTTTTTATGATGGCTAAGTTCATGTTTGGGAAAGTTTAGCCTTAGAAAGGTTCAACCCTTTTAGAGTCATAGTAACCTGTTTCACCGTTTTGGCCATATCTTGAGTTCTAGATGTCTGATCGAGGTGATCTTTGTGGCGTTGGGAATCTAAGAGAATTATCTACAAGTCTTATTTCAACTATTTTTCTCAATTCGGCTTTTTAGGCCTCACCCCGCGACCATTTGTTCGCCTCGCAAAAATTGGTTCGCCCCACAAATCGACGTGCACCATAAATGTGTTTTTGGGCTTCTAAACAGCTCCTAATGACCCAAACTCATATATATACCGTTAGACTCGACCTAAACCTAGTTTACACGACCTCAACACTAAGAAAACTGCCTCTCTCCTTCCTCTTTGAATCCTTATGGTTTTTCTCCCTAAAACTCTCTCTAGGGTACCCGTTCTTGTACCGTTCGTCACCATTCGTTGATAGGAGAACATCGCTGTGAAGATGTGATCATCGTATTTGATTTTTAAACCTTCAAATAAGGTAACATTCGTACACCTCGTCCCTCTCGTTCTTTCCCTTTTGATTTCTTGGCCTAAGAGTCTAATTAAGGTGTTTCCTTGTTGTTCTTGAGGTCGCAGATAAGTGCTTTTGAGACGAGACCTTAGAGGACCCTCTTTCTTCTTTTGAAACGTGAACCTCATACCAAGTATTGGAGAAGAATAGTGTATACACTAGGCTAGGGAGTAGCGTAAGATAAGGGGTTCCTATAGCCCCGTTTATTGTTGTTATAATGTATTGTTGCCATGATCTACCTAGTTGTATGACTGAATTATTTATATGTTTAATTGGATTAATTGGTATGCCTATTTGTTATAATTTTTGAGTTGTTCATGATGCGGTATGCCTATTGAATTGTCTTATACCATGAGTTTTGGTTGAATTGATATGAATACCCATGATTATGAATGTTATTGTTATGACATGGATTATATTGATTACATTGACTGTATATGTTGTTGATGATGATGTTATCGTTATGTTGAATATGCTAATAAGACCCTAATCGGATTTAATTAGGACTCTTAGTTAACATATGAATTAAGGGATTAATTCCCTAAAGCTTTATAAGACATGAACTGTGTTAGTGAGGGGTGAGGTTTCATGCCGAATGTTTTAGTTAAGACCCTAGGATCTGATTTGAGAGAATTAGGGAGCCTAAACTCCAAGAACACGTTGAATTCTGCCCAGAACGGTATGACCCTGCCCAGGAGCACTGTCGTGCTGAACAGGGAGCACGACCGTGTCCCCAGTTAAATTCTGGAAAACAGGCCGCGCATTGACCATGACCGTGCAGGACAGTGAGCATGATGAGCCTCTGTTTGACTGGTTTTATAACTAATAAAGACCACGGCTTTGTGCTTATTTTATATCATTTTCACCCAAATTAGACTTTATTGTCCTTAAGTAGTATTTTGAGTCTGTAAAGTGTTTTTAAGTTAATTTAGTTGATTTAGAGTTAAATAAAATACTTATTATATTTTCTTATTTTCAGGTTAATAAAAGGAATAAATCTGGAGTCTTTCGCCCCGCGAACCAGAAGGTGACTGTTCCTGATATTGCAAAACTTTCTGTCTCGCCCCGCGAAGAAGGACTCGCCTCGCGAGTACCTGGAAGTCAGAGAGCATCACGGTTTACCCGTGTTGAAGGCCACGGGCGTTACAGCTGGGAATTTGAAGAGTTCGCCTCGCGAATTTATGCTCGCCTCGCGAGAAGACCAAGAGTTGCAGACCTTTCGCATAATTCGCCTCGCGAGGCCTTGGATTCCAGAATTTGTATATAAACTGCTCTATGGCAGAATGAAAAGTTGGCTAGTCAGTTTTGGCTAGTCTCAGTTAGTAGTTAATTAGTTTTAGTTTTATTTTCTCTTCTTTTGTTTTGCTTCTGTAATGGAGAGCTAGTCTCCTAGGATTAATCTACTGTAATTGGTTTCCATTACCACACTTGAGGTTCTGTGATTCCTCTTTCATTTGCTTTTCTCTTTTCAATGCAATGCTGTATGTTTCTGTTTGTTATTTCAGGAATGTATAGTGTGGTATTGTTTCATTTCGGTGATGTTATGTTCCTATATATAATCGCGTTTGTTATTTCGCGTGTGTTCATTCATGTTCGTTTGTTCATGAGAGCTTCACCCCGTTTGTTATTTCGGGAATAGGAACATACATCTGTAGTGGCGGTTTTCGTTTGTTAATTGTTGCTACAACCGGGAGGGGATTAGTATCTGCTTAGTAGAATATGCATGAACCGATGATAGTGGGGAAACCGAGAACAGTAGGTTAATCGTTCTTTAGTTATTTGTTAATCTCTTGATCGCTTCTGTTTTCTTGCTTTGTTTTCTGTTTTGTTTCTTTATTTTATTTCAATCTCAAAACCCCCAAAACTAACTTTTGATTTTCTGTTAATAACAACAACAACTAAAGAGTCCTTGAGAGACGATATCCGAGTTGTCGCTCTATACTACATTATTTTAATAATCGCTCGTTCTTTTTGGCGAGTGGCGACAGCGCGGTCAAAAATTGGCGCCGTTGCCGGGGACTCTGGTTTGTTGATATTAGCAGAAAATATTTATAAAAAAAAAATAATAATTCTTTGCTAATTAGTTCTGTCTGCTTTGTCTGGATGTTTGATTGCCATGGATAATTACATGTATGGATATTTGCCTAATGTTTATTATGAACCACCACCTTGCATGTATTATCCTAATTTTAGTGAGGCACCACCATACTATCCTAGCCAAGTGACCACCTCTGCACCTTCCGAACCTTCACAGAGCACCTTGGATGAGATTGCTTCAATGCTACAACAAATGGAAGGGAACAATCAACGGATGGCACAACAAGATCTTGAATTTCAACGGATGATGGAGGCGAGCAATCTTGAATTTCAACAGAAGATGGAGGCTGAATACCAGAGGGACCAAGCTGAATCTCGGAAGTTGTGGGCTCTAATTGATCAAGTTACCGCCAACTTGGCTGCAACGCTAATTCCACAGCCCCTCGAAGAACCTACAGAGGCACAAGTTATTCTTGAAAATATTTCTGATGATAATTCTGATAATATTTCTGTTGATGATGAATTGTGTGTTGAATCCCCTGATTCTAATGATTGTTATTGTGATGGCAGTGCTGCTTTGTGTATATTCTGTTATGCAGCTTTATACTGTTCAGGAAACATAGAGAAGGAGGATCAGGAGGACATTTGCTCCACCGTGCTTGAGGGTAAAGAAGAACCTTTGGGAGTAGATGATTCAAGTAAAACAATTGAATGTGTTGAGAGTAATGGGGTGGATGCACTGTGTGAAGAATTCCCAGACATTCTAACTTTTTCTGATTCATTTTCTTGTAATATATGTACTAACTCTAACCTTTGTGTGGTGTGTGCTGAAATTTCTGCATGTATAGCAGGTGATGAAATTGTTCGTGCAGTGAATGAAGAAAGTGCAGAAAATGAAGCAGCACCAGTAACCCTAGCTAACTGTTTGCCACCTCCCCCTGAGGAGCCACCAGTGATGAAGTTCCAACCTTTGAATTTGTCACCATGGCCGGTCCAAGAGGTTGAGCCCCACTTCTATTGGGAGGATTTTGTTGAGAAAGCGGTCATCTGTGACCCGAGAGGAAGTGAGAAGTCTGCCGCACTCGGCGAGGTCGTCATAATTGTCAAGCACCCACTTCCACATCAAGGCTGCAAGTCATGGAAGCATGGAATGAGCTTCCGCCCTTTGGCCACCACGTGGGCCTTATGCTACAAGCAGTGGGATCCTGGTGGAACCGCCCTTCAATGAGTTTTCTTAACCCTTTCTCCTTTTTAATTTTCTTTTCCTTACTTTAATTCTGTTTTGTTTTGAATAAAGCTCCTGAATAATTTGAGAAGCTCAGGAGCATGTGTGTTGAGTCTTTTGTTGGCAAGTTTGCTAGATTTTGATTGATGTTGCACAGATTGCTTGGATGATTGATATGTGATGATTCCCCCTAGGCTGAAAAATTTTTGTTTTTGAAATGTGATTCCCATGTGAAATTGAAAACTGAACTTTGAGATTTTGTTATGATGGCATGATGTATGATAAGTTTGGGGTGATAGGAAGCACACACTAGGGATAGAATCTCTTTCAAACAATTTGCATGAATGTCCAGGTGAGGTTTTGAGCCTCCAACATGTTTTAAACTGTGTGAAAATCACTTTCAAGTTGCACTTCCCTGGATTTGATTGAATCTCTTTTTGGTTTGCATGATTATATGTGTGTAGCAAATGATTTAGGCATTTTCTTTGTAAATAGCTACTTAGCCTAAAATAAACCATTCCTAATGCATGTTCCCTAGTTAGCCCTTTTGAGCCTATTAGCCTGTTAGTTCTTGATAACCTAATGCTATAAGCCAAAAATCTGGAAAACCATGTTAACCTGATCTTAGGATTAGGAGAGCATGAAATCTTAGAATGGGTGCAAGAAACTAAGTTTGGGGTGGCTGCAAGGTGTAATGTGTTGTTGGGATTGGGGCCAAAGGCTTGTGAAAGAAAAAGTGTACAAATGTAAAAAAAAAATTTGAAAAAAAAAATACAAAAAAAAAATTACAAAAATACAAAAATGCCAAAAAGGTTATTGAAATAGAAAAAAAAGCTGCAGCCACCCAGAAGTGTAAAGAAAAAAATAAAGAAAGGAACTTGAGTGAATTTCAAAGTGTAAATATAGTTCATGCTCTCTTAGTTCCTAGGGTCTTCAGCCTAGTTCCTTTTGTATATCCTACCCTTAGCCAGGCCCCATTACAACCCATAAAAGACCTTCTGATGTTGCTTGCATGTTTTCTGTGGGAACCATTTTGAGATGAAAATCAAATTTTTGGGAAGTGTTGTTGAAAAGTGAAACTGAGTGCAAGTTGTTAGCCTGACACAAACTGAGTGATTGAGTGATATACTAAATGCCCTTGTGAGGAAGGCAGTTGTTTGAAGTTGGTGATCTCCCTCTTGTGTGTAACTTAGATCCCCTGCTTAGATTTCTGATTGTTTTCATGATGAAATTCTCAAATGTTTGGAATAAATGAATGTGGGGATTGCTCTGTTTGAAAAGGGGGGAACAATGAAGAAAACTGTTTTGATAAATTGCTTGAAATCTGTGTAAAAGTTGATTGAATTCTTAAGCTTGCCATGTTTTGCCAGGTCTTGAGTCTTTTTGAGTTTTTAAGTTTTAGTTTGCTTGAGGACAAGCAAAGTTTAAGTTTGGGGTATTTTGATGAGCCTCTGTTTGACTGGTTTATAACTAATAAAGACCACGGCTTTGTGCTTATTTTATATCATTTTCACCCAAATTAGACTTTATTGTCCTTAAGTAGTATTTTGAGTCTGTAAAGTGTTTTTAAGTTAATTTAGTTGATTTAGAGTTAAATAAAATACTTATTATATTTTCTTATTTTCAGGTTAATAAAAGGAATAAATCTGGAGTCTTTCGCCTCGCGAGAAGGCTGTTCGCCCCGCGAACCAGAAGGTGACTGTTCCTGATATTGCAAAACTTTCTGTCTCGCCCCGCGAAGAAGGACTCGCCTCGCGAGTACCTGGAAGTCAGAGAGCATCACGGTTTACCCGTGTTGAAGGCCACGGGCGTTACAGCTGGGAATTTGAAGAGTTCGCCTCGCGAATTTATGCTCGCCTCGCGAGAAGACCAAGAGTTGCAGACCTTTCGCATACCGCCTCGCATAATTCGCCTCGCGAGGCCTTGGATTCCAGAATTTGTATATAAACTGCTCTATGGCAGAATGAAAAGTTGGCTAGTCAGTTTTGGCTAGTCTCAGTTAGTAGTTAATTAGTTTTAGTTTTATTTTCTCTTCTTTTGTTTTGCTTCTGTAATGGAGAGCTAGTCTCCTAGGATTAATCTCATCGTAATTGGTTTCCATTACCACACTTGAGGTTCTCGTGATTCCTCTTTCATTTGCTTTTCTCTTTTCAATGCAATGCTGTATGTTTCTTTTGTTATTTCAGGAATGTATAGTGTGGTATTGTTTCATTTCTTTGATGTTATGTTCCTATATATAATCGCGTTTGTTATTTCGCGTGTGTTCATTCATGTTCGTTTGTTCATGAGAGCTTCACCCCGTTTGTTATTTCGGGAATAGGAACATACATCTGTAGTGGCGGTTTTCGTTTGTTAATTGTTGCTACAACCGGGAGGGGATTAGTATCTGCTTAGTAGAATATGCATGAACCGATGATAGTGGGGAAACCGAGAACAGTAGGTTAATCGTTCTTTAGTTATTTGTTAATCTCTTGACTGCTCTGTTTTCTTGCTTTGTTTTCTGTTTTGTTTCTTTATTTTATTTCAATCTCAAAACCCCCAAAACTAACTTTTGATTTTCTGTTAATAACAACAACAACTAAAGAGTCCTTGAGAGACGATATCCGAGTTGTCGCTCTATACTACATTATTTTAATAATCGCTCGTTCTTTTTGGTGCGTGGCGACAGCGCGGTCAGAGCACGACCATGCTCCACTTAAGTGGCAGCACGACCGTGCTAGGGTGAGCACGCCCGTGCTCCCCTTACTGGTCAGAAACTAAAACTAATGAATTAAAGGGGTGTTTCACCCAATTATCCCCAGATGATGTAATAATACACTAATCAAATGATAATACGTTAGATAACTTAATTAAAAATTAATTAAGATAACAAAGACTGATAAGATGGTTAAGTCATTGCTCGATGAGTTACCGTACATTGTCACGCTTTAGTGCTTTTTGGCCAAAGTGCTCTCGATGCTTTTTGGTCGAGATGTTGTTATGTTGGACCTTGATGCTTTTTGGTCAAGGGGGTCTTGACCCCATGGTTTGGGTCTAAGGTGTTAATGTTGATGTTGGTAATAAGTCTTGGGTGCTTTTAGGCCCAAGCAAAGGAGTTGGTTGCCTTGTGTGTTGTTCTGCCATCTGCATAAAGCATTGCAGTTGATGTTGAGGGGGACTGTAACATCCCAGGCTGCTTTATGGAGTGACGACTGTCCCCACAAACCAACACGGGTCTTTTCAGCGTGCTTTGTCCTTACTCACACGCTTCCTGGGAAAACTTCTCAGCCTTAACTGTGGAGTTCTTAAGTGATGGGCTCCCGAAAAGAAGATGCATCTTGTTAGTATAGGTAGTACCAATCAATTCATATAAGCCTTCCTCAACTGTATAGTCCTATACCTACATAGTCTCAGGATCCCTCTCATTCGGGTGTGTAATCGGTTTATTCATGTGTCCCTCCGCTAGAAGCCTGCCAGGAGCCACTCCTTGTCTCTGCCTTCTTGCACCGGCGACCATGCCCTGCCCTCGTCGGCACCTAGGTGTTACATGCCCACCAGCTTCCGCTTGGTTCGTCCCCGAACCACACCGTACTGGGAGAGGTGCCGCTCTGATACCATTTGTAACATCCCAGACTGCTTTATGGAGTGACGACTGTCCCCACAAACCAACACGGGTCTTTTCAGCGTGCTTTGTCCTCACTCACACGCTTCCTGGGAAAACTTCCTAGGAGGTCACCCATCCCAAAATTGCTCCAAGTCAAGCACGCTTAACTGTGGAGTTCTTAAGTGATGGGCTCCCGAAAAGAAGTTGCATCTTGTTAGTATAGGTAGTACCAATCAATTCATATAAGCCTTCCTCAACTGTATAGTCTCATACCTACACAGTCTCAGGATCCCTCTCATTCGGGTGTGTAATTGGTTCATTCATGTGTCCATCGGCCTAGAAGCCTGCCAGGAGCCCTCCTTGTCCGTGCCTTCTTGCACCGGCAACCACTCCCCGCCCTCGTCGGCACCCGGGTGTTACATGGTACAAGTATACTGTGCAAAAAACCTAATTTTGACCCGTGAACGAGACAATTAGTGTTTTTAATATGTTTCCTTCAACTTTGGTTATTTTAATAATTTTCGTTCAGAAATGGAATATGATATTTTATTCGGGCGAAAACGTCGGAAGAATTACGATCGGAAAATACAACCGGGTACGAAATGGAGCAGATTAGGGAGCACAAAAGAAGTGAAGTGACTTGATGGGACTTGATGGAAATGGGTTATGACACACTCCAAAAGTGTAATCATCACACTTTTCAAATTATAACATATTATATTCTAAAACCCTATTTTTCTCTTTCCTCTTCAACCAAACAAGTCTTAAAGACAAAACTTGCTCTCCAAGCTCATCCCCTCTCCAAAATTTCGTGCCCCCTCTCCCTCCTTTATGTAATCATCACTCATCTTCATTCTCTCATTTTCTTCCTCCATCTTCATACTTCTTCAACTTCTTCCATTTCTTTTTTTTTTTCAAACACTTAAAGCTTCCATTTTTATTAGTCTTTTCCACTCGAGTTCTTCATTAAAGTTCTTACTTATACTAAGGGTAATGCTCTCATATGAATCTTTTTGAAAGTTTCATCTTTTATTTCTTAGTTTACTTTATGTGTTCTTTATATGCTTTAAACTTCTAAAATCTCTCTCAAATGGTAGAAAACTCCTTTTGAGTTGAAATCACTTTCTATAGTCTTATGTTAACTTATATTTTCACATACTAAGAAGTTGTGTAAAATAAAAATCTCTACCTATCTCTTCCAATGAAGGCCGAATGCTTGCATTTGTGACCTAGGAAGCTTTTGTTTCAACTTTTGGAATATGATCATGTGTTTGAGTTTCTAGCTATCCATTGATCTTAAATCTATAAATCTTGGAAGTTTTGATAGCTTGTTTCTATGATGGCTGAAAATATGAATAAGTAAGCCTAGGATACTATATTGCAACTTTCCAAGTATGATCATGGATTTAGAACTCTTAATACCTTGTGATTCTAAACCTAAAAGTTTTTGTTAAACAAATAATATTTTCCTCATCATCCTATGATGGCCGAAACTTAGTGTTTAGGTGCTAGGATGTTTGAGTTTTTATTTTTCCAAAATGATCATGGACTTAAGCTCCATAAGATATTTGGATGCTAAGTCTAAGAGATTGGAAAGTTTAAGGATTTCTAACTTGTTTATTCTATGTTATTAAAGCTAGGATGTATTACTTTCATTTTTCCAAGATGATCATGGACTTGAGCTCCATAAGATATTTGGATGCTAAGTCTAAGAGATTGGAATGTTTAAGTTTCCATTGTTTTCCAAAATGATCATGGACTTGAGCTCCATAAGATATTTGGATGCTAAGTCTAAGAGATTGGAAAGTTTAAAGATTTATAACCTATAAATCCTATGAAGGCCGAACCTAGAAGGTTATGGACCTAGGATACTTTGTTCTTATTTTTCCAAAATGATCGTGGTTTTGAGCTCCTTAATACAAATGGATGCTAAACCTAAGAGATTGGAAAGTTTAGTGAATGCTAGCCTATTTTACTAGCCTTGGCCGAATACCCTAAGTGTATAACTAAGTGGGATTTTAATTCAACTTTGTTAAATGATCATTGTTTATGAACTTCTAACACTTAAGGATCATAAATCCATGAGTTGTATAATTTTCGGGAATCTCTAACCCTAAGAACTAGTCTTGGCCGAACCTATACCTTATGGTTTAGTGTTCTTATTTGATTTTAACTTGTGATTTTGTGTTGATAACCTTAGACTTCCATCACGGAGGAAACGAGGACGTTTGTGGTATACCTCTTCAAGCATCTAATTTCCTTACCTTCACAGAAGGTGGAGTTAATACTTTGTGGTGTGACGACGAGGAGCTTCGAGTTCGGGAGTTTGGTGATATCCCAGGTGGGGGAAAGAACCAACCTATCGTCGGAATGGATAAGTAGTAGATTATATAATAAATTGTGTAGGGCGACCTAAACCATTCTAGTAGTCGAGTAATCGACAAGACCAAAATCACATTGGAAACCTTTTCTGAAAAACCAATGGCGATTCGGGGATTGTAGGTTTATCGATATTAGGTTGATTTTATATTCTTGATGGTTGATTTGAGCTTATTACCTTTATTGAATTAATTTTTGTGCTATGTTGGTGATATTGGAATATTTTGATTGATATTGTGTTATGTATGATCTGCCTGGTTTTTATTATTATGCTTAATGGATTTTAAGCAAAGATATATATGTTGTCTAGGAGATGATTGTTTTGGGTGTGAGGATAATGATGATTTAGAAGTGCCTAACTTAGATGATGTATGTTAAAGAGGTGTTATGGCATAGAATATGTGTCAAGTTCTAATGGAAGGTTAAGGCACTAGGATGTTGTTAAATCGTGTTGGTGGGATTCAAGTATAGGTGTTGTTGTCCATGACCGTGTATTGGTAATATAATACACAAGGACAAAAGTGTATTGGTAATATAATACACCAAGACAAAAGTGTATTGGTAATATAATACACAAAGACAAAAGTGTATTGGTAATATAATACGCAAGGACATCTATGTATTGGTAATATAATATACCGTGTATTGATAATATAATATACGTAAAACACTTTTGTTTATTGGTAATATAATACACGTAAAACACTTCTGTGCATTGGTAATATAATACACCGTGTATTGGTAATATAATACACGTAAAATCAAGAGTTCTCGCGAGACCACTTCCACCTTAACGGGAATGGAGGTGTGCACTAGGTGGAACATCCTAACGGGAATGAGGGTGTACCCCAATGCAAATGAGGGATGGTAACAGGAGTGGTAGTGGCCACGATAATGTAAAGACATGGTGACATGATTAAAGGGGTTACGTTAAAATAACGTGTTAGATTGCCTAAGAGTAAGGGTAGAGGATGATATATATTAACCTGAGGATGATTCGTTAGTTATGTGTGTTGATTGTCTGTGACAATTACTGTATAATTTACTATGACTCTTTTTCGCTTTTTGATGATAGAACTGTTTCTTATCCCCTGTATATTTTTGTATGTTGTATTTTATCTCCTTGTGGAATTGTACGAGAAGACCCTGTGGATGAGCGTAACCAAGAGGCATTGGATGGAACTCCCTAAAAACCGGAGGCTGGAGGACGAGCTGTGACCCATGGTGATTAGGGTCTAGTTAGTTATGGCCAGTGCGTCTCGTGAGGCGTATTTTTATTATGTTTTCTGTTGTTTAACTTTTGTCTAAGTATATGCCTGTGAGGGATCCTACTGATAGGATATCCTCAACAGTGTTTTATAATATGCACAATATACTTATATTGTGATATGCCATTCTATATGAAGTTGTATACTTGATAATTTAAGTTTTAATTTTTACGTATTTTCACGTTAAGCGTGCGATTAAGTAATTAAATAATAAGGTTTTAATCTAATGACACAAAGAGGCACAGCGGGGTGTCTCAGGGATGTTCAACATAGGGGAGGTCGTCCTAGTTATAATGATCTGGCCCAAGTCTCGGGTGGTTCACCCATGGTTTGGTGAACCGTGCGCCCCCGAGGTGGCGTATCCAGTTATGATACGTCGGCTATCCAAGAGGTTCCTCCATGGTTTGGGGAACTGTCAGTGTTGGTGCTTTTTGGCCAATACGGATATGTAACTCCGAAGTTGACTTCTTGAGTTAGTTGGATCCACATGCATTGATGGAGTAGTGGGATAGGGTTGCATTGTACTGCATAGCATATGTTGGATGATTAACATGTTGTTATGATATTATATGATGATGTATATATTTTGTATATTATGAAATTACTATGCCATGCTATATGTATGTTCATCTTATCCTCTATTCCCATGCCATTGTATTTACATGATTTCTTACTCCCTGTTTCTGTTGTTGCATGTATTTCCTTATGCAGAGGATAGTGAGCAGCTAGCGGAGGAGTGACTCTGAGGAACCGCGACTCTAGTTAGAATGCTTAGTTATAGTTGTTAGTTTTGTTAGTTATTTTAGTTTGTTTCCGTGATGTATCCGGATTTTTGGTTATGCCAGCTCTGTATGTGACATCGGGGTTGGGTTTTTCTTTATCTGTCTTGTTTATGTTTTATTGCTTTAAAACTATGTTATTTCCACGTTGTTTTCGTTGAGATGTGAAACCTTTTTATCCAAGTTTTTATTTTAATCAAATAAATCCATGTTTTATAATTACCTCTTTTAAGTAAATATTTTATATTAACATGCAGGGTAGAAGAGTGTCACATTTAGTGGTATCAGAGCAGTTCGGTCCTGTCCGGACGTGATATGAGTCTGTCGTGAGTCTGTTGTGTGCTCATGTTTGAATTGTCTATATTTATATAGGCAATGTTCCGTGGTACTAAGTACCTATAGCATTGCTTTGGCTTGACTTACTGCATTTGGTGGTTTGTCTTGAACGATCCAAGAAGCCGCGAGTGCTTCTTGTGTTTAGGAAGGCCGCTATATTATCATTTGATAGTAAGAACTCTACAGCTGATCTTGTGCGCTTACCTTTTAAAAATCGCTCGACGTTATTCTCGGCATGGACTGGTTATATTCCAACCACGCCCTTCTAAACTGTTTTGATAAAACCTTGATTTTTGGAACTCCAACGGGGTCTAAGAATCCGGACCTTTTCTCTGCCATCCAAGTTCAAGTTTCGATACGAGACGAAGCCCAGGTATACATGATGTTACCTTCCCTGGAAGTAGAGAGCAACCCTCTTGATGTCACCAGCTTGCCTGTTGTGCGAGATTTTCCTGAAGTGTCCCTGGGGGATGTTTATAACTTACCCCTAGAAAGAGATGTAGAGTTCATCATAGATTTAGTACTTGGTACTGGGCCTATTTCCATAGCGCCCTATAGAATGTCTCCTGTTGAGCTTACTAAGTTGAAGGAACAGTTGGAGGACCTGATGAAGAAGCAGTTTAATAGGCCTAGCGTAACCCCATGGGGAGCGCTAGTGTTACTAGTTAAGAAGAAGGATGATAGTATGAGGTTGTATGTCGACTATCGACAGCTCAACAAGGTGACCATTAAGAATCGGTATCCCCTCCCTAGGATTGATGATCTTATGGATCAGTTGATCGGAGCTTGTGTTTTCTCGAAGATAGATTTGAGGTCAGGGTACCATCAGATTCGAGTTAAGTCTAAGGACATCCCGAAGACAGCATTTAGGACGAGTTATGGTCACTATGAGTACTTGGTTGTGCCCTTTGGTGTGACCAATGCCCCTACTGTGTTCCTGGACTACATGAACAAGACCTTTCACCCTTACTTGAATAAGTTTATGGTTGTTTGTATAGATGACATCTTAGTAAACTCTAAGACTAAGGAGGAACATGAGGAGCACTTGAGGGTTGTCTTGCAGACCTTTAAGGAGAAGCAGTTGTATGCTAAGATGTCTAAGTGCGAGTTTTGGTTAGAAGATGTTAGTTTCTTAGGTCACGTGATCTCAAAAGGTGTGATAGTCGTTGATCCGGCTAAGGTTGGGACGGTGCTCCAGTGGGAAGCGCCAAAGTCAGTGACTGAGATTAGGAGTTTCTTGGGTTTAACAGGGTACTATATGAGGTTTATATGGGGTTTCTCTACGTTAGCTTGACCCTTAACCCGTCTCACCAAAAATGGACAGTTGTTTGTGTGGGACTCTAGGTGTGAAGAGAGTTTCCAAACCCTTAAGAATAGGTTGACATCAGCACCAATTTTAGTTTTGCTCGACCCTAGTAAACCTTTCGTAGTGTATTGTGATGCGTCGAAGCAAGGTTTAGGTGGAGTGATGATGCAAGATGGTAAGATAGCATCTTATGCTTCTAGGCAGTTGAAACACATGAGAAGAACTATCCCACCCATGACCTAGAGTTGGGGGCTGTGGTATTCACCTTAAAAATCTGGAGGCATTACCTGTATGGAGTGAGGTTTGAGGTTTTTAGTGATCACAAGAGTTTGAGGTATCTCTTTGATCAAAAGGAGTTGAATATGAGGCAGCGTAGGTGGATGGAGTTCTTAAAGTATTATGACTCCGAGCTGACCTATCACCCAGGAAAGGCCAATGTGGTGGCTGATGCCTTAAGTAGGAAAACCTTGCATATCTCTGCTTTGATGGTTAAGGAGATTGATATGATTGAGGAGTTTAGAGACCTTAGTCTAGCTTGTAAGTTTACCCCTAAGAGTATTAGGCTTGGAACCTTGAAGGTTATCGACAGCTTGATGGATCAGATTAGAGAGGGTCAGAAGTTAGATGAGTTTCTCTTAGATCAGTGAGAGTTGCTTGCTCAAGGTAGAGACCTTAGATTCAAGAATGAAAGTGATGGAGTCCTGAAGTTTAGGGATAGGGTGTGCATACCAGATGTTTTTGAGCTTAGGAAGTTGATCCTTGAGGAAGGACATAGGAGTGGTTTGAATGTGTATCCAGGTGCCACTAAGATGTATCAGGACCTTAAGAGGACGTTTTGGTGGCCTAGGATGAAAATGATGTGGCTGAGTTTGTGTATGCGTGCCTAGTTTGTCAGAAGGACAAGATGGAACACCAAAAGCCTTCAGGTAAGTTGCAGCCGTAAAGTAAGTATTAGATGATTAGATGCTAATAGGAAGGGCGTCAAGGACAAATAGATGAGTGGTTTGGTGGTTACTGTAAGAAGGATCTTTAATAGAGACGAGATGGCAATTATGTTACGTGGACATAGTTGCACTCGAGCCCTTGTCGGAGACCCTAGTAGAGAGAGATCGACTCATGGAATTATTATTGCTTGAGTTATTGTGCTGGACAGGTAGGAGGGACTGATCACCCCAATTACTCATCGCCGGTAGGTGAAGTAACGATAATTGTTATGAGCTTTATGTTAGTGAGGTTAGTGGCCTTAGTCGTTTAGACACGAATCGAGTAGAGACTAGTCTCTTAGAAAGTAGACTCGTAGTGACCATGGGCAAGAGTGTTAAGTTTGCAACCATAGATCTTTAAAATTTGGACTTCTAACCCGTGACTAGTGTATATGTTCCCTAGGAGATGAGGGGAGATGAGGCCTATTTAAGGAGTAACTAGATGGAAAGATCAGGTTGGTTCGGGAAAATATGAGAGTTGCACATAGTAGGCAAAGGAGCTACCATGATAAAAGGAGGAAGGCACTCGAATTCCAGGAAGGCGATCATGTATCCTTGAGAGTTACCCCGACGACTGCGGTTGGAAGAGCGATGAAAGCAAGCAAGTCATCTGTTATCAAGAGATTCGAGTCTTTCTACCTTGGTGAACAAGTACATGAATCAGAGTGCGCAGCGAAAGCATAGTGGAGCTGGACCTCCAAGTCTGTGGACACAACCCAAGGTATGCGCCTAATTGGTGAAAGTTTAACCAGTTAAGGTGATAGAAATTTTGAGGACGAAATTTTTATAAGGGGGGTGGAATTGTAACACCCCATTTTTCATAAATAAGCTTAATGCATTTATATATATTATATATATGTTTGTATATGTTTGTTAGGTTGTTTATGATATCTAAGTTCATGTTTGGGAAAGTTTAGCCTTAGAAAGGTTCAACCCTTTTAGAGTCCCAGTAACCTGTTTCACCGTTTTGGTCATATCTTGAGTTCTAGATGTCTGATCGAGGTGATATTTGTGCCGTTGGAAATCTAAGAGGATTATTTACAAGTCTTATTGCAACTTTTTTACTCAATTCAGCTTTTAAACCTCTCCTCGCTAGCATTTGTTCCCCCCACGAACCTGACAAACAGTTTTTTGTACTCTCGGGTTCACCCCGTGAATCGACGCGCACCAGAAACGTGTTTTTGGACTTCTAAATAGCTCCTAATGACCCAAACTCATATATATACCATTAGACTCGACCTAAACCTAGTTTACACGACACCAACACTCAGAAAACTGCCTCCATCCTTCCTCTTTGAATCCTTATGGTTTTTCTCCCTAAAACCCTAGGGAACCCGTTCTTGCACCGTTCTTCACCATTCGTTGATAGGAGAACATCGCTGTGAAGACGTGATCATCGTATTCGCTGTTTAAACCTTCAAACAAGGTAAGATTCGTACACCTCGTCCCTCTCGTTCTCTCCCTTTTGAATTATTGGCCTAAGAGTCTAATTAAGGTGTTTCCTTGTTGTTCTTGAGGTTGTAGATAAGTGCTTTCGAGACGAGACCCTAGAGGACCCTCTTTCTTCTTTTGAAACGCGAACCTCGTACCAGGTATGGGAGAAGAATAGTGTATACACTAGGCAAGGGAGCAGCGTAATATAAAGGGTTCCCATAGCCCCGTTTATTGTTGTTATAATGTATTGATGCCATGATATGCCTGGTTGTATGACTGAATTATTTATATGTTTAATTGGATTAATCGGTATGCCTATTTGTTATAATTGTTGAGTTGTTCATAGTGTGGTATGCCTATTGATTTGTCTTATGCCATGAGTTTTGGTTGAATTGGTATGAATACCCATGATTATGAATGTTGTTGTTATGACATGGATTATGTTGATCACATTGACTGGATATGTTGTTGATGATGATGTTACCGTTATGTTGAATATGTTAATAAAACCCTAATCGGATTTAATTAGGACTCTTAGTTAACATAGGAATTAAGGGATTAATTCCCCAAAGCTTCATAAGACATGAACTGTGTTAGTGAGGGGTGAGGTTTCATGCTGAACGTTCTAGTTAAGACCCTAGGATCTTATTTGAGAGAAATAGGGAGTCTAAACTCCAAGAACACGTTGAATTCTGCCCAGAACAGTATGGCCCTGCCCAGGAGCACCGCGGTGCTGAACAGGGAGCACGACCGTGTCCCCAGTTAAATTCTGGAAAACAGGCTGTGCATTGAGCACGACCGTGCAGGACAGTGAGCACGATCGTACTCCACTTAAGTGGCAGCACGACCGTGCTAGGGTTAGCACGTCAGTGCTCCCCTTACTGGTCAGAAACTGAAACTAATGAATTAAAGGGGTGTTTCACCCAATTATCCCCAAATGATGTAATAATACACTAATAAAATGATAACAGGTTAGATAACTTAATTAAAAATTAATTAAGATAATAAAGACTGATAAGCTGGTTAAGCCGATACCCGATGGGTTACCGCACGTTGTCACGCTTTGGTGCTTTTTGGCCAAAGTGCTCCCGATGCTTTTTGGTCGAGATGTTGTTATGTTGGACCTTGATGCTTTTTGGTCATGGGGGCCCTGACCTCATGGTTTGGGTCTATGGTGTTAATGTTGATGTTGGTGATAAGTCTTGGGTGCTTTTAGGCCCAAGCAAAGGAGTTGGTTGCTTTGTGTGCTGTTGTGTCATTTTCATAGAGCATTGGAGTTGATGTTAAGGGGGATGTTCAACATAGGGGAGGTCGTCCTAGTTATGATGATCTGGTCCAAGTCTCGGGTGGTTCACCCATGGTTTGATGAACCGTGCTCCCCCGAGGTGGCGTATCCAGTTATGATACGTCGGCTATCCAAGGGGTTCCTCCATGGTTTGGGGAACTGCCGGTGTTGGTGCTTTTTGGCAAATACGATTATGTAACACTGAAGTTGACTTCCTGAGTTAGTTGGATCCACATGCATTGATGGAGTAGTGGGGTAGGGTTGCATTGCACTACATAGCATATGTTGGATGATTAACATGCTGTTATGATATCATATGATGATGTACATATTTTGTATATTGTGAAATTTCTATGCCAAGCTATGATGTATGTTCACTTATCCCCTATTTCCATGCAATTGTGTTTACATGATTTCTTACTCCCTATTTTCCTGTTTCTGTTGTTGCATGTATTTCCTTATGCAGAGGACATTGAGCAGCCAGCGGAGGAGTAACTATGAGGAGCCGCGACTCTAGTTAGAATGCTTAGTTATAGTTGTTAGTTTTGTTAGTTATTTCAGTTTGTTTTCGTGATGTATCCGGATTTTTGGTTATGCCAACTCTGTATGTGACATCGGGGTTGAGTTTTTCTTTATCTGTCTTGTTTATGTTTTATTGTTTTAAAACTATGTTATTTCCGCGTTATTTTCGTTGAGATGTGAAACCCTTTTATCCAAGTTTTTATTTAATCAAATAAATGCATGTTTTATAATTACCTCTTTTAAGTAAATGTTTTATATTAACATGCGGGGTAGAAAGGTGTCACAAATATGTTGAGTGGCAAGATACCGGTATAACCAACCATAACAAAACTCAAAGCCAAATTTATTGTCTCGACTTCACATGTAAATGTAAAAAAAAAAAAAGGGTAAAGAAATAATATAAGGGGAACTATCTCCATATCACCTTTTTTTTCCCTCCACCTATCTCCAAAAGTGGATATAACTTAAAAGAGAAAAATGAAAAAAATATGTTTGAATTTTTAAATGATATAGTAAAGAAAAAACGGACCCAATAAGACCAATCCTGTTTGCTTTGTTTCAACCATAGTCCATAGATGCAAAATTCAAAAACTGAAATATTATAAGTTACATTATTATAAAATTTGCTATGAGAAGATGGAGGAATATTATTGATATAACTACAACTATTTTTTGCCTAACACATGGGAGAATTTATTTATTAAAAAATTAAATCCTTGTCACGAAAAAAAAATTCAAAAAAAAAAACTGCAACTGTAATGCTCCATTAGTGGATACAACTTAACAAATGAAAAAGAATAGGTAAAAAGTGCTACACATAGTGGCCTCATAAAAACAAGACAAAAATCGACCCAGAAGCTAATACAAAAGGGAGACAAAGTTAACCTTGCATAAAGTAGGGAATGGGGTCGGTGTTGCGCTTCCTGGTGTGTGGAGGGTCGGTGCTGCACTTCAGTTGGGAGGGCTTGCGCTTGCTGGCTTGCTAGGGGGGGGGGGGGGCTGCGTTTATCAGAGCTGGGAGGAGTGTGGTTCGCATGCAAAATGAACAGGGTGAGAGAGGGCAAAATGAACAGGGTGGGACGGGGGAGAAAGAGACCAATGGAAAAATGCAATGGAAACATACAATGTTCTATTATTTTCAAAATTACCACTGCTTATATTTTTAAAATTGCCACCGGTCAACCATGCCAATACTCCCCCGCTGCACTGGTTATATGGTCATATACGGGTTGTCCATGTCTAACTCAGTTGTTAGAATAACATTTTTGAATTAAATATAATCCTTGCACACCAATTTGTGGTTAGTGTACTGGTCGAAGAGTGAAACCCGGCCACCGAGCTTAAATACCCGGCCCATCGGAAGTTAAGAATAATAAGTTAAAGATCACCTAATTAAGATAGGATATTTGATATTATCCTTAATTAAATCCTGATATTATATGAAATAACATTATCTGGTTAAAAGAGATAATATCCCTTAAATTAAGGAATCACATCTCAAAAGAGATTTAAGAGATAAAATGAGATAAATCATATCTCTAAAAGATATGGGAATCCTATTATAAAAGGAGGATTACCCATGATAGAAAGACATTTTCACTAACCCCGGTAACTCTCCCTTAAGCGTATTAGAGGACTAGCTCGACCAAGAGACTATTGAAGAGTCCTTGCTCGCTAGTACCCATCGGATACAAAATTAGGGGATCGAGATCACCGTATGGCCAAGGGTTGAACCTAGAACTACGCCCCGGCTTTGATTCCCATTGGGATACGTAGGACCGGAATATTACATTCTGTCAAGCCAAAGTCTAAAACAACCCCCATTGTTCACTCTTGGTCAAACGTTCTACGGCGAGATTCCGGCAAGTCGGATCTCGGCAGGAACATTTGGTGCCCACCGTGGGGCTCGAACCCACGACCACAAGGTTAAGAGCCTTGAGCCACCGTGCTACCATGGACACCGTCCACGCCACCCAGTCTTCTCCTTGTCTGCACTTCCACCACCTCATCTTCAACAGAAAAACCACCCTCCCATCCATGGAGGACAAACCCCACTTCCGCCACGCGCTTAAAGCTCTTCAGCTTCAGCGTCCACAAAGACACCACCATTGACGTCGACGAAGTCGCACCACTCGAAGATGCCGCATCCGACACGGCAGTAATTTCAGTGGTTAGTGTTAGTGTACTGACCGATGAGATGGCAGAGGAAATGGACAAATAACCGGTGGAAGAACTCAGCGGCAGCGACGGCGTTCCCGTACCGGTGGTAGTGCCGCTGCTGCCACTATTCCCAATGGAAGAAGCATAAGACGAAGGCAAAGCAAGCGAATAAGCAGGAGTCCCATCAGGCTTAAACAGTCCATAATTCCGTTCCGAAGCAGGCCCCGTCTTCATATTCTCATTAAACAAAGCAAAAACATAAATATTCAAATCCGAATTCGGTCTCATCGGCGTCCCCACCCCTTTCTTCGTCCCTTGAGAAACCAGCTTTATCAGATTCCCATTATACTTCTTCGCATTCTCTGCCGTCCCACCCGATTCGTCCTGATCCCCCTTCGACGACCAACCGGTCTCCGAAATGTGAACCGGCAGCTTCCCTTAACCCACAGAAGCCAGCGCCGAATACACATCGTCGATCTGTGCGAACAGCATGTTATCGTAGTGGAGGTTCATCGAAGGATACACGATCCCCTGGTTCAGTTGGAACAACACGAAATCTAGCGAGACCTGCTTCGGGTTCGCTTTGTATGTGAAGTAAGGGTACGCGTTGATGAGGAAAGGAGATTCGGTTTTGGCTTGGAAGCTCAGGATCAGAGTCAGTCACGGTGTTAGGTCCGAACGGAATGATCAGAGCTCGGCCAGCACAACTCGGTTTATGAGAGCTCGACCATATGGGCTTGAGGGAATGCCTAAATCAGAGGCAGTGAAATGCTCAGGTGATATTGTTCTTTAAATCTAGTTTAAATCTAATAGGATTTGATATGTTTTGCTCCACGCCTTTAATGTTGTGTTATGTAGCATCATATCATGTTATTTATATATTTGAGCAAAGTGATGCTCAGATTATACCACTCCCAGAATCACAAAATTTGCGACTACAAAGTGGTTGAGCTCCGGCTTCCTTGAAAATAACAGGTCGAAGCTCCATGCTTCCCTTTTCGCAAGGTCGAGCTTCGACTTCCTCAAAACTCACAGGTCGAGCTTTGCTCTCTTAAAAACTCACAGTTCAGATCCAGCTCCCGAAAGGTCGAGCCAAAACTCCCTCTCAAAATTTTACTAAGAGGAAGACGAGCCGAAGCTCCTCAAATTAAAACCATGGAGGCCGAGTTAGACTCCCTCTATAAAAATCATAGAGATCGAGCTCAAGCTCCATTTAAATGGAACAGTGTGGGGAAAATAAAATTCCATAAAATCGATCGAGCTACCGTGAGACGCCGGACCTAAAGAGGCAAGTGCCTAAAGAGGTGACCGAGCTAAAATTGACCGAGCTGCCGTCGAGACGCTGGACCTAAAGAGGCAAGTACCTAAAGAGGTGTGATGAGTGTGATTTCACCTCATCTTTGTCCATCATTTTGCATGCATTTTCATGTAGTTTAGGCATATTTTTATTAGATTTTAGGTTAATTTTCCTTTGGAACGGGTAAGGCGGTTTTCGTGTGTTGTTTTGCAGATATCAAGGGTAAAATGCTCAAGATCAACCATGATGAAGTTTGGATGAAGATGGAGCTTTAAAACTGAAGAAAATGAGCCAAACAGAGCCCATCACGGCCTAGCCGTGATGCCCATCACGGCCATGATCGAGCAAAACTGAAAAAGGAACAAAGGCTGAAGTCGGAGTCTGTCACGGTCTGGCCGTGATAGCCATCACGGCCGTGACCCAAAACCACCACAAGTCAGAGACCATCACGGCCACAGCCGTAATTCAGAACACGGCCACAAAAGGAATACTCGCGTCGCGAGAAATATCTTCGCATCGCGAACGAATGGAACTTCCAGAAATACCAGAAACAGAAACCGTCACGGCCTGCCCGTGATGGCCGTCACGGCCGTGACGCGCATTACTTGGACCTGAAGAAACCGAAATAGATCAGATTTTGAGTTGGTTTGGGACTCTAACTTCCCAATTTCTATAAATATGGACCAGGCAGATGCAGAAGGGGATCCATCATCCATCATCTATCATGTCTAGACTTGTACACAAGGACTTAGGCATAGATCTCTCTTCTCCTCTCCTCCTCTCTTCTCTGATTTTTGTATTTTCTATTATGTTGTCAACCCAGCTTGTCATCTCCATGGCAAGACTGGAGTAGTAGTTTGTTTCTAGGGATTGGGGCTCTGCCCGAGTTTTGTAAATGTTGTTGATTTGATGTAAAATCGTTGTTGATTTCATTATTGTTTTAGATCTGATTTCTAGTGTGTTAATCACTCGTAAATTCGGCAACCGCTTATTTGCGTGGCGTAGACGTTCTAAGGAGGAACCTAGCGGTGAACTTAGGATTTCTAGGGTGTTTAACTCGTAAAATTCGGCGGCCACTGGTTTGTGAGATGTGGATGATCTAAGGAGGAACCTAGCGGTGAACATAGGTTATTTGCATCACTTAGACATTATAAGGAGGAACCTAGCGGTGAACTTAGGTGTCGGACCTATAGAAGTCAGACTTGGGACTGAAATCACGAGAGTTAGAAGCCGTCCCTCGAGGAGCAACGAGTTGTCACGGAACGCAAAGGGTCCAATCTGAGATCGACTACCACGAGAGTAGGGGTCGGGTCAATTGGGCACGGCTTTTTTAACCCGAGAGGGAGCTTAAGCTATCAGAGGATAAACTCGCCTTCAAGGCAATTTCGGTAATCAACAAAGGTAAATCAGATTAGCAACATAAATAGCCTCAAAGGTAACCCAAATCCCTAGGAATCCGTTTAAATCTAAAACACCAAAAACATTTGTTTTATGTTTTATTTGATTCTGTTTGTTTAACTCTCAATTCAAACCTTTTTCAAAACCCTCTAAAAAGTCCAGATTCACTCGATTTGAGAATTGATTGCGATTCGGGAACACAGTCTCTGTGGGTTCGATATCTTTTATTACTTGACGGCAATCCGGTACACTTGCGGGAACCGCAGAGTCGCGTCGCGCGACGAGCGTCGCTCGCGACGCACGCTCAACATCAAGTTTTTGGCACCGTTGCCGGGGATTGTGCCTTTTCAAATTTCAATTAGTTTTTAAATTGATTTTTCTGGACCCTTTTCTTTTTATTTGATTTTTATTTCTGAAATATTAAAAAAAATCAAAAATTTCTTTTCCTTCTATTGTATCGATCCCTCTGTGTGTTATATGCAAAGATCCCTAAGTCTTGGGAGCCTTAGTGAGATTGATCCGGAGATCGAGAGGACTTTCCACAGACGTAGAAGACTACAAAGAGAGGGAGAAAGGTTGAGTCCCATTCCACTCATGGCGAATCAACCGGATACAAAACCTTTGAAGGACTACGCAGCCCCAAATGCGAGAGGCTTGCGAACTGGGATTGCAAGGCCAGAGATTGAGGCGGAGAACTACACTATTCCGCCCATGCTAATCAACATGATTAGGCAACATCAGTTCGGAGGATTGCCTTCGGAGGACCCTACTGACCATATAGAGACATTCTTAGAGTTCACCGACGCAATCAGGATTAATGGAGCCTCGGTCGATGTTGTACGTTTGAGACTGTTCCCCTCATCTCTCACTGGAAAAGCGAAAGCTTGGCTAAAGCAAATCCCCGCTAACACCCTGACTACTTGGGACCAACTGGAGCAGGCGTTCTTGGAAAAATTCTTCCCTCCATCCAAGACGGCCTACATAAGAACCCAGATCACCGGCTTCTTCCAGAAAGACGGAGAATCATTATCAGAAGCTTGGGATCGATACAAGGGACTGCTGGAGTCTTTCCCGCACCATGGACTCGAGAGGTGGTTAATAGTGCACACCTTCTATAACGGATTGGATTACTCTTCGAAGGTGTCACTAGATTCTGCAGCGGGTGGAGCATTTATGAATAGGCCTCTCACTGAGGCATTCAATATCATCGAGAATGTCGCCACCAACTACCACCAATGGGGATCCGAAAGAGGTAATAACCCGAACAAGATTTCGGGGGGTAAGTTTTAAGTAAGTAGCATTGATCTGATTATGTCTAAATTTGACTCACTAAATAAACGATTAGATAAGATTGAAAGAGCTAATGTGAGTGCAATAGGTGCTACTAACACTATTTGTGAGATTTGTGGAATGCAGGGACATGACATGATGGAATGCCCTCGTGGTATCGCTCATGGATCCCAGCGCCGGGTGAGCAAGTGAACTCTTGTCACAACTTCTATGACACGAACCCGAAGCTGCCCAACTATGCTCCCCCAAATCCCTACAACCAAAGGAAGAACAACCCTTACCTCTCCTATGGCAACTACAGCAACACGCTCAACCATGAGTTCCAAGAGGACCAAGGTAATAGGAGAGCCGCACCAGGGTATCCTCAGGTACAAAGATCTAAACTCGAGACTTTATTTGAAAGTTTTGTTGAAACTCAGACAAAACAGAATGAGGAGTTTAGACAACAAGGAAGGGCAGTGAGTGAAGCAATAAAGGAGCTAGCATCTAAGGTAGACAACTTAGCAACTCATAACAAGATGCTAGAAACCCAGATTGCCCAACAAGCCAGTACGTACTCGAGACCTAAGGGTGCATTCCCGGGGCAACCCGAAGCAAATCCCAATGAGCATTGCAATGTCATACACTTAAGGGATGATAAGCTTGGGGTGGGGGTAGCTGAAATGGAGGTGGAACCGGAGGAGGACACGAGCGAAAAGGAAGAGCCAAAACCGAAGTATGTCCCTCCACCACCGTACCAACCCCCGATACCTTTCCCGCAAAGGTTGGTCAAGAAAAAGCAAGTAGATGTAGAGACTAAAATGCCTACTAAAATGAAAGACCCAGGTAGTTTCTCCATCTCTTGCTCGATCGAACAGGTGCAAATCGACCAAGCCTTATGTGACCTAGGGGCTAGTGCGAGCTTGATGTCGCTCACTATCTTGGAAAGGTTGGGAACGAAAGAGTTGAGACCATTCAAATTCTCCTTACAATTTGCGGATGGCTCAACTAGGACTCCTCTAGGCATACTAGAGAATGTCCCTGTGAAGGTAGGGAAATTCTTCATCCCTACCAACTTCCTGGTATTGGATATGAAAGGGAATTCTAAATTCCCCATCATTTTAGGAAGGCCATTCTTGGCCACCGCTGGAGCAGTAATAGACGTAAGGAATGGTAAACTCTCTCTAAATGTAGAGGAAGGTAGGGTCGATTTTGAATTTACTAACTCTTATAATAACCCTCCTTTTGAGAGCCATGTGTGCAGGATCGATATCACGTCTCCAGTGGTAAAAGAAGAACTCAACATGGAAGCAACTCCGAAGATATGCATGGCTGATGATGCACCCAAAGGTGACGAAGTTGGAGTTGCTGTCCATGCGGAAACAAAACTTCCACCGGGAGGAAGGAAGGCTAGGAAGCTCCGAGAGAAAAGAGCGAAGTGGAAGCGTTATTGGCCGTATGAGCAGAAATGGCTTTTTGAAGGAGTTCCTTGGAAGAGAAGTGTTCCTGCACTTCTACGCCCAGCCGACCCCGATTGATTTAAGGAAGTATGGTCAAGCTTAAGACCATAAATAAGCGCTTCTTGGGAGGCAACCCAAGTTTTATTTCCCTTTTCCTTTTGTTTTTGAATTAACCTCTTGAATAATTTGAGAAGATCAAGAGGCAAAAATATCGTTAATAGGTTTGTCTAGTGTTTTCAGGTTGAGAAAGGGAAGAAGAGCGGAGAAAAATAAAGCCAGAAGCCATCACGCCCTGGCCATGACAGTGGTCACGGCCGTGATGAACTAATACAAGAGCACAGAAAGGATCACGGCCCAGCCGTGCCAACCATCACGGGCGTGATGAGTAGGATGCCAAGATCAGAGAGCATCACGGCCTAGCCGTGATGTAGATCACGGCCGTGACAGGGCAACTCCTGAGGACCAGAAACGATCACGGCATGCCCGTGATACGCCTCACGGCCGTGATACTATTTCCACCCAAGTTTTGACTGGAATGTAAGCCAACACCCGCTACCGACTCGGTAAGTTGTTCCAATTTTTCTCTTCTCTCCGACTTGATTATTTACATTGGAGACAATGTAAGTAATCAAGCTTGGGGTAGGGGTATTTTTACATTTGCATTGTTGCATTCATATTGCATTCACATAGGCATAGATTGGTATGATCACATTCTCTAGATTGCCCCTCACTTAGAACATGCATCCAATTGTGAGAACTTGGAGCCAAATGAATTGAGATAGAGAATTTTGAACCCAATTTTTCATTATTCTTGTGACATTTTTTTACTAAAAATAAAAAATTCTTGAGATAGTCATTTGATAGTTGATAATTAGCACGTGGTTCTTTAGGTTTGTGTACCTCACTGATTTTTGAACTACTAAATGTAAGATTTTGAGCCAAATAGGGGTATCCACTAAATCTACCCCATTTCTTGTGATAGAGTGATTTAATTCCTCTTGGATTGTATTTTCTAGAACTTGACTTGAAACCATTTCGAAACTTAAAAATTTTTGAAAACATTTTTGAAAATGATTGAGGCACTAGGTATTCTTCCGGCCTCCCGAGCTTTGATTGATAAATGCTACCCCTTAGTTGCCCAATTTTGAGCCTAAAAGAAAAAAAATACTTTTCTTGGTACCTTGAATTACTTTGATAAATAATGCTTGGTATGGCACCTTTTAAAGTATTACAAAAAAGGCAAAATGGTAGTTGGAAAAAGTATGGGATGAAAAAGCTAGAAAGTAATTTCTCTTGATCTATAAATCTCCCCTTCTCCAAACAAATAAAATGAAATAAACAAAAAAAAAATTGGAGAAGGGGATGACAAAGAAAGTGAGAAATGAAAAGAAAAGAAAGAAAAAAAATAGAAGGAAGAAAGGTGGAAAAGTAAACCAAAGCCCAAAAAGGGGTATTTTAGAAGGTATCATGCTTTGCAATGTTTGATGATTTGTCTAGCCTTCTTGAAATTCCCTTTCCTTGATTTTCCCACCTTACAATAAATCCCATGGCCACATTACAACCAAAGGAAAAGACCTCTTGATTCTTAAGTGTTTTCATTAATAAAGTAGAGATTTGGTTAATAGTCAAGCCTATGGTAAAATACTTTCCTTGAGGAAATGGAGTGAATTGTCATATACCCTAAAACACTTGAGTGAGGTGAGATGAGTGCCCAAATCAGTGAGAATATGAACTTGAAGAACCTAAGCTTCTAATTGGACTTGAACTTGATTATCTTTTGAGTGCTTATTAAATATGCCTGTCACTTGGATTAGCTTCTAGGGTTCTTGGTTCACTATCCATGCTTTGATTGATATATCTTATGGCTCGAGTAATTGCTTGAGGACAAGCAAAGTTTTAAGCTTGGGGTGATTTCATGAGTGTGATTTCACCTCATCTTTGTCCATCATTTTGCATGCATTTTCATGTAGTTTAGGCATATTTTTATTAGATTTTAGGTTAATTTTCCTTTGGAACGGGTAAGGCGGTTTTCGTGTGTTGTTTTGCAGATATCAAGGGTAAAATGCTCAAGATCAACCATGATGAAGTTTGGATGAAGATGGAGCTTTAAAACTGAATAAAATGAGCCAAACAGAGCCCATCACGGCCATGATCGAGCAAAACTGAAAAAGGAACAAAGGCTGAAGTCAGAGTCTGTCATGGCCTGGCCGTGATAGCCATCACGGCCGTGACCCAAAACCACCACAAGTCAGAGACCATCACGGCCACAGCCGTAATTCAGAACACGACCACAAAAGGAATACTCGCGTCGCGAGCAATATCTTCGCGTCGCGAATGAATGGAACTTCCAGAAATACCATAAACAGAGACCGTCACGGCCTGCCCGTGATGGCCGTCACGGCCGTGACGCGCATTACTTGGACCTGAAGAAACCGAAATAGATCAGATTTTGAGTTGGTTTGGGACTCTAACTTCCCAAATTCTATAAATATGGACCAGGCAGATGCAGAAGGGGATCCATCATCCATCATCTATCATATCTAGACTTGTACACAAGGACTTAGGCATAGATCTCTCTGCTCCTCTCCTCCTCTCTTCTCTGATTTTTGTATTTTCTATTATGTTGTCAACCCAGCTTGTCATCTCCATGGCAAGACTGGAGTAGTAGTTTGTTTCTAGGGATTGGGCGCTCCGAGTTTTGTAAATGTTGTTGATTTGATGTAAAATCGTTGTTGATTTCGTTATTGTTTTAGATCTGATTTCTAGTGTGTTAATCACTCGTAAATTCGGCAACCGCTTATTTGCGTGGCGTAGACGTTCTAAGGAGGAACCTAGCGGTGAACTTAGGATTTCTAGGGTGTTTAACTCGTAAAATTCGACGGCCACTGGTTTGTGAGATGTGGATGATCTAAGGAGGAACCTAGCGGTGAACTTAGGTTATTTGCATGACTTAGACATTATAAGGAGGAACCTAGCGGTGAACTTAGGTGTCGGACCTATAGAAGTCAGACTTGGGACTGAAATCATGAGAGTTAGAAGCCGTCCCTCGAGGAGCAACGAGTTGTCACGGAACGCAAAGGGTCCAATCTGAGATCGACTACCACGAGAGTAGGGGTCGGGTCAATTGGGCACGGCTTTTTTAACCCGAGAGGGAGCTTAAGCTATCAGAGGATAAACTCGCCTTCAAGGCAATTTCGGTAATCAACAAAGGTAAATCAGATTAGCAACATAAACAGCCTCAAAGGTAACCCAAATCCCTAGGAATCCGTTTAAATCTAAAACACCAAAAACATTTGTTTTATGTTTTATTTGATTCTGTTTGTTTAACTCTCAATTCAAACCTTTTTCAAAACCCTCTAAAAAGTCCAGATTCACTCGATTTGAGAATTGATTGCGATTCGGGAACACAGTCTCTGTGGGTTCGATATCTTTTATTACTTGACGGCAATCCGGTACACTTGCCGGAACCGCAGAGTCGCGTCGCGCGACGAGCGTCGCTCGCGACGCACGCTCAACATCAAGGTGACCGAGCTAAAATCGACCGAGCTGTCGTCGAGATGTCGGACCTAAAGAGGCAAGTGCCTAAAGAGGTGACCGAGCTAAAATCGACCGAGCTGTCGTCGAGATGCCGGACCTAAAGGACCGAGCTGCCGTCGAGACGCCGGACCTAAAAAGGCAAGTGCCTAAAGAGGTGACCGAGCTAAAATCGACCGAGCTGTCGTCGAGACGCCGGACCTAAAGAGGCAAGTGCCTAAAGAGGTGACCGAGCTAAAATCGATCGAGCTGCCGTCGAAACGCCGGACCTAGAGAGGCAAGTGCCTAAAGAGGTGACCGAGCTAAAATCGACCGAGCTGCCGTCGAAATGCCGGACCTAAAGAGGCTGACCGAGCTAAAGTCGACCAAGTTGAGGTTGAAATGCCGAGCCTATAAAGGTAAACAGTTAAAGACCTAAAGAGGCTGACCGAGCTAAAGTCGATCGAGTTGAGGTCGAAATGCCGAGCCTATAAAGGTAAAAAACAACTTACTACCTAAAGAGACCGGCCAAGTTGAAGTCGACCGAGTTCAAGTCGAAACGCCAAGTCTACAAACGGTAATAACACCTTAACGCCTAAAAAAGTATTTCAAGGCATTTCAAGTTCTGACTATTTCGACTAAATCGCGTAACACGTTGAAACTAAACAAGTACCAACTTAGAAAAATAGTTGCAAAAAGTAAGCCTCATGTAGGTCCATTAACAACAATGGGCCAAGCCCATAATACATAAGAGTTCAAAATAAAAAAGGGCATCGCCAAAAAAAAAAATGTTTCCTAACCTACTAATACAAATTCATGAGTCAAGGTCATCCTCGGCATTTGGAGGGAGGGTAGCAGACTGGCCAGGTAGGCCCACTTCACCTTCACCTTCGGGTCCCTCCTCGGCCGCTTTCCCCTCGCCCTCTTCCCCTTGAGATATGGCCTCCTCATCCTCCAGCTTGGACAATGGAACTAGGATTCCATCTCAGTTAAAATCCTTGTCCACGTCAGCACAGGAGAAGTCAGCATTCGGATTGAAATGCTGAAGCTGCTTCACGGCTCGGGAAAAGCCATTAACATGCTCCCTCATGATAGCAACTCAAGAATGGCTTCCTTCTCGGCTTGAAGCCCTCCCACGACCTTCTGAAGGTTGAGCCGGTCGGCTCTTTTCATTTCCATCTCGGTCATAAGGGTGGTATTGCCTTTTTCCAGCTCTACCTTTTGGGCTTTCAATTGCCCAATTTGCTGAGCTTGCTCTTCACACTTGGCCACGACTTTTTCAAGCTCATCCCCAGTGCGCAAAGTTCGGGCAGCTTCCGCCTTCATACTTTTCGTTATTAGAAAGCTCGTGGCTCGAAAAACAGGTAATGGAGGAGACTCAGAGGGCATAAGCAACCGCAGCTTTCATGCTTGCGTCATGGCCCAATTCTTGTAAAAGCCGAGCATATGCTGGCTTAATAACTTGAGAATCCACTAAAGGGCCAGAGTTCAAATTGTCTAGCCAAGAACAAAGGGCGAAGCCCAGAAAGTCGAGGTCGAGCATTGCTCCCTCGCACCAAAAAGACGAGGACGAGCTATACTCCCTCACACTACGCACTGAAAAAAGTTGAGGTCGAGCAGTGCTTCCTCCCTTGCACTAAAAATCCTAGACCGAGCAAAACACCTTCGCATCAAGGTAATGTCCACAGCAAATCATACACACAGAGACCCAAGATTAGAAGGAAATCCTGGTAGTATTCGACCCAATAAGCTGGAATCCCAAGTAAGACCTGGCTCCAGATGAAAATCCGAGCAGTGCTCAGCCAAGTAAGTCAACAACCCAAGAAAAACTTGGTTCTACAAAAAGACAAATTTCCGAGCAAGGTGCTCCCGAATCATAATCCAAAGTCCTCGGCACCAAAAAGCGTCTTAAGACATGCGGGTTGGCGTTTAAGCTCTTTCACTTATTTCAAGCTCAGAGCTTGGGGGGCTTGTGGGGATAAAGGAAGGATATTCTCGGAAATCACAGAGAAAGGATATCTCTCAGCCTACAGCTCGATTGTTATTATGAAGAACTTGTATGAAAACCATTTTCCCATACAAATTGAAAAAGATATTAGGAAAGCTTATTGAGATACACCTTCAAGATTGGTCAAAATAATGACATTCAAGGTGAAGATCAAGTTAGTAGGTATTTCCAAATCCACCAAATGAAAGGGTTATGAGCTACTCGAAGAAAATGTTAAGAGCTCTCAAGAACTTCAAAGACCGAGCTACATTCGGAAAAAGGTGAGTTAAGTTCAAACTCACAAGATAAGCATCTTGAAAGCATCAAAAATTAAAGGATGAAATACAAGCACCGAGGTAAATTCCTAATGACCGAGTTCGAACTTGACTCTTCAAAAGATTGGTTCGAGCCTGAATTACTGATAAGTCGATTCTCAGCTACCAACTTCTAAACTTGTCTTAAACAAAGGTAAGGTTGAAGTATATTATGTTCAGAACATGTTACTGACCGAGATGTGAACCTCAACTACTAAACTCGAGTACTACCCGAGAGGTATTAGCCGAAGTAAGAGGATCTATGCAAATCCAGTACTTTATCAACACTAAGGACAAGCTCAGCTTCTTTCATAAAGCTAGATCTCCAAACCCAAACAATCAAAGGGAAATGATTACTAGACTCGCCCACCGAGCTCACTGAACTTAAGAGTTGACCGAAATGCGAAGCTCGACAACTTGAAACCAGAAGCTCGGGATCCCTACTGGGTTGAGCTCCGGCTTCCAACTACTCGGTTGAGCTCCGGCTCCCGACTACTGGTTCGAGCTCAGGCTCCCTACTGGGTTGAGCTCCGGCTTCCAACTACTCGGTTGAACTCCAACTCCCGACTACTGGTTCGAGCTCAGGCTCCCTATTGGGTTGAGCTCCGGCTTCCAACTACTCGGTTGAGCTCCAGCTTCTGACTACTGGTTCGAGCTCAGGCTCCCTCCTGGGTTGAGCTCTGGCTTCCAACTGCTCGGTTGAGCTCCGGCTCCCGACCACTCGATTAAGCTCCGGCTCCCGACCACTCGGTTGAGCTCCGGCTCTCGACTTATCGTTTGAGCACGCAACTACAGCGCAAGCCTTGGAAATGATGCCGTGAAGGCCACGCGTCACACAGAGTAACATCTCTTTTCCATCTCGGGGGCCGAGAAAGTATGGCCTCAGCACGAAACTCGGGTGATCACCTCCACCTCGGCTAGCCTCGGCTCCTTCGAAAAAAGCTTCCACGCAATCAGCTTGGGGACTTGTGTATGAGCCGAGACACAAAGCTCGGTACCTTGAAGCGTCAAGCTCGACCAATCACCTCACCGAGCTGAAAGACCAAAAGATAAAGCCAAGTTCCTAAGCTCGGCTAACGTCATGAAAGCTTTTACGCTTTATTAGCTCAAAGCTTGGGGGGACTTGTGTACTGGCCGAAGAGTGAAACCCGGCCACCGAGCTTAAATACCCTACCATCGGAAGTTAAGAATAATAAGTTAAAGATCACCTAATTAAGATAGGATATTTGATATTATCCTTAATTAAATCCTGATATTATCTGAAAAAACCTTATCTGGTTAAAAGAGATAATATCCCTTAAATTAAGGAATCACATCTCAAAAGAGATTTAAAAGATAAAATGAGATAAATCAGATCTCTAAAAGATATGGGAATCCTATTATAAAAGGAGGAATACCCATGATAGAAAGGCACTTTCACTAACCCCGGTAACTCTCCCTTAAGCGTATTAGATGACTAGCCCGACCAAGAGACTATTGAAGAGTCCTTGCTCGCTAGTACCCATCGGATACAAAATTCGGGGATCGAGATCACCGTATGGCCAAGGGTTGAACCTAGAACTATGATAAGCCTCCGGCTCATCTAGTTTTATGGCTAGTATGACCAGGGTTTTGTGCAAATTATATCCTATTTTCACCCAAATTAGATTAGATTGTCCTCAAGCAAGGCTTTGAGTCTCTAGAATAGTTTTAGGTTAATTTAGCTAGTTTTGAGTCAAATAATACACTTATAGTTGTGTCTTTGTTTTCAGGTTAAGTTGGAAGTCAATAAAATAAAGAAGCAGGGGATTCGCCTCGCGAGAGTTTTGCTCGCCTCGCGAACCTGAAAGCCAGCAGAACAGTGAAATTGACATCCTCTCTGGTTCGCCCCGCGAGTGCTCTTCTCGCCTCGCGACCCCAAAGGCTGACTGTTCTAGGAAATTGCAAGGTTTCTGTGTCGCCCCGCGAAGACTTTACTCGCGTCGCGAGTAATCCATCCCTGAAGGACCAAAAGTAATCACGGATGATGCTTGTTATAGGTCACGGCTGTGGCAGTTTTGAAGTTGAAGAGTCTCGCCTCGCGAGCATCCATTCGCCTCGCGAGTCTGGAAGTCAGAAAGCATCACGGTTGGCCCCTGATATTCATAACGGGCGTAATAAGAAGACTCTTCAGTGCCTCGCCTCGCGAAGGTGTGTTCGCCTCGCGAGAATACCAAAGGTTGCAGACTGTTCGCAAGATTCGCGTCGCGAGAGAGGCTTCGCCTCGCGAGTAGACTTAATTTCTGATTAGTATAAATGGCTGTTCTGAACAGTTTGGAAGAACTTTTTGCTTCTCCATTGTTCTGTTTACATTTCTTTTCTGTGTGTTTTCGTTTTTTACATGGAGAACTAAATTCTTAGATTAGTCTACTGTATGAGAATTCCATATACTTGAGGTTTTGTAATCCCTATTTTACTTGCTTTTCCCATTTCAATACCACATTATACATTTCGTTTGTTATTTCGTGAGAGTGTGTAGTGTTGTATTGATTCGCTTCGATGATGTTATGTTTCTATACTAAATCGCGTTTGTTATTTCACGTGCGTTCATTCATGTTCGTTTGTTCATGAGAGCTTAACCCCGTTTGTTATTTCGGGAATAGGAACCTACATCCGTAGTAGCGATTACGTTGTTAGTTGTTGCTATAACTGAAAGGGGATTAGAATCTGCTTAGGGCTTGGGATTACATGAACCAAGGATAGTTGGGAATTCGAGACAGTAGATTAATCGTTGTTTGCTATTTGATAATCTCTTTAAACTGCCCTGTTTTTAATTGCTCTGTTTTGCTTGTTACTTATTTGCATCCAAACCAAACCCCCCCCAAAACTGATTTTTGTGAAAGATAACACTTTAAGAGTCATTGTGAGACGACATCCGAGTTGTCGCCCTAAACTACAGTTTTAAACCCGCTCGTTCTTTTTGGCGCGTGCGCGACAGCGAGACCAAAAATTGGCGCCGTTGCCGGGGACTCTGATTTGTTATTTTTCGCATTTTTTTTATTTTCTTTCTTTCTTTTATTTTCTGTTTTTGTTTTGAATTTGTCTGGCTACTAGGTCTAATTGCCCTGAACTGTGTGATTTTGACCTGGAAATTGAAAGAACACTGCACACACTCCGTAGAGAATTTCGGGCTAGCACTAGTAGTGATTCCAATTTCAAAACTGTTTTTGAAAACATGGGAGACCAGAGGACATTAAGACAGCTTGCTTCCCCTGATGTCAACTATAATGGATTGTGTATTTCATATCCTGGTGCTGACACTCCTTTTGAACTAAAATATGGTTTTATTCACTTGTTGCCCAAGTTTAATGGTCTTGCAGGTGAGGATCCACACAAGCACTTGAAGGAATTCCAAGTTGTATGCTCCACAACCTCGAGATCAGAGGGAGTCACCGAGGATAGTATCAAGTCAAGGCTTTTCCGTTTTCACCCAGGGAGCCGCAAAAGATTGGTCTCTGTATCTTGAGCCCAACTCCATCACCACTTGGAATGATTTGAAGATGGTTTTTCTAGAAAGATACTTTCCCGCTTCAAGAGCTGCTTCAATAAGAAAAGAAATATGTGGCATCGTGCAAGGGAATGAATCGCTAGCGAATATTGGGAAAGGTTCAAGCATTTGGTATCCAGTTGCCCCCAAAGATCAAATTTCTCGAACACTCCCGATCCAAGATATTTTATGAAGGATTTCTCCGATGGATAGGAATCTTTTGGATGTCGCTAGTGGGGGAGCACTAGTTGATAAGACCCCACCTGCCGCAAGCAACTCATTGAGAATATGTCATTGAATTCCCAGCAGTTTACTACCGTAAGAAATTCAGTTGAGACAAGAGGTGTGCATGAGATCCATAGTTCATCTTCCAACCAGGCTGCCCTTGAGAATAGATTGGATGAGCTGACTTCCTTTGTAAGGCAATTGGCAATAGATGAGTTCAGCCTGCGAGGTTATGTAGCATCCGCAATTCACCCGAGCACCCACATGATCCATGCCCCATCCAGAGGGAAGAGTTTGTCGCTGAAGTATCTCAAGCTTATGCGGTTAATCCATATAATCAAGGAAACGGTCAGAACCAGACACCACCTGCACCTCTCTACCAATAGGTACCATCCCAACCGGAGGAATCATCCTAATCATGCGGTATGGGAACCCCCTCCCAACAACAACCGATGGCACCTCGTAATCCTCCAAAGTGACCACTTCTGCACCTTCTGGACCTTCATTAGAAGATATGATCGAGCAAATGGTTGCAAATAACCTCCAGTTTCAGCAGCAGGTTGCAGCTTCACAGGCACAGTTTCAGCAGCAAACAAGTGCTAGCATTCAAGATTTGAGGACACAGATTGGACAGCTGGCCACAAATATAAATAATATACAAAGCAAGGTCAAGGGACAACCCACCTGCCCAAAGACAACCCGATGATAAATCCTAATGCCTCCAATCCTAATGTGAGTGCTATATCTCTGAGATCTGGAAAAGTTGTTGAGGCCACTTCTGGAAAGGATGAAGAAACTATTGAGGTAACTCCTGAGCCTACTGTTGAGGTAACTCTTGAGCCTACTGTTGAGGTTACTCCTGAGCCTATTGTTGAAGTTGAAGTTGAGAAAGTGTACAGACCACCAATCCCATTCCCACACAGATTACAGAAAAATAAGAAGGTTGGTGGTGAAGACAAGGGAAAGGAGATTCTTGATGTTTTCAGAAAAGTAGCTGTAAATATTCCTCTCCTAGATGTGATCAAGCAAGTGCCCAAGTATGCCAAATTTTTGAAGGATCTATGCACCAACAAGAGGAAGATGAAGAATAGTGAGAGGGTTGACTTGGGGAGAAATGTCTCAGCCTCTTATCCAGCCTAGGCCCGCACTGCAGAGAGTTCGTTGTTTTAGCCCCTACTCAGGCACTACCACAGAAGTGCAAGGATCCAGGCACCTTCACTATTCCATGCACTATTGGGGACAGGAAGTTTGAAAACTGCATGCTAGACTTGGGAGCATCCATAAATGTTATGCCTACCTCCATATTTAACAACCTTGATCTTGGGCCATTGCAAAGATACAGTCTCACCATCCAGCTTAGCTAACAGGACCAAAGTGCCCGACCCATGGGAATGGTAGAGGATGTGCTAGTGCAAGTTGATGATTTGATCTTCCTCGCGGACTTCTACATCCTAGACATGGCGGAGAGACACCTTCCAAGAGATCACCAATAATCTTGGGCGGACCATTCATGATGACATCCAAGACTAAGATTGATGTGTATGATGGGACTATGTCTATGGAGTTTGGTGGTATTGTGACCAAATTCAAGATCTTTGATGCTATGAAACACCAATGGAGGAGCACTCGTATTCCACTTAGAGTTGCTTTCTCGAGCCGATTGAGGATACCCATGAGGACTTTGTTTCAGATTTTCCTTTCATTTCTGGGTTTTGATGATGTATATACTTGTACTAACTGTCATCGACACTAACCCTTGTTCTTTGTGCTTGAAGTTTCGGATTCAACCTTGCAGGGTGATAGTGATAGTGATAGTCGATTGGAGCCGTCTCTGCTCGCAGAAGTCCGTGGCATCATGGCTACTCCCAATGCACCATCTGTTGAGCAGCCACCATCCTTAGAGCTCAAGCCACTCCCAGAGAACCTGAAGTATGCTTACCTAGAGACAAATGAAAGGCTTCCAGTCATCATCTCTTCCAGCCTTGACTCTGACCAGGAAGCAAGACTATTGGAGGTTCTGAAGAAGCACAAGAAGGCTATTGGGTGGACATTGGCTGATATTCCAGGAATTAGCCCCTCCAGATGCATGCACAGAATTCTATTGGAGGATGGAGCTAAACCAGTAAGACAGGCCCAAAGGCGACTTAACCCATTGATTTTGGATGTGGTGAAGAAAGAGGTGACTAAGCTTCTACAGGCAGGTATTATATACCCCATCTCTGATAGTACTTGCGTAAGTCCGGTGCAAGTTGTACCAAAGAAGTCTGGTCTAACAGTAGTTAGGAATGAAAATAATGAGCTTGTGCCTACTAGAGTCCAGAATAGTAGGCGAGTTTGTATAGACTATAGGAAGTTGATCCGAGCCACCGAGAAAGGATCACTTTCCTTTGTCGCTCATAGATCGATGTCAGACTACCGGGCTGGTCAATCTCATTATTGTTTTCTAGATGGCTTTTCCGGTATTTCCAGATCCATATTGCCCCTGAGGATCAGGAAAAGACCACCTTCACGTGCCCCTTCGGTAGGTTTGCTTATAGGAGGATGCCATTTGGCCTTTGTAATGCTCCTGGCACCTTTCAAAGATGCATGCTTAGCATTTTCTCTGAATTTATTGAAAATTGCATAGAGGTGTTCATGGATGATTTTACTGTATATGGCTCCTCATTTGATGCATGTCTGCATAGTCTAAGTCTAGTTCTACAAAGATGCATTGATACTGATCTGATTTTGAATTATGAGAAATGTCACTTTATGGTAGAACAGGGGATAGTTTTGGGTCATGTAATTTCTAAAGAGGGTATTTCTCAGAGATCCTGCAAAAATTGATGTGATTTCTTCATTGCCTTACCCATCTTGCGCGACGCGAGATCCGTTCTTTTCTTGGACATGCAGGTTTCTACAGCGCTTTATAAAGGACTTCAAAGAAGATAGCTCTGCCATTGTCAAACTTGCTGAAGAATGATGCCCTGTTCCAGTTTGATGAAAAGTGCAAGGAATCATTTGACTATCTGAAAAAAGCATTGACTTCTACCCCTGTCATCCAGCCCCCAGACTGGACACTCCCTTTTGAACTAATGTGTGATGCTTCTAATTTTGCTGTGGCAGCAGTTCTGGCACAAAGGGTGGGCAAGGTTGCCCATGTAATTCACTACGCTTCTAGGACATTAGATGCTGCACAATCAAATTACACCACCACTGAGAAAGAACTGCTAGCTGTTGTATTTGCACTTGATAAATTTAGGTCTTATTTGCTAGGTTCTAGGGTTATTGTTTTCACTGACCATGCAGCTCTGAAATATCTGTTGAAGAAACCAGAAGCTAAGCCAAGACTGATCCGGTGGATGCTTTTGCTCCAAGAATTCAATGTGGAGATAAAGGATAAAAGTGGAGCTGAAAATTTGGTGGCAGATCACTTGAGCCGGATAGCAAGGGATGAGGATACTTTTCCCATCCAAGATGATTTCCCTGATGAGAGACTGTTACATCTGTATGGGGTAACCCCCTGGTTTGCTGACATAGTTAATTTTCTTGTTGCTGGTGTTGTTCCTGCAGGTACAAGTAGACATAAGTTCCACAAGCTCAAAAGCGATGCAAAGTACTATGTGTGGGATGATCCCTACCTGTGGAAGTTTTGCAGTGATCGAGTTATTCGGAGGTGTATCCCCGATCATGAGACAGAGTCCATCCTGCATTTCTCTCATGCCTCTCCAGTTGGAGGACATTTTGGACCACAGAGGACAGCAAGAAAAGTCCTAGATTCTGGGTTTTACTGGCCCACAATTTTTAGAGATGCCTATGAGGTATACAAGAATTGTAAAGAATGTCAAATAACAGGCCCTGCCATCACTCGTAGGAGTGAGATGCCTCAAAGAGCCCATGCTCTTTTGTGAGGTCTTTGATGTGTGGGGGATGGATTTTATGGGTCCTTTCACTCCTTCTTTTGGTTTTGTATATATTCTTTTGGCTGTAGATTATGTTTCAAAGTGGGTGGAAGCAATCCCCACTAGGACTAACGATGCTAACGTTGTTTCCAAATTTGTTAGGTCCAACATTTTTTGCAGGTTTGGCATACCTAAGGCCATCATCAGTGACCAGGGCACACACTTCTGCAACAGAACCATGGAAGCCTTACTCAAAGTATGGGGTTGTACATAGTATTTCCACTGCTTACCACCCCCAAACCAATGGCCAGGCTGAAATATCAAACAGGGAGATCAAGCAAATTCTAGAGAAGATGGTGCAGCCTAATAGAAAGGAATGGAGCCGCCGTCTGGAAGATGCACTGTGGGCACAGAGGACTGCTTTCAAGACCCCTATAGGAATGTCCCCATTTCGGCTTGTTTTTGGAAAGGCATGTCACCTCCCGGTGGAAGTTGAGCACCGTGCATATTGGGCAGTAAAGTGTTGTAACATGGACAAGAAGAAATCTGGTGTTGAAAGAAAACTGCAGTTGCAGCAACTTGAGGAGCTTAGGCTGGAAGCCTATGAAAGCTCCAGGATGTATAAAGAGAAAACAAAACTTTTTCATGATAGGATGATTGTTAGGAAAGAATTTTCCCGTGGGGCCGCCTAGTCTTATTGTTTAACTCCCACTTTGAAATTGATGGCTGGGAAACTTAGGTCCAAATGGGATGGCCCCTTTATTGTGACTAATGTGTTTCCTTATGGTGCAAGAGAGATTACACGTGCAGTACCCACAAGCCATTCAAGGTTAACGGGCAGAGGTCAAGCCATTCCATGGTGTAGATGTCGTTGTTCCCTGTGGATGTTAATGTTGAGGAGCTCTCCTTGGAAGCTCCCACCTACACTGATACTTGATCAGGGAGTTTCCTTTCCTTTCCCTCACTCTGATTTTATAGTTCTGTTGTTCATTGGGGACAATGCATGTTTTAAGTGTGGGGGAGGGAACTAGTTGTAGTTTTTCCTTTTCTTTGAATAAAACTCCTGAATAATTTGAGAAGCTCAGGAGTATTTGTGTGTTGAGTCTTTTGTTGGCAAGTTTGATGGATTTTGATTGATGTTGCACAGATTGCTTGCATGATTGATATGTGATGATTCCCCCTAGGCTGAAAAATTTTTGAGTTTGAAAAGTGATTCCCATGTGAAATTGAAAACTGAACTTTGAGATTTTGTTATGATGGCATGATTTATGATAAGTTTGGGGTGATAGGAAGCACACACTAGGGATAGAATCTCTGTCAAACAATTTGCATGAATGTCCAGGTGAGGTTTTGAGCCTTCAACATGTTTTAAACTGTGTGAAATCACTTTCAAGTTGCACTTTCCTGAATTTGATTGAATCTCTTTTTGGTTTGCATGATTATGTGTTTGCTTCAGATGATTTAGGCAGTTTCTTTGTAAATAACTACTTAGCCTAAAAATAACCAATTCCTAATGCATGTTCCCTAGTTAGCCCCATTGAGCCTATTAGCCTGTTAATTCTTGATAACCTAATGTTATAAGCCCAAAAATCTGGAAAACCATGTTAACCCGATCTTAGGATTAGGAGAGCATGTAATCTTAGAATGGGTGCAAGAAACTAAGTTTGGGGTGGCTGCAAGGTGTAATATGTTGTTGGGATTGAGAAAAAAAAAAAGAAAAAAAAGAAAAGAGAAGAGAAGTGTAAAAATGATAAAAATAAAAGAGGCTGGAGTCACCCAAAGCATAAAGGAAAATGAAGAAAGGAACTTGAGTAGAAATTCAAAGTGTAAATAATGTTCATGCTCTCTTAGTTCCTAGGGTCTTCAGCCTAGTACCTTTGCATATCCTACCCTTAGCCAGGTCCCATTACAAGCCATAAAAGACCTTTTGATGTTGCATGCATGTTTTCTGTGGGAACCATTTTTGAGATGAAAATCAAATTTTTGGGAAATGCTCTTAAAAGTGAAACTGAGTGCAATGTTAATAGCCTGACACAAATTGAGTGATTGAGTGAACACTAAATGCCCTTGTGAGGAAGGCAGTTGTTTGGAATTGGTGATCTCCCTCTTGTGTGTAACTTAGATCCCCTGCTTAGATTTTTGATTGTCTGAATGATGAAATTCTCAAATGCTTAGAATAAATGAATGTGGGGATTGCTTTGTTGAAAGGGGGGACATTGAAGAAAACTGTTTTTATGTGTTGCTTGAATTGGTGCAAGGTTGATTGAATCTTTTAAGCTTGCCAGGTCCTGAGTCTTTTTGATTTTTGAGTCTTAGTTTGCTTGGGGACAAGCAAAGTTTAAGTTTGGGGTATTTTGATAAGCCTCTGGCTCATCTAGTTTTATGGCTAGTATGACCAGGGTTTTGTGCAAATTATATCCTATTTTCACCCAAATTAGATTAGATTGTCCTCAAGCAAGGCTTTGAGTCTCTAGAATAGTTTTAGGTTAATTTAGCTAGTTTTGAGTCAAATAATACACTTATAGTTGTGTCTTTGTTTTCAGGTTAAGTTGGAAGTCAAGAAAATAAAGAAGCAGGGGATTCGCCTCGCGAGAGTTTTGCTCGCCTCGCGAACCTGAAAGCCAGCAGAAACAGTGAAATTGACATCCTCTCCGGTTCGCCCCGCGATCGCTTCTTCTCGCCTCGCGACCCCGAAGGCTGACTGCTCCAGGAAATTGCAAGGTTTCGTGTCGCCCGCTGAAGACTTTACTCGCGTCGCGAGTAATCCATCCCTGAAGACCAAAAGTCAGCACGGTTGATGCATGTTAAAGGTCACGGCTGTGGCAGTTTCGAAGTTGAAGAGTCTCGCCTCGCGAGCATCCATTCGCCTCGCGAGTCTGGAAGTCAGAAAGCATCACGGTTGGCCCATGATATTCATAACGGGCGTAATAAGAAGACTCTTCAGTGCCTCACCTCGCGAAGGTGTGTTCGCCTCGCGAGAATACCAAAGGTTGCAGACTGTTCGCAAGATTCACGTCGCGAGAGAGGCTTCGCCTCGCGAGTAGACTTTATTTCTGATTAGTATAAATAGCTGTTCTGAACAGTTTGGAAGAACTTTTTCCTTCTCCATTGTTCTGTTTACATTTCTTTTCTGTGTGTTTTCGTTTTTTACATGGAGAGCTAAATTCTTAGATTAGTCTACTGTATGAGAATTCCATATACTTGAGGTTTTGTAATCCCTATTTTACTTGCTTTTCCCTTTTCAATACCACATTATACATTTCTGTTTGTTATTTCAGGAGTGTGTAGTGTTGTATTGATTCGCTTCGATGATGTTATGTTTCTATACTAAATCGAAGTTTGTTATTTCCGTATGCGTTCATTCATGTTCGCTTGTTCATGAGAGCTTAACCCCGCTTGTTATTTCTGGAATAGGAACCTACATCCGTAGTAGCGATTACGTTGTTAGTTGTTGCTATAACCGAAAGGGGATTAGAATCGCTTAGGGCTTGGGATTACATGAACCAAGGATAGTTGGGAATTCGAGACAGTAGATTAATCGTTGTTTGCTATTTGATAATCTCTTTAAACTGCCTTGTTTTTAATTGCTCTGTTTTGCTTGTTACTTATTTGCATCCAAACCATCCAACCCCCCCCCAAAAAAACTGATTTTTGTGAAAGATAACACTTTAAGAGTCCTGTGAGACGACATCCGAGTTGTCGCCTAAACTACGCTTTAAACCCGCCGTTTCTTTTTGGCGCGTAGGCGCGACAAATACACCAAACTACGCCCGGCTTTGATTCCCATTGGGATACGAGGACCGAATATTACATTCTGTCAAGCCAAAGTCTAAAACAACCCCCATTGTTCACTCTTGGTCAAACGTTCTACGGCGAGATTCCGACAAGTCGGATCTCGGCAAAAACAGTTAGCCAAGTATTTAAGGGCTCGGACTCCTTAAATAAGTGATTAGGAATTCGACTTCCCACTTTTGTGTCTGGAAAAAAAAAACTGATTGAAATGGAGCAACTTTTAAATGTCGTCAAGATTCTCCGATAGAAATTAATCGCTATTTACAACCGGTCATGCTAATGAAGGACACACTTCTTTAAAGAAGCAAGAAAAATAAGTTTTCATTAGAAAGTCAAGCATTTCACTTTTTCAAATATTAAATATATCAATTCTCATATAAATTTTCTTTTCTTGATTCATTAACAAATGTCCTTAACACACTCGTTAACATTTTTCTTTACAACCATAAATCATTTATACTAATGACAAGCTAACAAATAAATAAAATACTTTGCACATGCACATGTGACATGTCACTCAAACAGCTAATATCATTGACGAAGGAATTACAACATGAATATTCTCTCTAAATAAACATGCCTGTTGACCATTTGGAATGAAAGACGGTACAGGAAGAAGTGAGAAGTGAGAAGTGAGAAGTGAGTGGAAATGGCAGAAGATGCACATAGCATTAACAGAGGGCCAAGATGGTCTCTGACTGGAATGACAGCTCTCGTCACTGGTGGCACCCGTGGGATCGGGTTTCCATTTTCTTCTCCTTCTCAATACAATACATTCCCCAATTTTTTTTATTTTTTTATTTTATCTTAATTCGTTTGCTTCACTCATATTGGTTTATTCTTTCTGATTCATTTGAAACTGTGTAGGCATGCCATTGTGAATGATTTAGCTGCCTTTGGTGCCACCGTCCACACTTGTTCCAGGACCGAAGCAGAGCTAAATAAGTGCTTAGATGAATGGAGGAGTAAGGGGTTTTTGGCATCTGGGTCAGTGTGTGATGTGTCGTCTCCACCCCAAAGAGAGAAGCTCATTCAGGAAGTGGCTTCCACCTTCAATGGCAAGCTTAACATTTATGTAAGTACTCATAATGCTGACTTCTTCTAATCATATGGACAAAGCTGTTAGATTGTATATGTAGATAAATATATGTACAAGAGTATTAAATCTAGAGTGTAATTTTTAGGTTCAATTACTCTGTTGGTCTTTGAACTATTCGAGATTTTTTAAGAAAGTCCCTAAACTTTAAAAGTTTGTAATTGAGTCCTTAAACTTGTAAAAATTTGTAACTTCCATTAGAGTTCCCAAAAAATATAAGGACCTATTTGAAACTACTCAAAAAGTTCATGAATCTACAAATGCACGAATGGGTGGACCACTTAACAGAGACCTAACGAAGATATGTTTGAGGGACTCAATTACATTTATACAAATTTTTATAAGTTTAAGGACCCAATTACAGACTTTTACAGTTTTAGGACCTACTTGAACACTCTCAAATAGTTCAGTGACCAATAGAGTGATTTAAGCTATTTTTTTATATTCATTTTAAGCTATCATCTAATCATATATTTTCATAGTTAAAAAGTTTTGATTAACAATTGATCACTGTGCTCAAAAATTAAATCTTTGAATACAATTAATCAGAAACGAATGTGAGAGAGTTGATCTGTGGTTCGGACTTCAGAGTAAAGGTCAACAACAAATTGTTTCTAGACTAAATTTATTAGCTTATCAAATTCATTCATTGGAGCTAGTTAGTCATTCCCCAAAGCCATCGATCATATTTTCGACAATTACATTGTTTGTAGCCAGGTTTGTTTCATTTAGTAGGCTTGAGTAATTTGTGTGATTATGTATCAGCAGCTTCCATCACAAGTTAGTTAATGAATCGCTTTCGGAGTAGCCTCCTTAGTCCTTCCATCTAATTTATTTGTCATGAATCATACATATGCATGACTTTGTGCTTCAGGTAAACAATGTGGGAACAAACTTTAGGAAGCCAACCATTGAGTACACTGCTGAAGATTATTCAGAGCTGATGACAGTTAATTTAGACTCTGCATTCCATCTGTGCCAACTAGCATATCCTCTTCTAAAAGCATCTGGAATGGGAAGCATTGTGTTCATTTCATCTGTTGCAGGTGTGGTGAGCTTGGGTACAGGGTCTGTCTATGCAGCAAGTAAAGGTGAGCTGCTATGCTCATGAGGCGTTTTGACTATTTTCTTTCGTGTAGATGTGATTAATTAAATGTTAGTACCAACAAAGAGATACATTTTTCTTTTGTCCACAGCCGCAATTAATCAGCTTGCAAAAACTCTGGCTTGTGAATGGGCCAAAGACAACATAAGGAGCAATTGTGTTGTGCCATGGGCAACCAGAACCCCACTTGTAGAATATGTAATTTTCTTGTCCCCTGTCTTTTTTATTTCTGTTTTCCTCTCAATGAAAACCTTCAAAAATATTACTTAGTAGACAAGGGCATTGCCGCATTAGCTAACCATCCAAATCCTGCAGCATCAGGAAAATGTTTTTAAGAAGCACTGAAATAATTGTACCAACTTTGTAGCTATACAATAAAGAGATTTTCAATTGACTTTCATAATAAACTTCACCAAAATAATTGCATGTCATATACAATGAACCAACCAATTTACATATGTCTACATAATACTAAACCACTACCTAACCCAGCATGCTAAAGTTTTTTATAATCTATAAGGTCTGCTGGTGCATTGATGGATTCTTGAGTTATTTTGGCTATCATGTATTTTCTGTAATGTCCACCTGCTGAGGCTTTGCTTTTGACAGTGATATGTTTTTGCTACTTATAAATTTTATTTCCCTCCACCTCTTTTATGGACCAGCAGTAACATTAGGTAGATTAACACAGGGTGAGTGTTTCTGCATTTGATTCTGTCTAAGCTTGTTCTTTCATTGAAATTCTTGACTATTTCCACCTTAAAATAAAGCACTCCTAGAAATATCACATGTAAATTTTGATGTCAATATCAATACTACAGTGGCAACCTAGCAGAAGTTATTAGTTTTCCTTGTTGGGAAGTATATATGTCCATTGATCTGATGAACTTGAGCATTATCCAGTATATCCTTTTAATTAATCAACGTTTTGGCAATTGAATTGGATTCTTAATTTCTTAATATTTGTTAGATTTATGGATGTCTATGTGAACCATCTTTTTCCTCTTTTTGTTTTTTTAATTTATAGTTGTTTCGAACCAGAAGTTTGTAGATGATATTCTGTCTCGAACTCCTCTTAAGCGCATTGCAGAACCTGAAGAAGTGTCATCATTGGTGGCTTTCCTTTGCTTGCCTGCTGCCTCTTACATCACTGGACAAGTTATTTCTGTTGACGGAGGTTTAACAGTGAATGGATTTCAACCTAGCATGAGAATTACCTGAAACTCCTTAGTTGCTTATCTTTTTAAAATAAATGATACTCATTTTATTTCAACACTCATGGTGCTCTCCCTGTTCGCTGGTTAGATCTTTATGCATCCATTATCATATTTTATGTTGTGTTTGGACTTGCGTTGCTGCTGCTGACGTGGACGGAAAACGCACAAAATAAAGTGTGTTTGGATAGACGTTGGATTCAACAATACAAATCACATGATTTCTCAACGCCAATCCAATGTGTCATTGGTGTTGGATTTGCGTTGGTATTAAACCCAATGCATTGCCAAACATACACAAAACCTTTCATGTTTGATCAAAATAAATTTCGATCGTACCATCCCAAACTTCTGTTGTATCACTCCAGACGGCTATCCAAAGGGGCCCAAGATGTATAACAACACTTTATTAGAAGTGTTATACATCTTATTTCTTCAAACTGGCCTTATAGTTGGAACATGAATATAAGTAAAGCTAACCCCATGGAGGGGAAGGATATCTAAATAGATTGGACTATTTTTCACTTATAAACATGATATCACGAGTGTCAATACTTGCACTGAACTTCTTCGTATGAGACATAATCATTCCATCTACAACTTATTCAATTCCTTTTTGAATTAGTCATATACTTGAAAAAAATATGAGGCACGTACTAAGACACTTGCTTTTTGAGAGAGGGCATATAATAATTCTTCTTTTTTAAGTGTCAAGAGTAAGGGGATTTACTAACTACACCAACTTGTGTTCTTGTGTGTTAGCATCGAGAAGCCCTTCAATATTTTTGTTCTCTGGCTTTGAGAGAATATCGCTTGAAGGAAAAGATACATGATTTGAAGCTAATTGTACAAGTTGAAAAATACCAAAACCATACTCTTTATTGAGGCAAATTTTAACTAGCTTCCAAAATAATCTGTATTTTTATTTTTCATTCATCTCTGGTGTAAACAATGAATTTTACACCTATTTATTATTTATTATTCATTCCAGAATTTCCCAAACTTTCAAGGATAGGTTTCCACATAACCAAAAGGGAATAATTATCAAAATGACAACAAAGATTTTTCGTAGGTGAAAAATAGAAAATGAACCATACTTATTGTCAATTATTAACATTGACAGTGCTAATAAAGTTAAATATAAAGGGAAAACTTAACTAATGGGTACATTAAAATGGGACAGTAACTAATAAAATAAAAATAAAAATTGAGGCAGCAGATCTTTATTAATAAAATTGAACCCAAGCATATTCTTGCTTGTAAGGCAAACTTGCATCGCAAGAGGGTTCACATGCATACACCAGATTGTCCGGATCCGGATCAACATTGTAGATGTAATCCACCAGCAAGGGCAAAATCTGGCACCACCAACATTAGCAACTCAGTATCTAAATCTAAAAGGAAACAAGAGCAAACATTTGATTGACCAAGCAAGAGAAATGGTGGTTCATGCAGAATGACATTTATTTAGCTATAACAAATGATTTCTTAAATAATCACCTGAAATTCACAGCGCATAGGTCCACCACAATAACTGCAGTTAGGGATATCATCCTTAGATGACCGACCCTTAATACCTGTTCACATCACAAGTATCAAAATTTTAATTAATCACAAATATCAAATATCATCAGCCAGGGTATGCACGGATAAATTTTTGTAGCACACAACCGCAAAATATGATTATCTATGCAATGCACCATTTATAATATGATTTTGAGGGCAACAAAGATGCATAATTTAAATCCCATGCAAATATAGCACGTTAAAGAGGTTGATATATCCCAAATGTTAGGTTAGACAGTCAGAGGCAACAAATGTTATCCCTGCTTTATAAACCATAGGACAAAGCAATGAAGGAGATTTAGAGATAAATGAACCATCTTTCAACTTAATACATAAAAAAGGTCGTCTAATCCATGTACCGACTCCATTTAGCGAGAAAAAACTCAGGTGGTGGTGGTGGCTGTGAGGCGGGATACTCCATTTGTCAAACATTTTCTCCCATTACTAATACTTTGTTTTCATTCTTTTTCCTATTTTAAAAAGATTTGTAAAAAGGAAACAGAACGAACACAATGTGATAATTTTATAATTATTTTTATTGTAATTATTTTTAAAAATAGGAAATGAAAATATGATACAAGAAATAAGCCAACCAGGCCCTAAATTTTCTAAAATACAATAGTCACCTCAACACTTGTTCAAGGGCATTGGCAGTGCATGACTGGAAGTACATCATCATCCTGTCCACACAATATGATTAGCAAATAATATGCTAAGTAATATTATCTTCATTAAAATTGAGCGGCAAAACCTGAAAGCTATGCAAATGTGAACTATGTCATCAACCCTAGTCGTTGAGATCGAGGAATCATGTACGATATAAACCTCAGGGACATAACGTTCAAGTATATCATCAATGAGCATCTGATATTCAGGCCATGCATAAAATGATTAAGAAATGACTAATAACAGGATGTCAAAAAGTAGGTAACATAAAATTTCATAGAGCAACCTCTGATTCTAATAACCAGCGCAAGTTTCATTTTGGAATGGTATCAAGCATGTTTGAAGTTTTTTAGCCAAATGCAAATGCAAATTTGTATATATCTTGTCACATTCATTCAAGAAAATAATTAAGAAATGTTTGTTATTTATAAAAAATGATTATCCACAAGAAGCAAATAAAACCTGAAAAAATATACAAATCCTAAACCAGTGAGTTCGACCTTTATGATGCTCCAACGATGTGGGTCCACAAACAGGTGAAGAAACTTTTCTCTGCTGGCAACCAGCTCCATGCCCTGAGCGCCAACTCATGTCCTGGGACTTGAAAGAGAAATGGAATGTTGAAGGAATCAAATTTGTGGAATGATAACTAATTGACACATTTAAGAAATTCAGTTACTTGGTGCTCCTCGGAGCAATACCGCCTTTGATTGCAACCACTACAGAGCTTATCTCCTTTCCAGGTACCAAGTACACCAATCACAAAGAGCGGCTGAAAGCCATAAAGAGAAGAAAAGAAAATCACACCAAGGAGAAGGTATGTATTTTACTGCCATGTCAAAGGAATACCATGCTAATTTAACTATTAAATTTGGCGTTTGATATCCGGAATATTTTATTCCTCGACAAATTACATAATTCCCGGAATTCGAATAAAGTTTTCACACCTTCACACATGAGAATAGATTTTTTCTCACCTTCATATATGGGAATAAAGTTTTCCGATGCCTACATTCCTGAGAATATTTTTATAAACTTGTACCAAACGCTACCTTAAAGCACCGCAAAAGACAAAATTAAAAGAAGAGCGCAACTGAAGGCTAACTTCCTGCCCAAGCACAAGGTCAATTCCCATAATAACAAAATGTCAGATTTGTTGGAGTTAATTCGGAATTAGGTAGTTTAGTTTGAATAGATACACAGATGTAATACAAGGATGTATCATGTACAGCAGATGTAGTTAGATATCGTACATGGGTGTAGTACACGGGTGTGTCAGTTAGACATACACTACAACAGATTAGACTTTAGATAGCGTTTCCGTATGCCTTTTAATAGCGTTTGTAACCGCTATCTATGCTACCGCTATTAAAACTCGTTAGCAAAGATAGCATTTAGGAAGTGATATTAATAGGTGACTTTAGATAGCGTTTGTACAAGGAAACGCTATCTAAAGCCCTTTTTTTTTTAAAATTTTATTTCTTAACTTTTACATCCATTATTCCTGCATATTGAACTACACAAAAAAACCACAATTGTTGCGGTCTACACAATTGTTCAAAATGTGTTCAAAATATAAGTGTTCAGCACTGCAGTTAAGTGTTCAAATATAACCAGATATAAGTATATACACTACTCTGTTTCTAAAGTATTCAAATTCACACGAGTAAGACAAAATCAAAGTGCAGCAACTATACCAGATCTCAATCCTTAAGAAACCAAAATCAGAAAACCAACATACATCTACAATTAATCTACATTTACAGCTTCTGTTTGTTTTTCATGAGACCAAGACAACACCAAAGTAATGTGTCAAAATGTGATCCAAAGCCTCTGTAGCATACATACTGCATTTCCACCACAAAGACTAACTGTTACATTGGGATACAGCAGACTAATTAGGTAAATACTACTGTAGCAAGAAACAGAATTCAAATCAAGCATTAACAAAGTCTAACAAAAATAATAGCAAGAAACAAATCATGTATGTATAAATAATTAAATATGATCATACCATCTCAAGAGAATCAGCTCCAAGTAATTCCATGTTGCGGTGGTTGATAATCTGATTATTTTCCAGATTATGTGTTCAGTAATTTGATACATAGAAGAAAAATGATATTAATGTACCACTTAAATAAAAGATAACTAAATTACTGATATAAAGGAATTCAAATAAACAGATTACGAAATCAAGCTTAAATTACCAAGTCATGCTTAAATTTCAATAGATCCTAAACATATTAAATAAGAACCTAAACAACACATTTAGTTTGGGAGAGAAAGAGAAATTGAAAGCAGCAGAGCACTCACTGGAGAAGAAAATAGTAATCAGTTGAGCGAAATACATAGATGTTGATTGAATTTGTGTGAACCAAAAAGTGCAAGTTTGAACTTATTTTCTCCTTTCCATGCACATCAACTCGAAGGCATGTACCAATGAAAAACAAATACATAGATAGTTTGGGGTTGATAAATATAAAGCATTATTCACATACCAATGAGTATTGCTGCAACTACTGTGATCAATTTGACATAATCAAACGAACTTTTCAACAATATAGCGACACCACTCTTCCTTGACTTCAGATAGTTAAGCAGTGGAGTATGTGGAGCATTTGAAGTCAGGGAAGTACTGCGACATAAAAATTAAATAAATTAAGTTACAATTGCTAAAACATTTGAACAGTCACAGTTAAAAGCTAAGTAAACAACATACCGCTATTGGTATTTTAACTTGGTTCTGCAAGATAGTCTCCTTCATGAAACACATGACATAGTACCCACAATCTGTACTGTTGGGTTGTCTTGGGCACTATAAAAAATAAAATAGTAAATCAATATAGTTTTTTTTTATCTAATTTCGCATTAAGTTTTTTCAAATATACCGTATCTCGAATCCATTTAATGTTGGTTGCCTTTAAACGCGGCACCTTAGCTCCGATATTTGCGCAATAAACTTGCAAAGCACTAATCACAAAATCAAACAGACTTCATTAAGAAACATATTTTCAATCATCACAAACACACGCATGCTTACTTATCGAACAAAATCATAGAAAATCAGAAATATAAAAACATGCTTACGTATCGAACAGATTCTTTAATTCTGGGCGATCCCTAGGATCAACATACAAGGGATCCAGATAGTAAATAATCTCTTCAACAATATTTATCGCGCAAGACAAGACCCAATGATTACTACATAAATGTTGAGATAAATAATCCTAAGCACCTCAACTTTTATGTAATTCATTATTGTGAATTAAGTCCTATAGGATAAGTCGACTCACCCAAAATTGCACGTGCTAAAAACAAGGGCTGATATTCTCTTTCTTTAGTTGCAAACCGGTCGACTAGATACGTTGTCAGTGAATCCCTCCCGAAGTAGCCGTATGTATTTGTTTGGTGTGGGGACAAGAACAGAAACCTCCTCGTTATTTCCTTTGGAAGCAACAATTCTTCATACAAATACCTTCAATTAAAATATAAAAATGGATTACACCAATGACATCAATATTTAAATGGAAAGACTAAAAAATATTGTACACTTTAAGCCCGATTTATTACCCGATATATGCGGAAATAACGGAGGCGAGATACCCATTCATGATTTACAACTTCTCCGATATTTTCAAGATTGAGCATCTCAATGAAATGGTGACCAAAAATATTTTGTTCCATCTCTACGTACAATTGGTCAAGCATTTTTCATATTCTTTCGTTCATGTATTTTAAGGAAATTCAAATATTCCGGAGAAGTTGTAGTTGAACCAGTCTGTAGGAGGGTTGGCCTCGAGTTGCCTCCTTTATTTTCCTGGGGTTGTAATTGACTCCTTTGTATATCCGGACACTCGCCCTTGCCTTTAGCTTTTGCAGTGCCTGGAAATTTTGCATTTCAATATGCCGTTAGTGATCAACTAATGTAATGCATATATGCCGTATATGAAATGGTGGAAAAATGCAATTACATACCATATTAATTACAACCACGAGATCAATTGGCCATGCCACATAAGTACCTATTGCATCTCCTCTTGTCATCACATCCGCACGATCAATAGGTACCGGCAATGGCGCATCCCCCTCGGTTGCAACATCAACTCCAACTTTCACATGGTTAAGGGCACTGGTCCAAAGTGTGCGGTGTAACACCCGGCTCATTGTATACTTTACCCATAGCAACCATACGATAGTTTGGGGTCGATAAATATAGCTGACATGAGTTGACGCCTAATCCAATGATAGATGAATAAGTGTGAATTAAGGCATCCAATTGAATGTATTTAATCGCGAATGCAATACTAGTAAAAAAAAAGGCATGCATTACCTCTCGAAGCCTCTTTGTGCGATGGTAGAGTGCAACTATCTTTGACGCTTGCTTTGGGCCGTGAAATTAACCCGCCTCTCCTCATCATCCTTTTGTTTCACTTTTCTTCCAAAATGTTCAATCTTTCGGAGAGTTGAGACACCAATGTCTCCCACTTTTTCGTTTCCGAGTTATTTCTTGCACGACCTTCGGGTGGGAAGTAGTCTTTTTGTGAGACGCCGACACCCACACCCCTAACACGACCAGGGTTCTCTGGCACACCTAGGGCTTTGGCAAGAATATCCTGGCTACCAAAGTCTTGTATCTCTCCCTCTACCGCAGATCGTGATGATTCCTCCCGACACATAGTTATTGGTGAAATGCAAATGTTAAAATTATTATATATTATCATAAGAAAATAACAAATGATAATGTAAACGTTAGTCTACTAACACATTTATTCCACACGGCCTGCGTATTTTTGTTGTCAATTACACCCGCCTTGTTCTCGGGCTTTCCTCCACACAATATGGCGTTTAATTTTCTTAACTTCTGGCCCCGCCTCCTGCATCTGTATATTGAGATAATATATATTAACCAAACAGTTTAAAAGTCATATTTACCACACATGCAGTTAAATATATATATATATATATATATATATACATACCAATTCATCCTCAATGTCAGCATACCCCTTACGTGATGCTTTGTAAGGGCATGCAGGATCTAACGCCCTGTTGCGATTTTCATTGCTTAATTTCTATTCAGACACATATAAGTAATATTAATACATGGTTAATGTCATATGTACGTATTGCTATAAAATTATAAGGACTAACGTGATATTAAACATACCAGGAATCGAGCATCTCCTCGTGCGTATTGCTATAAAATCGTCCACTCATCCCTTGATATGTGTGGATATTTTGATGGAGGTTCCTCATTTATATTCCCGTTGGCATCTCTTAGAAATTTTTTGGTCAATCTAGTTCTGAATGCCCTATGTAGGTTACCGACTTCCCAAGTACAAAATTTTTCCGAGATTCATCAACATTAAAAGACATCCGCAAAACAATATAAACAACGTGTCAAAGTAAGTATGTTTACATAGTTTACAATATAATTTATAAATTTTAACAATTACCTGTACATCAGCCCATATGCTCTCTTTGAAACCATCCAAAGCTTCATCCTTCCAATTAGAACAAATAATTGGGACCGTTTGCCGAACAACGGCCCCAATGTAACTCTTCAATATTTTACCATTAGCACGAATAGGTTGGTCCAAAGAATTCCATTCAACCTAATAAAAATAATAAAGTAATTAAATCTAGATATCAAACAACATTATGAAATCCTTAGATTAGTAAGTAAATTACATCAAATTTTTGTCCTTTACTCCTAGCGCGGATGATCGCCTTCATAACTGTTGGCCCACGTCTCGCCGCTTTGGCATCACTAGAATTACTTGAAGATGCCATTTACCTACAAAAATATTAGATATAAGTAAAACATCAATGGACATTAATATAACATTAATTGATGCAAAATATAAAACAACTATGAATAACAAAATCAACACTAGCATTGCCGGAAGATGCTAACTATAATATAAAAGGATCAGAAAGTTCATTTAAACACAAACACTACATACATGTTTAAGTCAACCTTTTTCTTTTCTTCATTGGATTGAGATTTGTTTGTCCTTTATTAGTACGAAATGGTGGATTGACCAAAAGCCCCTCATCATGATCATCTCTCATATACATACCATCATCCCTAGTTGGATCAATCTCAAGTGATTGTAATGTCCCGACGAAATGATCATCTTCAATATCAACATCTCGATGGTCTTGATCATCAACATTAGTAATTATTTTGTTAGTCAAAAGAACAATGGACCTTTTCATATCAGCTGGATCAGTGACATAGAACACTTGTTGAGCTTGAGATGCTAATATAAAAGGCTCATCTTTATACCCCACCCTATTAAGATCCACCTGCATGAACCCTGACTCATCAATCTGAACACCGTTATTATTGTCAACCCACTTGCAACCAAACACACCAACCTTAAACTTTGTGTAATCCAACTCCCATATGCGTTCAATGACGCCGAAGTATGACATATTTGCATATATCGGGTTTCTGTCTTGGGCTCTTTAGATATTCATCGACTGAGCTACTAGAGTCACACCACTGTTTTGCATTGTACTCCTACCATCTTGTTCTTTTGTATAGAATGTGTACACATTAATTTGATAACCGTGGTAAGAGAAAACATGCAAACTTGGACCTTTGGCTAACCATCTCAATCTATTTGAAACTCAAGTAGCATTTTCAAATCAACTCGCATAAATGTGATCTCTTAGCCACGTTATAAAACAACGATTGTGTTCTCTAGTTAGCCAATTTTGATTCTTATTTGGATACAAACTCTTAAGCATGTCCTAGTGTTTTTCAACATATGGCTCAACCTCATCGGCATTGTGCAGAACATATAATTGAGCTTGCTCCCATTCTCGTCCTTGTTATAGTCACTATTTCATTTCCAAGAATTCCTTGCCCCATCATTCTCCATGTGTGATGAGACTTTGGCAGCCCTATAGAATCAACATTGGATAGGTATTCTGCCAGAATTCAACAGCTTCTTCGACAATATACCGTTCAACAATACAACCTTCTGGTCGTGATCGGTTTTTCACATACCCTTTTAATATCTTCATATAACGCTCAATCGGGTACATCCATCTCATATAAGCTAGCCCACACAGTTGTGTCTCTCTAACAAGGTGAATGGTTAGATGAACCATTATGTCAAAGAATGAAGGTGGAAAGTACATCTCAAGCTCGCATAAAGTCACAACAATTTCTCTTTGCAATGATGGCAACTTCCCGTGGTCAATCACTTTGCTGCAAATTGCCTTGAAGAAGAAACAGAGTTTAGTTAAGGCCCCCCGCACTTTGTTAGGTAAAATAGACCGTATACCAATGGGTATCAACTGCTCCATGAGAACATGACAATCGTTGGACTTTAGACCTTTTAACTTGAGATCTTTCATCGATACGAGGTTCCTAATGTTTGAAGAGTACCCTTCCGGAACCTTAACTCCTTCAAGAAACTTACAAAAAACAATTTTTTCTTTTCTAGATAGGGTGTAAGCAGCCGGAGGAAGATATGTACTTTTACCCTTCTTCGTCGGTCCCAATTCTCTTCTTATTCCCATACTAACCAAGTCCAACCTTGCATTGATGCCATCTTTAGTCTTCCCTGGCACATTGAGTAACGTACCAATGACACTATCACAGATATTTTTTTCAACGTGCATCACATCGAGGAAATGTCTTACATATAATGATTTCCAATATGGCAACTCAAAGAAAATCGACCTTTTCTTCCACCCTCTTGTGACAATATCTCTCGCAAAAGGTTTACCGAATTGGATATTCAAATCCTTTACCTTTTCAAAAAGTTGATCACCCGTCAAAGGTGAAGGAGCTCTACCTTCTTCCGAGTTCCCATTGAACGCCTTTCTCCACCACCGGTAATGATGACTTGGATGCAAAAATCTACGATGCCCAAGAAAGACATTCTTCTTACAATGTTCTAACCGCATCCAACTGCACCTCTCTTCACATATAGGGCATGCACACCGACCCTTGATGCTATATCCTCGACAGATTACCGTAGGCTGGAAAATCATTAATTGTCCCAAACAACATAGCTCTCAAATTGAAACTTTCTTCCTTATACCCATCATACACCTCCACACTGTCTCCCACAGTTGTTTCAAGTCTTCAATCAAAGGAGTCAAATAGACGCTCTATATCATTTCCTGGTTGTTTGGGCCCGAGAAATTAACATAGATAACATCATAAATTTGCGCTTCATGCATAGCCATGGGGATAGGTTATAAATCACCAAAATCACAGGCCATGTACTTGTGAGAGCTACTTTGAACACCATGCGGGTTAAATCCAGTGAGAGCCAATGCAAGTCGTAGGTTTCTTGAATCTTGCCCAAAATTAGGATAATCATGATCAAATTTCTTCCATTGCGGAGAATTGCTCGGTGCCGCAGCTTGCCATCTTTGATCCTTTCATCCTCATGGCATGTCAAGTGCTTTGAATCTTTAGAACTACTAAGACATGCGCCTAAATCTGGGTATTATGGGAAAATACCACACAACCTTCTCTGGATCTGATTCTTTCTTCTTATATCGTGAGGCATTACATTTAGGACACATCCGTAACGATGCATATTCATTCCGAAATAAAATGCAATCGTTAGGACAAGCATGTATCCTCTCGTAGCTCATGCCAATAGAGCGTAACATTTGTTTAGCCTCGTATGTCCGACTAGGAAGCACATTATCATCTGGCAACATGTCTTTCAATAGTGTGAGTAAGTCCGTAAAGCTCTTATCAGTCCATCCGTTGCCCGATTTCAAGTTATACAACTTTAACATCGCCGACAATCTTGTGAATTTAGTACATCCATCATACAATGGTTGCTCGCATCACTTACCAACCTCCCAAACATTTGAGGACAATCCCGAAGATCCTCTTCAACAAGATTTGCAATGTCTTCAAAACGATCGCCCTCATAAGTATTTGTGCTCAGTATCGTATGATGAATATCTCACATGATTCCTCATTTCACTAGACTCAGCTCTTGTCTCACCATGTTTTGTCCAACATGTATAACTTTGATCGATTCCATTACACACTAAATGTTCTTCCAAATCGGCTGCTCTAACTCGCCTTGCATAACAACAATCTAAACAAGGACATATGATTGTATTAGGGTTTTCCGCATGCCGAACTGCAAAACTAATGAACTCTTTCACCCCATCCTCATACTCCTTCGTTAAACGATTGGCAGACATCCATTTCCGATCCATGCTTTTCCGATCTACAAAAATATTTATTAAACATATTTACTTTGAGTTTAGAGTGGTTGAGGTCTACATGCAATGTATACAGATTAAAGGAATGAAAGGCTGCAAACAAAACACATTGTCGCTGACTTAGTTTCTTTCCCTTTTAATGGGGTACATAATCTTGAGAGAGAATCCGATGATTAAATTCCTTCCTATCAGGATACTAGAGCAATAATAGTAATGACAAGAGCACCATGATTCAAGGAGGACAAACCAAAATTAAACTCCAATACTAGGTTAAGATTCCACGTTCATTATTAACCTGAGTTTGCTGAAGGAACCAACCAGTGCTTATAGTGCAGTTATGCACTCGATTTCAATCTTGGCATCCAATGGCAAGGCAGCTACTAGATAGGTTGAACGAGCTGGGGCATATCAAACTGACATATCAAAACATCCCAAAATGGTTCTTTACCATGTTTAGATTTTTCTCCCCAATGTTCTCACTAAATAACAGAGATAAAAACTTCTCAGCTCCAAGTTAATCACTACTGCTCACATGTCTAACAAAAAGTGTGGCACAAGTATAAAATGAAACCCAGAAACCCTTAAGTTTCTATAACTAAGCAATTAACATAATTAAGACTCTTATCGCCTATTCATATATCATCCTTTGTGCAACTAATTCAATGCACTCATGCAGACAAACTACATAGATCTCATAACAAATTAACACCAGATAGAATACCTATATGTAGCTTGAACTGTTAGAGGCCTTCTTGTTAAAGATGGTTGCACTCATTGACGATAAATTGAAAACAAAGCAACCAAACCATCTTGCCAGTCAATATTCCTACTTATTTTTTTTAGGTTAACAATATTACTACTTATCTACATCTACAATCATGTTCTACTACCAACCATAATACTATGAATTAATAAGGCTAAAGCATAAATTCCCAAAAGGATGGATCGCAGAACCCCTATCACATCCTAACTCCAAAAACAAATCTTAAAAATAGCCAGGAATAACCACTCCTTTACCTTCAACACCTTTGTAATTTGTATGCAACCAGTAAACTACTCTAACAAAAGCTAAAAGATCTGAATAAATTATGAACACACAAGAGGATAGTAAAAATACAATGTCATGACATAAATATATCAGGTACCCCATCTTCATTGGAAAATCATAGCTATATCAAGTTCCAATAGAAGTTGTAAAAAGAATACATTACAGCATCACTAGGTAATCTAATTTCATCCATTTAGCAAATAACAGTACAAGTAAGAACTTTAAAATTGAGACCATTATAATTCACAGCCCTACAATGTGTTTGGACATCCCAAGTGTCGCCTTGTCCCCAAAATACCATGACAATAGAAACCATAAAGAACTCTCAAAATAAGAAGTCATTCCCATAGAAAGAAAACAACACACTCGAAAGCTTGCACAAATAGCATAATTCCACCAGTTTTTTAATCTCAATTGCATATAAACATGAGATTAACAAACGAACCCAGTTGTGGATTCCACTATCCAAATGTAGTGTTTGGTACCAAAGATGTCCGAATATTCCCGGAAAAATGAGGTGGGAATAAATATTTTTCACGTTTAGTACAAGGGATAAAAACACACTCCCACAAATATTAAGAATGTCCGAAATAAAATTTGTAAATGATAGAAAATCACCGAACACAGATCGTGAACTTGGAAGTGGGTTCCAATAAAGCCGCAAACTTGGAACCGGGTTCAACCGGGAATGCGCCCCGTGATCGTGTCATGCACTTCGAGCGAGCAGTGTGAAGCTCTTAGTATGAGACTCGTGTAAAATAGAGGTTGATGTTGATGGCTCTTCTATAACCGATGGGGGTATGGAGAGAACTCGCAGATGGCAGTAGGGAGCAGAGGCGGGTATGGAGAGAACTCGCGGTGGCAAGAGGGAGCAGCGACACGGGGGTTTGGGTTCGAGTGGGTTCTTTCTCTTTCGAGAGCAGCGGCGGCGAGCAATGGCGAAGGTGAGGGAAGAAAAAAGAGATGGCATGCAATGAGGGAAGGAAACAAAGAGAATGAAAATGAGGAAGAAACAGAGGGAAGGCCGAGCGCGCGTTTAATTTTGCTCTGAAGACCTAAGATAGCGTTTCCGTGTGGAACCGCTATTAAAAGTACCTAAGATAGCGTTTCCTTAGGGAAACGCTATTAAAAGTCCCCCATCACTTTTAATAGCATTTCCACACGGAAATGCTATTAAAGGTGCGTTATTAAAAGTCTATTCTGTTGTAGTGATAATACCTTGTGTTTAGTACATAGGTGTTGTACATGGGTGTATGCGTAAGAGATGTTTCTGTTAGGTTGTTAGAAACAATTACTTGCTGTTATGATTAGTTAGTTAGTTTGTTGTAACTGAATAGGTGATCAATAGGAGTTGTGAGTCTCTATATAATGTACACAATGTAAGTGAATTAGTGTAGAACAAGATTACACGGTGATAAAGTTACAAGTGTTATTGAATTGAAACTCTTCTTTCTCTATACTCTTTCTATTTTCTCTGTGTGAACTACTGTGTGTGCAACTCTATGAGTTTATGAGTGCTTGTGTTCCAACATGGTATCTAGAGCTATAACGTTCTTGGGAGAAGAGTGTGTTTCCATGGCTGCAGAAACTGAAGAGATCGTGAGTGAGGATCTTTCAATCCCTTTTCCAGTTCTTGATAGCAAGAACTATAAGCATTGGGTTGAGAAGATGAGAGTTATCATTAATTTCCATGAAGTGTTGGAAATAGTGAAGGATGGGATCCAAGAAGAGGAGCAGAGTGCTTCCTACAAGGAATCCAAGAAGAGAGATCACAAGGCTCTCATCATTCTTCATCAATGGGTGGATGTTGTGAATTTAGGGAGGACAGTTTCAGCCAAGACAGCTAAGGAGGCCTGGGATATGTTGGAAAAAGCTTATGGAGGTGATGAAACAAGTGTCAAGAGCCAGAAGAAGGGCTCAACCGTGAGTAGCAAGAAGTTGCAGAAGCCAGAGCCAGAGTTCGAGAACCCTGATCTTTCAAGTGAAATGAAGGATGATGCATGTGATGAAGGGGGTGTCTCTGGGATCTGCTATAGAAAAGAGAAAAGCCGCAAGAGAAGAGCCAAGAAAAATTGAAAAGGATGTGAAGGTTGTAGTTCTAGAAGAAGAGGAACCAGAACAGTGGCAATCGAAGATCTTGGAAACAGAGAATGTTCCAAAGATTGCTTGTGAATCCATTCTTGAGAAGGAAGGTTGTCCTTTGGACAGTGAGATGGTTAATCTAAATCACTCATGTCTATTGACAACAAGAGGAAGCCAACCTCTATCTTGGTCAGGTCTTGGTGGTAGAGTAAGAGTGCACAGGGAGAAGAGTCAGTACACAAGGGTTGAACAGGGGTTCAAGTGCCTTGCAATGTACAAGAAACCATGGAGTTTAGGAAGTCCAGGAAGCACGTGGCTATGGCAGGAACATTCGTGGCAGAATCTGCAAGTACGACCCAAAACTTGTAACACTGTTGTGAAGAGTGGAACAAAGGAGTTCAAAGATGAGGAGCCTGAAGAGGATGTTGGCGATCCCATGAGCAAAGAGGACGCTAAGAACGAAGTGGTGGATCTTCAGAGTGATGATGAACTTACGAATCAAGTTGGTGAATCGAAAACAAAAGGGACGAAGGCGACAGAGCCATCGTCGCTGGAACTGCCGTGCCATGATCCTCGTATGGTGGCTGATGGGGCATGTGCAACTGAGAAGGGCAGCAACGCACAAGGAGTGCCAATAAGAATAAGTACAAGAGTAGCATTTTAGAAGGTGAGTCAAGTGAGTGATATGATCCAAGGTTCCAAAACCAAATCGTGAAGTAGGTGCAAGGGATTACCATTCCTTTGATAGCCAAGAAAACATATTAATTGGCAAGTTAGAGTTATTGTGAATAATAGCAAGCTGGAGAAGAAAGTGAAGAGTGTTAACTCCAATATAAAGCTTAGAAGCATGATGGATCCTGGTAAGGTAGATGATGAGTTGAAAGGGTTTCAACCAAGCGCTACTCAAACACCTCTAAGTGTTTCAGTAGCTGTTCATTCCAGATCAACAGAACCAGATGTGGTTCCAAAGTCATTAAGTAATGGGACGAAGCAAAGCACATTGTGTGGTAAGCGTCAGGGAAGGCTAACCAGAGAGGATCATCCATTACTGTTTTCAATAAGCTTTGAAGAGGGTCAACAATGGGACCCTGGTGGCTATGTGTGCATTTCTACGGAGACTGGTTCTTCATGCTTCAAAATATGGGATCCAGGAAAGCTACTATGTTTTTGAAGAATTCTGAATTAAGGGGGTGTGTTGGAGTTAATTCAGAACTAGGTAGTTTAGTTTGAATAGATACACAGATGTAATACATGGATATATCATGTACAGCAGATGTAGTTAGATATCGTATATGGGTGTAGTTCACGGGTGTGTCAGTTAAACATAATACCTTGTGTTAGTACATAGGTGTTGTACGTGGGTGTATGCGTAAGAGATGTTTCTGTTAGGTTGTTAGAAACAGTTACTTGTTGTTATGATTAGTTAGTTAGTTTGTTGTAACTGAATAGGTGATCAATAAGAGTTGTAAGTCTCTATATAATGTACACAATGTAAGTGAGTAGTGTAGAACAAGATTACACCGTGATAAAGTTACAAGTGTTATTGAATTGAAACTCTTCTTCTTTCTCTATACTCTTTCTATTTTCTCTGTGTGAACTATTGTACGTGTGTGCAACTCTATGAGTGTATGAGTGCTTGTGTTCCAACAAGAATATCGGCCCCCTCTTAGAAAAAAAGAATTTATATAAGGTTTTAAATAAAAGTCCGCGACCGCAATCTGGGCTTCTTCAAGGTTTTTAGGTTTTGGAGATCTCCAAAACCCAAACACGACCATAATTGTGGTAAACACATAACGTAACCGCAACTTAAAATAACCTTGGTCCCATAATAAAAAAAGGTGTAAAACGGCATTATGTTGTGCAGAATGACACAAAAACATTATGATGAAGAGGAAACCAACCTTTAGTGCCAACAGGGTTTTCGCTTCCATCAGCCTTAGGGAGTAGGTGTGAGTAAAATGGATTGAAGTGAGGTAATTGACAACGGAAGACCTTCACACTTAAATAGATCATTACATAATCAGAGATCAATTCAACAGTGAGAGGAACTAAAAGGAATTGGAAAACTTTGCAGTAGTACCATCTAGATGGAGATGGACTCCCCGGGTCATGGCGCATCCTTTGCCCGTGCTGATCCTTGAGAAGACAAGTCGTGGAAGGACACATGAAACAAACAGCATCCGGTGACATGTAGAAATATTCCCTTGTTGGTAAATCGGTGCAGAAACCTTGCAGACAGTTCAAGGGATTCACATTACAATGAATTTATATATGCACATGAAACAATAGTACGTATGAGGCATTATTAGCTTCACACACACGGTATATATATATATATATATATATATATATATATACATATAGGTTGGTCAAAGCTGCACCACCCTAAAATTACAGTCCTCTTTATACCATCCATATGCCAATTTGTGGACCAATTAAATTGTCACGTGGATGGTCAAAATGTCAATTGTTAAAATTGTATTAATACTGTATTCAAAGCTTGTATGTACAATATATTACAATATAATATACGTATTTTTAGTATTTATATATTTTGCAAAAAAAAAAATCATATATTATACTGCAGTATACTGTACATACAAGTTTTGAATACAATATTGATACAAATCCAACAGTTGACATTATGACCATTCATGTGGCAATTTAATTGATCCACAAATTGCCACGTAGCTTAGACCAACCCTATATACACACACACGCCTGAAAGCAGGAATCGTAAAGGGTCTCCACAAAAGTTACATAGAGATGAACTCCCTGATGGTATATTGAGAGGGTCAAGCCAAGCGTATTTTTTACACCAAAAAATAATAGATCATATATGAATGAGCATCAGACAGAAACTGAAACTTGCTTTCATAGAATAATAAAAGTTGATAATCTTAGTCGTTGATTTAAATAATAATATATCTATCGGTGAAAGATCTTGATGCACGGTAGGAGACTTGGTAAGATTGCTCACCGTAGCCTCCGCCTATATACTATAAAAAATACATTTTCTGGAATAGGCGGCATCATCAGCGACTTCGGAAGGCAACTCCATGGCAGCTGCAACGTGGAAACTTCGATGTTTCTCAGGTCCGCACATTGCTAAGGGCCTAAGGCGATAGGGATTAAAATGGGGACTAAACTTGTGTACAGTACTATAGATACAATATACACTGTTCTCAACGTAAATAAGGCAGAATTAGAGCAGTTTTGACGGTTTCATTTCATATGCAATGCAAAACAGCATGTATTGTACGGAGAATTCTTTAATGCTCCATCGTAGTAGCTGAAGAGGGATACTCCCTGATTTTTTTACTGTGCCGGCGGGTGGCTGGTAATTACGATTTAATTTTCTAATTTTTTCATCCGGTCAGCAGCGGTTAGCGCCGGTTATATTAAAATAATATAAATACTATTTTATGAAAAACATTTAAAATAAAACACTTTAATCGTTTATTTGACTAGGGTTTGTTTTTTGGAAACATCGAAACACCCAAGAGGAAGCGAGTCACCACCCACCGAGGCTTTGGATGGTTCTCAGCTATTGTTCCGGTGTGAATGTGAGATTAAATCTCATGCGACGGAGGCGATTACTCCCACGATTGCAGATCTGTAATTAACTTGCAAAGCAGCTGGAGAGTTTTTGTGGTTTCAGATCTCGAAGTCCAGAAAAACCTATTGTGGCAATAGCATAGCATCATGGACGATAGAGGTGTTCATCAACCGATCCAAGCCACAAAAATCGAACCGAAAAATCGAAAATCGAACAAACCGAAAATCGGAAAAATCGAAAACCGAAAAAACCACAATTTTTATTGGATTGGATCGGATTTCGGATCCTCTAGTAAAATTCAATCCAAACCGATCTATTATATGCATATACTATTATTTTTGAAATTATAGTATTACTCATATTTAAACATTATTCTTCATACTTCTATGTCCATCATTCTCTTTAATATTTTTGTTGGAATGACATATATGAGACTATTTAGAATAAATATTAATGTCTTGAAGTTATAATTTGCTAAAAGTTTTGGTGCATAGCATATATATATTTGATTGAGTAAACATGAAAAATAGGAAATCAATTAAGTAAATTTGAAAAATAATTAGCTACAATTTATTTGTAGCCGATTCAAGAAAAAAATAGGATAAGTGAAAGTAGATATAGATAATTAATATAAAAGAACGTGTTAAAAAATATCAACAATTTTTTTCTTCTCAAACTCCCAAATTAAAACGAAGATTATCTTTTATCCACTATTAAATAAGTAGAAATGATACTTGACATTCGGGAAAAAAAAGTATGACAAAAACCGAATTATCCAATCCAATCCAAACCGCATTTGATTGGATCGGAATTTTTTAAGGAAGCAAACCGATCCAATCCAAACCGCACGATGTTTTCATCATTGGATCAAATGAATTTTTAGCTCAAAATCGATCCAATCCAATCCGCGAACACCCCTAATGGACGACGACATAATTCAAGAGGTTAGTTTCAGATTGACATTTCGAAAATCCTAATTATTTACTTTTGTAGTCTATGATAATGTCATTGCCATGGTTAGCGAAGTTAGGTTCGAATTTTACATCCCCTTTCTAAGAAGACGAAGTATTTTATGAGATTACTGGAAATCCATTAACGGGTTTTGTTGTTGTTGACTGTGATTCGATTTTTTTTTTTGTCAGATCGATGCCATTTATGGGGTAATCCCTTTATGTAGTGCTGACAGCATTTTCCCTTTAATATTGTAGAAAACCTAATGGTATTTCCTTATGTATGCGAATGGTTATTATTTTGGTAAAGATAAGAAAACATTGGATTACATTGTTGTTGATGGTGTTCTGTCTCGGGCTCTGGTTTTTGTGTTTCTGAGCAAAGATAAATAATGGTGACTGAATGTGTCTTCTCCGCATTGCAGGGCCTAGAAGATGTTTGGGTGAGTGGTAATGATGCTTATTTTTTAGAATATAAAGGCAAGTGCACCTCGTCGCAATCAAGTAATACGGTGGTAAGACCGGTTATCGTATCCACAGGGATCGGATGTCAATTACCAATTCACAAACTTAACAACTATCTAGACTAAACTATGGTATGAGAGATTAAAACAGAAAACAAAGAAATAAAATATTTTTGGTCTTTTGGGAATTTTATCGAACACTTGGTATGCAAACAGAGATGTGGCTAAGATTGTTAGGGTTAGACTACACTAATCCTCCCTTAATTGCAATGAAATGGTTATCAACACAAGTCCTACTTCAATTATGACAATCAAGCCTTTTCTAAAATACTCAAGCCTAATTCCTTAGGTGCATTGAGCCTAAAACCCCAAATTAAACCCTAATTCCTTAGGTGGATTAACCTGTGATTTTGCATTAAGTCAAGACTTATAAGATTGCAAGCATTCAACACCTATGTCTAGATTCTTGAACTACTTGGCATATGATTCATGAGCATGCCTTAACACCAACCTTCCAGTCATCTATCAAAGCAACATATCATTCCTATGGGTAGCTAATCCAAGGAAAGCATTAAGCACAGAATCACATACTCATAAAGAAATAGAGACTTGCATTAAAACCAAATCAAATACAAACAAGTTTAGAAAAGTTACATCTAACCCCAACAATGGGGGAATTTAACTACTCATATACAACGAAAACCAAACCAGAGAAATAGGAGAAGAGGAGGGGAGAGACTCCATGTGAGCTTTCCTTCTTCTTCAAAGCAACCTCTCTTGGCTCCCTTCTAGGGTTGAAACCCTAGCCCAGCCATAGCCTCCAAGTGCCTCCAAATGCCTCCCTCTGGACCCTTTTTTAGGTTAGAAGTCAGTCCCTTTTTCTGTTCAGCGCAGCTTTATTTATAGACCAGTCGCGCGTCACGGCCGTGATGGCCATCACGGCCAGGCTGTGACGGCTTCTGGAGTGGGCGAATTTGCACAAAATGGGTTCTCGCGAGGCGAGCCCTTTGTTCGCGACGCGAATCCTGAATTTCTGGTAGGTCACGGCCGTGATGTCTGTCACGGGCAGGTCGGGACAGTCTCTGACTTTTGCCTTCGCTTCCGCTTGATCACAGTAGTGATGGTCATCACGGCCAGGCCGTGATGGGCTCTGTTTGGCTATATTCTTCACTTTTCAAGCTCTTTTTCATCCAAGCTCCACCATGGCTGATTTTGATCATTTTTTACATTAAATTCCTGCAAAACAACACCAAGACACCGCTTCACCCGTTCCAAGGGAAAATCTAACTAAATCAACTAAATAATGCCTAATCTATATGCAAAATGCATGCAAAAGTATATAGAAAACATGATGTAAAATCACACTATCAGGTAACCAAACATCATATGATGGAGATGGTAGTGATTAAGGGCTGATAGTGCATGTATATTAATACGCCTAGGCCCACTAAATTTTATGCTGACACCAACCCAATCAAATCTGGGCCTATCATTATTGACCCGAAGCTCCAGCAATGCTTTTTCTTTTTTTCTTTTTTAATTACAACACACACTAAAAGACTAAATATATAACTTCAATTATGTATTTTTTGAACAATAATGAGGTACACTTTACACACATTAATCCTTCAACGTAGAAATTTAAATATATATTGAAAATCAACATAAATCAATATATAACCATTACAAAAAAAAATTATAATATACACAATTAAACTAAACCCTAAACCCTATACCCTAAACCTAGATATTTGCTATTTTGCCCAATAATAAATACATACACACACCTCACTTCAAATAAGAAAAAAAAAGGATGACAGCATTATATATTGGTCGATGCTGCATGCTTGAAGTTCATCCTACTCCATCAATCATCCTGTTTCTGTGGAAATTAAAAATTTAGTCATAAAATTATGTAAGAAAGTTGTTGTCTTGACTAACAAACAACCTATTGTAAGGGAAGTTGACACAGGCAAACACAAGAAGGGAGGTTGAATTGTGTTTGTTAATAATTTTCCAAAACAACCTTTCAAACAACTTTTTCACACAAGGAGATTAGAAAGCAGAAGCACGCACAAAGAAAAAGATCCTTTTTAAAAAGATTTTAACAAAAACAATATCAAAACCCCTCAGTTAGTAAGAAACAAATAAGACTGAAGAGTTTAGGGATAGAAGATTCACGCAAGAGATTTTATCCCAATTCACTCTCTTCCAACCAAGAGCTACGTCCAGTCCCTTTGACTTGAAGGTTTTATCCACTATTTCTCCAAATAGATTACAACTAAGTATTCAACACCTCTCCAGGCTTACAAGTATTTCTTTCTTACCAAGCCTCTTCAAGCTCTAACTCTAACAAAGATTTAATGTTTAATCTTCTTAACTCACTATGTGTGAGAATATGACAATTAAGATCAGATGAATATTTTCACAAAATTCAGACTAAGAAATACCGACTCTTGCTCTCTAAAGAAATATGAGTATGAGTGAGTGTAGTTTTACAAAAGTTGAGCTCGTAAGGTTGTGCAATCAAGAGTTATAGTTTCAGTATCTCAGGTCTTCTATTTATAGTGACCTTCTTCTTCACTTGTATTTCTTCAACGCTTACTTTGAATAATCCCGTTTAGAGATAGCATTTGATACATGATATCCGTTATGATTGATAGCTTGATTGTGGCAATGCTGAATAATACTCTTAGTTATCGAGGTAGCATGAAATTGGAGGTTCACTCCTCTGAGTATTGCAGCTTGAGCACTTGTTGTTCCTCCTTTGTATATAATCCAGCTTTTTCAGCCATAAATTTGTCATCGTACAGATCGTTTTGCAGTATCTTATTGTACGATTCTGCTTTTTACATTTCTTGATGGTACTATGTTTCTTCTAAAACGAGGTGAAACATTAAAGCAAATAAAACAAATGTGAAGAACAAACATTCTATTGAAATAAATATCAATCATTTGAAATAAATTCAAGAGATTCGGATTGCATTTAATTTATTTCAAAGATGGAGCTCGTCTAAAAAGAACTCCGTCTACTTAGTTATATCAGAGACTAAGTCTGTTCAATATTTTATTTTTCTCGTCTGATGACGTGGCATATCCTCTTGTCTATCAACTCTTCAGACTTGCTATTCCTCAATGAGTTTATAAAGATCTTCGTCTAATGACGTGGCGGTTAGAGATCGTCTACTAGATTACTTTATTTTTTTTCAGTTCATTTACTTCTACTAATTACTTCTGTTTGCTTACGTGGCAAGATGGACACGCTTATTATCACGTCTTTGGACTTGCTGTATCTAACAAGTTGTTTTGGTATTTGTCTAGCAAACATTTAGAGCCTCGTTCCCTTAAGAAAACCAGTCTACTAAATTAAATGAACAAATAGCTTTACCATGGTAAGCAGCCCGTCTACAAGGGTGGACGTGTATTTTTCAATGAAAACTTATCCTATGTTTACTTATATTAAAGTATTCCTACATAACTGAAAACACGTATTAGATCTCAACTAACACTTTGCCAAGCAAATTTAATCCTTTTGTTAGCATCAAAACTTAGAGATTATTAAATCCAAAACCACTTTGGTTCTAACAATCTCCCCCTTTTTGATGATGACAAAACTAATAAATTTGAAAAGCAAAGTCTAAGAGAGCTTGCAAGGCTCCCCGTAAGACAAAGCATTCAAATAATTAAGCAGAAAAAGCATATGAAAAACAACTACATGTATGCTAACAAAGAAAATGAACATAAGTATCAGAGTGGCATATATCAAAGCAAATAAACAAACATTAGTATCAGAGCATTTAGCAAGTAGAAGAGAATATGCAAATGCAGACCAATATGAGTTTTTCAAAACTAACTTTATATATATGAATATAAACAAATCTTTTTTATTTCCTTTCTCCCTCTTTTTGTCATCATCCAAAAAGGTAAAAGGAGAGGACCATCATTGTCAGTACAAGAGAAAAAAAAATAAAGGTAAAGGTTAAGCAAGAGGAGGATTCTGAGCCTGACTTTTCTTAAAGTCCATGAGGAATTCCAGCATTGTATTTACAACCTCTAATATTGGAGCCATTGAAGTTTGAACTTATTGTTGGACATCCTCCTTAATCTTCTCAGTCATCTTTTCAACCTTCTCATCAACTATTTTGCCAACCCTTTCATCAACTATTTTTATAAGAACCTCTTCAATATTAGATGGCAGAGCCTGTTGCCTTGAGCTTTCAACAGACTCTTGACATGTGCTTAGTGTTCTTGAATGATCTGAAGGGTGCATCACAACTAGAGATAAAGGTTGAGAAGATTGTTTTTCTGATAAGCTCTGATGGTGAATGGATTCAGCAGTATCTTCTAAACCAACAGCAGTGGCAATTTGTTCAGGTTCTACAACAACAGGTTCATCTGCAATAGGCTCTGAAGTAGATGGGGAGATCACTGAGACTTCCTTTGCCCATCTGATGGGGTAGATGAATTCCACATTTTTTCTGTTTATAGGAAGTCCCCAGAGGTCTTTATAGATCATATATCAGAAATTTGACAGACCACACTTCCCTCTGACCTTAGGAATATTCTTCTTCTCTTCTTCAGACTGACCAGAGGAAGATGCCTCTCTTGAGCAAATGAATAATATGAGATTTCCTAAATCAGCAGACTCTATGCTCATTGACCAACTCAATGGATTCAAGATGCAAAAAGAAATCCGGCATTGAGTAGTCAAAAGTTTCATGGTCTAGGTCAAGCATTGTCGATTGACTTTAGGCATCACTCCCTTGAATCTTTTGTTTTTCATGTCCTTGTCCCGATTTAGATCTAACATTGGCGGTCTTGGACAGATCCCGTAAGGCATGATTCTAACTCTGGTTGCTTCATTATTGTCGTGACCGCCCCATCCCAGGGGCCACGAAAAATAAGGTAAAAACAGAGGAGCCGTCACCAATGTTTATTTGGGAAAAACATTGGAAAAACCAATTATTTTAAGGAAACCTGGTCTTAAAAAAGAAAGAGATTTGAGTTCGGGAGTCGGTTACGAATAGGGAAGGTGTTAGCACCCTACATCGCCCATTTTAAAAAAAAACGGTACCTCAAGTTAATTGTGCAAATTTTTTAATAACTTTTAAATATTTATTTTACCCCAAAAAGTATTTACAAGAAAACATTATTTTTATTTTTAATATTTTATTTTTTGATTTTGTACTTAAATTTACAATTTTGTATTTAAATTATTATTATTATTATTAAAACTTAATTGAGGTTGAACATGACACACAAATGCACAGAGCAACCTCAAATCTAAGGGATTGAATATGGCACTCAAGTCCATAGGACAACCCTAAAATAATATTGATTTAATTAATTATTTAGGGGAAAAAATACAACATAGGAATTTGAAGAAAAAGAAAAAGAACGTTATTTCATGATTTTATATATATCTAATTTAGGCTACTTTTTGATTAGATGTTGGAAAAAAAAAACTTAAGCAAGGTTGAACATGGCACATAAGTCCATAGAACAACTTTGATTATAAAAGACTGGATATGGCACCGAGTCCATAGGATATCCCTATATAACGAAAATTCAATTGTTCATTTATTCTAAATGATTTTATTTTGGGAAACAAATCAATTGAGAAGAATTTAAATGGTCATCTTTTATTTTTGTGTAGTGAAGATTTTACTTTATTTTTATCATGTGGAAACTTCGGATGGTGAATTAAATAAGCATAAATGTCAATTAAAAGATTTCGATAATCAATCAATTATATAATTAAATTGATTCGTTACTGGTGGAAGATTTTTATTTTAAATATAAATGATAAATTACTATACAAATGAAGATTATAATTCATTGGGTTCCATTTTTTTTAATTTTATCTAAAAAATTATTAAAAAAGGAAATAATGAATCAAACCATTATTACATTACATGCCATAAAAACCAAAACTTGTAGCAGTATGCATTTAAGTGACACGACCAATCCCAAATTTTGTATCACAGTACATGAACATACAATTTTTTTAATCCGTGATTAATAATTAAAACAAGCAACTCAAAAGCAAGTAACCTAGGTTCATCATAAAAAATAAACCCCACTATTGCAACAACCACAAATCATCAACAAAGCAAAGTAAGACAGGATAGATATCAATGAACAGAATTATAAATCTGGCCGACCCACAAGCAGAAATGGAATAGAAAAATAAAGCCTCAGGTTGGGAAGAATCTACGCATATAAAAAAAAAGTGGAAATTCATTCACTAAAAAAAATTATCAATATTGAAATTTGAGCTATTCAATTCAATGTATTAATAAAAGAGGAGTGAATATCATACCAATCTGGAGATGTTGTTTTCAGTGGTATACATCAAACCAAAACTCCCTTTTTTTTATTCCTTTCCTTTGTAACCCAGGTGTTCTTACAAACCGAAATTTCTTAAGAAGTAACAAAGCACAAAGTAGAACCAAATTACATGGAAGATGAACAGAACAAAAAAAATATAAAATATAATTTTTCTGCCACCAAAATCATTCCCTTTTCCTCTGAACCAAATATGGCTTGAGCCCAGGCGTTAAATTGCGACGTTCGCGTGTTCCAGAGAGATTGTGTACAGCAGTAGCTTGGGCGACGCAATTTTCGTGGTAGGAGGTGCGGCCCTGGGTGATGGGACACGAAGCTGATAAGAGTTTCGTGTGGGGTGCGATTTTCTGGTGGGTAGAAAGAGGGGCGGAGGTGGCTTAAAGAGGAGATGAGAGGAAAGTGTTGTTCTGATAGGGTAATGGGTGTGGCTACGGTTAGAAGTGAGGGAGAGAAGGAATGAAAAATGTGGGTTGTGGATCAAGAACCGGGTCAGGCCCTTTTTTTGTGAGTTTGGAGTTTTTTCCCGGTAGGGATTGGGCTGGGATAGTGGACTGAGCCCAATCACCTTTTTTTCTCATTTTCTAATTTTTTCTTTTCTTCTTCTTTTTATTCCTCCTTTCTTTCTTCATGTCTCTTTTTCTTCTTTCTTTCTTCACTATTTTTTTCTAGTTTCCTGAAATACAAAAAAAAAATAAAAAATAATAATACTAATAAAGTTAGAATAAAATAAAATAAGGACGGACAAAATTAGGTGTTCACAACTGCCCCTCTTTACTAGTTTCTTATTAGATAATAGGTGTAATCATAGTTAACCTATTATCATTATAAGAAGCAAGTAAAGACATGAACTCCAATTTTGTTCAGGGTATTGACAAGCAAAGGGACCAGTGACTACAAAACGATTTCTTGTAAAGAACCAGCAGGTTGGATTGCCCATTCAGGTTTACACATAAAGAGCTTGCAGGGTGGATTGTCTGCTGAGCTTAAAAACAAAAATTAAGAGCTTATGGGGTGGATTACCCGTCAGAAGCTCGAACAAAAAGGTAAAAGAGCTTACCGGGTGGATTACCCGTCAGAAGCTCGACAAGAAAGGTAACAAAGCTTACGGGGTAAATTACTCATCAAAAGCTCAGACAGAAAGATAAATGAGCTTACGGGTTGGATTGCCCGTCAGAAGCTCGAACAAAAAGGTAAAAGAGCTTATGGGGTGGATTACCCTTCAGAAGCTCGGATTGCCCGTCAGAAGCTCGAACAGAAAGATAAAGAGCTTACGGGGTGGATTGCTTGTCAGAAGCTCGGACAAAAAGGTAAAAGAGCTTATGGGGTGGATTGCCAAAAGGTAAAAGGGCTTATGGGGTGAATTGCCCGTCAGAAGCTCGGACAGAAAGATATAGAGTTTACAATGCTATATAAACAAATGCAATGCATGAATGTTGGTTTTGCTCATTTGACAGTATCATAATGCAAATACTCAAATAACTAAACTTTCAATTCACACAATGAATGCTGATGATGAAAACCCTTATTAATTTTGGGCACGATGCAAGAGATTCTTGATGATAAATTATTTCTTATTTGCCGTTTTTCATTGTTGGATCTTTGTCCCCTTCAAAACGTCGATCATAGTCAGTCTTGATGATGAACTAAAAGAAGGTCCATCTCATCGAGGAAAGATATCTTGCACTCTTTTTTTCTGATGGTAGACGTCTTTGATGATAATTATCCCAGTGGTTGATCTTTAATATTCTTTCCTTTTTCTTTAGTGTCCTTCATTAGGGAACCATCGTGCCCCCATGACCTTTTGAGGTTTTCCAAGGAATTCTAACTGCTTAAAAAAAACACCAATACTTGTTTCACATTTCACTATAGAATTATCATAATGAATGCATTCAATTGAAAAAAAGTAAAATAGAAGGATAAGGATAAACAACAAAATTGGGAGTCAATGTCATTATATCAAGATCGAAAAGGTGTACAAGGCAGATATTACAATGGAATATGGAATTGCAAACGTTATGGAGTAGAATCACATCTATTCAAGCGACATCTCTCTCAATGACTAGTGTTAGTATCCCTCATACAGTCTTGGCTTCTCATCAATTGACTTCGGAGAATGTTGTTTGTCCGGTCTTCATGCATCTTGGACACTCATTGCCCCAGTTTATCAGCTTGACAACACTTCCTTTGTTATGTTTTTTCCTTTTAACCCTAACTTTTGCCTAGACTGCCTTTTTAGGTTTTCAGTCTAGCGGGTTGCTCTAACTTTTGCCTAGACCATCTTTTCAGATTTTCAGTCTAACGAGCATTTTCTTTTTTATTTTCATTCTTTCTTTCTGATTTTTCTCCTTTTTTTGGGAAGTGCGTTCAAGCATAGTACTTTTTGACTGCGTCTGAGTTTACAGGGAGTGGTAAATCTTCCCCATCCATCCTGGTGAGAATCAAAGCCCCTCCGGAGAATGCCTTTTTCACTATGTAAGGTTCGTCGTAGTTCGGGGTCCACTTCCCTCGATGATCCTTTTGGATTGGTAGGATCTTTTTTAGCACTAGATCACCTTCCCAAAACTGCCAGGGGCGTACTTTCTTCTCGTAAACTCTTGTCAATCTTCTCTAGTACAATTGACCATGACACAGTGCCGCCAATCTCTTCTCTTCAATGAGGTTCAATTGGTCGAGTCTATCTTGGACCCACTCAGCTTCTTCCAATTCTGCTTCTCTCAATACCCTTAATGAGGGGATCTCTACTTCAATCGGGAGTACTACCTCCATCCCATAAACTAAAGAAAACAGAGTTGCCCCTGTAGAGGTGCGAATAGAGGTGCGACAGCCGTGCAAAGCGAAAGGTAACATCTCATCCCAATCCTTATACGTCACAACCATCTTTTGAACAATCTTCTTGATATTCTTATTAGCTGCCTCGACTGCCCCTTTCATCTTTGGGCGGTAGGGGGAGGAATTGTGATGCTTTATATTGAAGCTTTCGCACATCTCCTTCATCATCTTGTTGTTTAGGTTGGTCGCATTATCAGTGATAATTTCACTCGGCAACCCATAACGACAAATTAACTCTCTTTTTACAAACTTGACCATCACATTCCTGGTCACATTGGCATATGATGCAGCTTCGACCCACTTTGTGAAATAATCAATGGCAACAAGAATGAAGCGATGCCCATTTGAGGCTTTCGATTCAATTGGTCCGATAACATCCATTCCCCACATTGAGAACGGCCAGGGTGCCGGCATGACATTCAAGAGAGTCGGTGGCGCATGAACCTTATCAGCATATGTCTGGAATTTATGGCACCTCTTCGCATAATTAAAGCAATCAGACTCCATTGTCAACCAGTAATGGCCTGTCCTCAAGATTTTTCTTGCCAATGCGTGACCATTCGCGTGAGTCCCAAACGACCCCTCATGTACATCCTCAATTATCCATTTAGCCTCTTTTGCATCAACGCATCTTAACAGTACCATGTCATGATTCCTTTTGTAGAGAATACCCTTATCTAAATAGAAACCCGTTGCAAGTCTTCTTAGGGTTCTTTTGTCATTTTTTGAAGCACCTAGGGGGTATTCCCTTCTTTGCAAGAAACGTTTGATGTCATGGTACCATGACTCTTGATCGGGCACTTCCTCTACCACTTGACAATATGCAGGATGATCACGACTTTCCATTTTGATGACTGGCAGATTTCTTTGATCACTCACTTTAAACATCAAGGACAGGGTAGACAGCGTATCGGCTAATTGGTTATCCTCTCGAGGAATATGGTGAAATGTGACTTTGATCGTCAAACTTCTCGATCAAACCTTTGATGTAATCATGATAAGGGATTAACTTGGCATCTCGGATTTCCCATTCCCCTTTTAGCTGGTGGATGACTAATGCAGAGTCTCCATATACCTCCAATATCCTTGCTTTTGATTCTATTGCTGCCAGGATCCATAGTGCACAAGCTTCGTATTCGGCTATATTGTTTGTACAATCGAAGTGGAGCCTCGAAGTGACAGGGAAATAATCATTTTCTGGTGAGATTAAGATTGCCCCGATTCCGTGTCCCAATGCATTATAAGCTCCATCAAATAACAAGGTCCACTTTTCTTTTCCTGGTGATTGATCGCGATCAAACAAAGCCATTATATCTTCATCTGGGAAATCACATTGCATCGATCCATAATCTTCTACTGGCTGATTGGCTAGATATTCTGCAAGAGCGCTACCTTTTACTACTCTCCGGATGACATAGACTATGTCGTATTCTGATAGCAGGACTTGCCAACGAGTAATTCTTTCAGTCAGAGCAGGCTTATCAAAGATATACTTGATTGGATCCATTTTGGACACCAACCAGGTAGTGTAACACAGCATGTAATGCCTCAAACGGCGAGCCGCCCATGCCAAGGCATAGCAAGTGCGTTCCAGCAGTGAGTAGTTAGCTTCACAACTGGTGAACTTCTTACTTAGATAATAGATGGTATGTTCCTTTCTTCCTAACTTATCGTGTTGTCTCAGTACACAGCCGATAGATTCTTCTAACACAGTCAAATACATGATGAGCAGTCTTCCCAGCACCGGGGGAACCAAGACTGGAGGTTCTTGCAGGTATTGTTTGATCTTCTCAAAGGCTTTTTGACAATCTTCATTCCATCTTGCCGCCTGATTTTTGCGTAGCAATTTAAAGATTGGTTCACAGGTCGCGGTTAATTGGGAGATGAACATGGCAATGTAATTCAATCTTCCTAGAAACCCACGAACTTCTTTCTCTGTTCGAGGTGCTGGCATGTCAATGATTGCTCGAACTTTTTTGGGATCGACCTCTATTCCTCTTTGACTAACTATGAAGCCCAGAAGCTTGCTTGATTTCACCCCAAAAGTGTATTTGGTCGGATTCAGTCAAAGCTTAAACTTCCTTAACCGCTCAAAAAGTTTATGTAGATTATCAACATGGTCGTCATCGGATCTGGACTTGGCGATCATATCATCTACATAAACTTCTATCTCCTTGTGCATCATGTCATGGAACAAAGCCACCATAGCTTGCTGATATGTTGCCCCAGTGATAAGCCTCTAGCTCGACTAGTTTTATACTAGTAAGACCATGGCTTTTGCACTAATTACTCGAGTTTAATCTCGTTTTCGCCCAAATTTGGATTTAATTGTCCTCAAGCAACATTTTGAGTTTCTTAAGTAGTTTTAGGATATTTTGATTATTTTTGAGTCAATAAAGCATTTACTGCTATTTCACGTTTTCAGGTTAATAAGAAGAGCAAAAAAGGAAGGACTCTTAAGGCAGAAGCCATCACGGCCAGGCCGTGACACTAGTCACGGCCGATATGAGCCACCCATGAATATCAGAGAGCATCACGGCCCAGTCGTGATGACCATCACGGGTGTGATGACAAGACCCTGGAAGTCAGAAAGCATCACGGCCCAGCCGTGATACCCATCACGGCCGTGACAGATCAGCACCCAAAGTCAGAAAGCATCACGGCCTGGCCGTGATGACAATCACGACCGTGACAGACTGGAATTTGAATGCGCGCCCTTGGCAGAATGCGTCACGGTCGTGACGCGAATCCTGATTTATAAAAGGCACAGGGCAGACGCAAATGAGGAGAAATTTTCACTGTTTACAATACTTTTCAAGGGTTTGCGTTATGTTTTTGATGGAGAACTAATCACCAGGGATTAGTCTGCTGTAATAGGTTTCCACCGACACTTGAGGTTCCATAATTCCCGATCAATTTGCTTTGCTTGTCTCTTTCAATAGTAAGTTGTATGCCTTGTTTGCTTAATTCAAGTTGTATAGAATAAGTATTGATTTATTCCGATGATTCTATGTTCCTATACCTTGATTGCGTTTGCTTAATTCGTGTGTGTTGATTGTGTTTGCTTAATTCACGAGCGCTTCAATCCGTTTGCTTAATTAAAAAATAGGAACATATATCTCGTAGTGTCAATTGCGCTTGTTTAGTTGCCGCTACAATCGGAAAGGGATTAGAATCCGCTTAGGGCTTGGAATTTATGTGAATCGATGATAGTTGGGAAATCGAAACAGCAGATTAATCATTTCAACTTATTGATAATCACTTGTTTGCATTGTTTTTCTTAATTGAATCATTCAATCTCAACCACCACCACCCCCACCCCCCACCCCCCCCAAATCTGATTTGTAGGTTAATAACAATCCAAGAGTCCTTGAGAGACAATACTCGAGTTGTCGTACCCTAACTGTTGTTTTTAAACCACTCGTTCTTTTTGACCCGTGTGCGACAGCGGATCAAAAATTGGCGCCGTTGCCGGGGACTCTTTGATTTTTATTAGCCATATTAGGAATTAAACTCTTTTTTGTTTATTTTGTTGTGAGTGTCTTGAGCTTATATGTTTATATCATATCGATGGTATTGCACATTGTGATTGTCGTGGTGATGAATCTTAATACTTCCCATGGATAATTATACGCAAAACTATATGCCTAATGTTGATTATGAGCCATCATGCATATATTATCCTGACTTTACTGGTGGTTATGAGTTTAATAGTTTTAGCATGGTTGGAGTGAATAACTATTCTGGCCAACATGGTGGAGAACATGGCAGCTTGGATGAGTTAGCTTCCTTGGTGCATCAGTTGACAATAAGCCAGCATCAATATCAGCCTGACCCCATACCAGTCCAACCCAGTCTGGAGGAATTGGTGCAACAAATGGCAGAGCACACTCTTGAATTCCAACAGAGGACAGAAGCAAGTCTTCAGGATTTGGCCACTCAAATTGGTCATATTGCCTCCGCCTTGACTACACTGCAATCACAACATCTCCTTGAAGAGCATTCAGATTCACAAATATATATTATTGACAATACTTCTATTGAGCATAATTTTGATAATGATGTCGGAAATACTATTATTGATGAACTTTGTGTTGAAATTTCATCCTTTTCAGGGAACGATGAGCAAAACGTCCATATGGAATATGGGACACATGAGGTTGAGGGCCCTGTTCAGCCAGGAAGTATAGAAAATGAGGATCAGGAGGACATCTACTTCACCATGCTTGAGGATGATGGAGAACTTTTGGAATTAGATGATTCTATCAATTCCTATGCATGTGTTGACTGTGATGGGAAAAATACTTGTGTTGTTTGTGCTGAGATTTCTGCATATTTGGAAGGTGATGGATTTGGTGACTCAGTGAATGCATATTGTACAGAAGCCAAGGCAGCACCAGTGACCCTCTCTACTTGTTTGCCACCTCCCACTGTGAAGCAGCCAACGATGGAGTTCAAGCCTCTGCCTGAGAAATTGGAATTTGAGTCTTTAACTATGAAGGCACTATGGCCAGTCCAAGAGGTTGAACCCCATTTTTATTGGGAAGACTTCGTTGACAAGGAGGTCATCTTTGACCCAAGAGGGAGTGAGAAGTCCGCCGCACTTGGCGAGGTCACCATAATTGTCAAGCGCTCACTTTCATATTTATGCTGCATGTCATGGGATCCGGGAGGATCATATTGCACTTTGAGCATTCCTTGGCCGCTGTATCACAGGTAGTGGGATCCCGGTGGAAGCGCCTTCATGAGTTTTTCTAAACCTTTATCTTTTTAATTATTTTGCTTCTCTTGCTTGTGTCGTATGTGTGTTGAGTCTTGTGTCGGTGAGCTTGTTGGATTCTAATCAAATTTTGCATAGATGGATTGCATGATATGTGTTGACTGTTGATGATTTCCCCCTAGGTTTTGAAAATTGAAAATTGATCCCCATGTGAAAAATTGAAAATTAAACATTGAGATATTCTATTGTGATTGCATGATTTATGATAAGTTTGGGGTGAAGGGATGCACACACTAGGGATTGAATCTCGATCAAACAATTTGTGAAAAATGTCCAGGTGAGGATTTGAGCCTCCAACATGTTTTTAATTGTGTGAATCACTTTTAAGTTGCACTTTCCCGAATTTGCTTGAATCTCTTCATGGTTTGCATGCTTATGTGGTTGCATCAAATGATTTAGGCAATTTTCTTTGAAATAACTACTTGGCCTAAAAGAACCATCCCTAATGCATGTTCCCTAGTTAGCCACATTGAACCTAATAAGCCTATTGTTTGTTGATGACCCTATGTTATAAGCCACAAATCTGGAAAAACCATGTTAACCCAATCTTAGGATTAGGAGAGCATGGATGCTTAGCAAGACAAGGGTTGTAAGAAACTAAGTTTGGGGTGGCTACAAGGTTTAATATGTCATTCTGGGTTGAGAAAAGGAAAAAAATAAAGGTTGGATCCAAAGGCAAAGGAAAAAGAAAAAAAGAAGAAGAAGAAAAGAATAAAATGTCAAAAAAAGGGTATTAGAAGAAAAAGGTTGTAGTCACCCAAAGCAAAAAGAAAAAATGGAAAAAGGAATTTGAGTGGAAGTTCAATGTGTCAAAACGCTCATGCTCTCTTAGTTCCTAGGGACTTAAGCCTAGTACCTTTGAATATCCTACCTTTAGCCAGGCCCCATTACAACCTTTAAAAGACCTTTTGATGTTGCATGCATGTTTTCGTGGGAACCTTGTTTGAGATGAAAATCAAATTCATGGGAAGTGCTCTTGAAATGTGAAATTGAGTGAAAAGTTGATAGCCTAGACAAATTGAGCGAATGAGTGAAATGTTAAATGCCCTTGTGAGGAAGGAAATTGTTTGAAATTGGTGATCTCCCTTTTGTGTGTAACTTGGATCCTCAACTCAGATTACTGATTGCATGAATGATGGAATTCTCAATTGTTTAAAGTAAATGAATGTGGGGGTTACATTGTTGCAAAGGGAGAAAACATTAAAGAAAATTTTGTTTTAATAAGATTGCACGAAATTCGTGCGAAATTGGTTGAATCCTTTAAGCTTGCCAAGTTTGAGTCTTTTTGAGTTTTAGTTTGCTCGGGGACAAGCAAAGTTTAAGTTTGGGGTATTTTGATAAGCCTCTGGCTCGACTAGTTTTATACTAGTAAGACCATGGCTTTTGCACTAATTACTCGAGTTTAATCTCGTTTTCGCCCAAATTTGGATTTAATTGTCCTCAAGCAACATTTTGAGTTTCTTAAGTAGTTTTAGGATATTTTGATTATTTTTTAGTCAATAAAGCATTTACTACTATTTCATGTTTTCAGGTTAATAAGAAGAGCAAAAAGGGAAGGACTCTTAAGGCAGAAGCCATCACGGCCAGGCCGTGACACTGGTCACGGTCGTGATGAGCCACCCATGAAGATCAGAGAGCATCACGGCCCAGCCGTGATGACCATCACGGGCGTGATGAGAAGACCCTGGAAGTCAGAAAGCATCATTGCCCAGCCGTGATACCCATCACGGGCGTGATGACAGAACCCTGAAGGCATCACGGCCTGGTCGTGATGACAATCACGGTCGTGACAGACTCGAATTTGAATGCGCGCCCTTGGCAGAATGCGTCACGACCTGACCGTGATGGCATCACGGCCGTGACGCGAATCCTGATTTATAAAAGGCACAGGGCAGACACAAATGAGGAGAATTTTTCACTGTTTACAATACTTTTCAAGGGTTTGCATTATGTTTTTGATGGAGAACTAATCACCAGGGATTAGTCTACTGTAATCGATTTCCGCCGACACTTGAGGTTCCATAATTCCCGATCAATTTGCTTTGCTTGTCTCTTTCAATAGTAAGCTGTATGCCTTGTTTGCTTAATTCAAGTTGTATAGAATAAGTATTGATTTATTCCGATGATTCTATGTTCCTATACCTTGATCGTGTTTACTTAATTCGCGTGTGTTGATCGTGTTTGCTTAATTCATGAGCGCTTCAATCCGTTTGCTTAATTCGGAAATAGGAACATATATCTCGTAGTGTCAATTGCGCTTGTTTAGTTGCCGCTACAATCGGAAAGGGATTAGAATCCGCTTAGGGCTTGGAATTTATGTGAATCGATGATAGTTGGGAAACCGAAACAGCAGATTAATCGTTTCAACTTATTGATAATCACTTGTTTGCATTGTTTTTCTTAATTGAATCATTCGATCTCAACCCCCCCGCCCCCCCAAATCCGATTTGTAGGTTAATAACAATCCAAGAGTCCTTGAGAGACGATACTCGAGTTGTCGTGCCCTAACTGCAGTTTTTAAACCACTCGTTCTTTTTGACCCGTGTGCGACAGCAGATCACCCAGCATTTTTCAAACCAAAGGGCATAACCTTGTAGCAAAAGGTTCCCCATAAGGTGACAAAAGTGGTCTTTTCCATATCTTCGGGAGCCATCTTGATCTGATTATATCCCGAGAATCCATCCATGAAAGAGAATAATGCATCTTGCGCAGTATTATCTACAAGAACATCAATGTGAGGCAAAGGAAAGTCGTCTTTTGGACTAGCTCTGTTCAGATCTCGATAGTCAACACACATTAGAACCTTTCCATCTTTCTTGGGAACAGGCACAATATTAGTAACCCATTGAGGGTACTTTACAACTTCTCGAAAACCTGCATCCAGTTGCTTCTTGACGTCCTCCTTGATCTTTAAGGACATTTCTGCCTTCATCATTCGTAGCTTCTGCTTTACTGGAGGACACTCCGGCTTTAATGGCAGTTTGTGTTCTGCTACACTAGGGTCTAACCCGGGCATGTCTTGGTACGACCATGCAAAAACATCCTTATAATCCATCAACAACTTGATCAGCCTACTTCGCTCCTTTTCTTTTAGGGAAATGCCAATCTTGACCTCTTTTTTATCATCTTCAGTTCCCAAATTGATTAGTTCACTCGGCTCTTCATGGGGTCGAATTTCCCTAGCTTCTTATTCTACCAATCTCAATAGTTCAGGAGGAACTCCCCCGTCATCATCAACAATCTCCTCAGGATGATCAATAGGATAGTCAAAATTGTATGCTGAGTTACTAACACTGTCATTTTCACAAGAGTCACTTTTGGATCTGCATTTTGGTAGTTATAAAGGTTAGAGACGAAAAAAATGCAATTATTGGTGAAGAATGGCGAACAAAAGCGAAAGTAAAATAAGAGATAACAAAACAAAGATACTGAATGCATGCATTTATTGATAAGTCATACTAAAACAGAAACAAGTAAGCCCATTACAACAAAATTCCTAAAGCCTTGGGCAGAGCTAAAGGATAAGCATTACAGAATTACTTTGAAAACGACTCTATGGTCCTGGGGAACTCAATGATCTCCTAATTTTTGAGCCCTGCATTTGGAGAGCATGGATACACCAGATTGACACCATGACCGACGGGATAATCATTTTCAACAGTCGCTGTTTGGTCTAGGAATGTGAACCCTATGCTTCGGAAGCTATGTCGAATGTCACAGATGGTAACCCCCTCAGCCTCGTATTCACGATTTTCCAGCCGAGCCGACCTCTTTCTTTTCTTCTCTTCTATAACCCTCCTCTAGTCGGCCTTGGTGGGTTTGTATCCCAACCCAAACCTGTCCTTGTTCTCGGTGAGCATGAGGATGTCAGCGACACCTTGGCTATTCTTCCCCAAACCGCTCCCAGGTCGGTATCCTCCTTCGAGCATAAATTTGGCCATCATAATGGACGCTTTAGATTATTGAGGTTTCAAGAGTGGAGAATCATCCCCAAGATAAGTGGCATTGGCAATCTCAAGTGACTGAAAGGCGATCTCGAGAGCTTCTTCGGAAGCTTCAATGTAAGGGGTTGTTAATGGCTTACTGACTAACATATCCTCCTCTCCGGAAACAATTATCAACTTACTATCAACAATGAACTTCACTTTCTGGTGCAATGTGGAAGGTACAGCTCCAGACGAATGGATCCATGGTCGTCCTAGGAGGCAACTGTAAGTTGGTGTGATGTCCATTACTTGGAAGAGTACTTCAAAGGTGCAAGGGACAATCTGAATGGGTAGTTCAATTTCTCCCATGACTTCCCTTCGCGTGCCATCAAAAGCTCTTACAATCATTGTGCTTGGCTTCATATGAGTTCCATCGAAAGGAAACTTTGCCAGTGTTGACTTCGGCATTACATTCAAATAAGAGCCATTATCAATGAGAACCCTAGCCATGATATGATCTCGACACTTCACAGAAATGTACAATGCCTTGTTGTGCCCTATACCTTCAGCTGGTATTTCATCGTCAGTGAAAGTAACATAATTATCAGCGACTATGTTACCTACAATGCTATCGAGCTTATCAACTGTGATGTCATGAGAGACATGAGCTTGATTCAACACCTTCATCAACACTCTCCTGTGTGGCTCAGAGTTCATTAACAGAGACAAAAGAGATATCCGAGCCGGAGTTCGATTCAGCTGATCCACAACCCTGTATTCACTTTTCTTGATGAACTTCAAGAATTCATGGACCTCTTCATCAAATACCTCGTTTTTATTCTCACCCCCTATTACATCCTTTTCAACCGGAGTTCCTTCTGCCTTCCCCTTCCCTTTGAAATCTTTTCCTTCCTTTTCTGTTTCCTTCCTTTCCAGTACCTCCGGGGAATAAATGCGGCCACTCCTAGTCATTCCACCAATCCCCGAAATGTTGGTAACCACGGTGGTCCCGTTGGAAAGATTTGGTTGAACCTGCATATCATATTTCCATGGCACCACTTTGGTGTCCTTGTAAGGGAAAGGACTTGGGACTCGGATGACAATTTGTGTTGGCTCACTCGAAACCGGCAAAGGTTCTTTCTCATAATAGTATATCACCACTGGTTTTGGAGCGACTTGCTCAGGAACCGGTTGAGGATTAACCACAACAGTAAAAGGAGTTATCTTAACTGGAGTCGGGGAAATTTTAGATTCAGTAACCATGTTAATGCCACACTCATCGGATTCACAACCAATTAGGATAAACTTCATGTCTATTAATTTCTGTACAACCTGCCGAAATTCTGCACAATCTTCAATTGAATGCCCTATATCCCCATCAAAGTCACATTGTATTACTCCAGCGAGAACCATTTCTTCAATAATCGAGATTTGGATCAATCCGTATTTTCACATCTCTCTGAAAATAACTCTCATAGGAGTTCTAACATCGGTCACTTGACTCTTGAGAGCATGTTCCAAGAAGCTTTCAATGGCATTAACTCCGAAACCCCCATGATTTGGCATAGGACCTTGTGCCACATTTGGAGCATCCTTCTGAAATCTCGACCATTTGGCATTAATCAGATCTTGCACCTTAAACTTCAAAGCCTTTCAATTATCTGTGGAATGACCTGTAGCCCCATCGTGATACTCACATTGAGCGTTGGGGTCATACCATTTCGGATAAGGAAGGTCTATTGGTCTTGTCGGGATAGGAGTTAGGACAGATTTACTCACAAGCTGGCAGAATAGTTCGGTGTAGGTTATGGGTATCGGGTCGAAACGCACCGACTTTCTTTCCGAGTTATACGGTGGTCTAGTTTGGCTTGTGTTTGGGTTTGAGTTTAGGGGTTGCACAATTTGAGGTGGCATGGTAGGGTGTGTTTGAGGCTGAGAAGGGTGTGACGACAGGTAGGGTGTCATCGAATTCTGTGGTTAGGGATTTGAAAATTGTGAGGTGGTGGCGATCTATGGCTGGTTGGCTTGGTGATATGGAGGTGGTTGATAATATGGGGCGTATTGGGCTTGAAAGGCTGGTATTTGGTTTAGTCTATATTGGTTTGGTTTCTTTTGTTCAAAGGTTACTGCGTGTGCTTCTCCTTCTTTCTTTTTCACAAACGGGGCTTTCTTCATGCCGTTCATTACTGAAGTCTTAGTGATCTTGCCATTCCTCATTCCACTTTCAATTCTCTCACCGATTATGACCATGTCAGAAAAGTTCGATGACACACTCCCAATCATCCTATCATAGATGGGCGACTGGAGTGTATCAATAAACATTGCTACAATTTCTTTCTCAGCTAATGGAGGCTCCACCTGAGCAGCTAGTTCCCTCCATCGTTGTGCATACTCTTTGAAAGTCTCTTTGTCCTTTTTTGACATATTTTGGAGTTTCATTCTATCGGGAACCATGTCGATATTGTACTTGTATTGCTTCAGGAATGCGTTCGCTAGATCTTTGAAGGATCGGACGTGTGCCCGCTCGAGATGCGTGTACCAATTCGAAGCTACCCCGGTTAAACTGTATTGGAATAAATGAATCAAGAGCTTATCATCTTGGGCATATGATGCCATTTTCCTTACATACATGGACAAATGGTTTTTGGGACAAGTGGTTCCCCGATGTTTGTCAAAATTGGGCACCTTAAATTTCGGTGGAATTACAACATTTGGCACCAGACAAAGCTCCGAGGCATCCTGAAGACCGTAACTATTTACCCCTTCAATGGCCCATAATCTTTCCTCTAGCACTTCCAACTTTTCTTTAGATTGGGAACTCCCTCCTGACCGATTCACCGGAGTTTCAACGCACATATTCTGGGGGAAATAATACGGCGTGTAGGGGGGTCCGAAATTTTGCATCATTTGAGCCCCATGGGGTCCATAATACAGGGTGTATTGCGGGGGTTTTGGATTAGCAGAAGCTATCACTATCGGGGCGTTACCGTCTGTAGGATCGACAGTTTGTGTTTGTGGCATTTCGACAGCATTGATGGGGGTTTGTGTATGGGTGGTATGTTCGGTGTTTTGAATGCCATCCTGTGGGGCAGGGGCCGTTGGTGGCACAAATCCATGAGGCAAACCGTATGGGGGATTGTTCGAGTCAAATGAAAGATGAGCTTGGTTGCTTGGATAAACAGCGAATGGCATCATGGCCCCGGGTTGATAGAAGCCTTGAATAGGAAACTGAGCAAAACCAGGAGGGATGGGAGGTGTGGCTGGATCTCCTTTGTTTGAGGCTGGAGGGTTCTCCTCTGTGTTCTTTTCCTTCTGCATTGCTTGTAGGATCTCCATCATCTTAGTCATCTGATCCTTGATTTGACTGACTTCATCCCTGATCTCTTGGACTTTTTCTAGTTCATCCGCCATGGCTCTTGTCTGTGATCGAGTGCGATAAGGGTGTCTTGGAGCAATTGTTCGGTGATCGAACTGCAAAATCATGGAGATTTAAGTGGAAAAAAGTAATTAAGGTAAAGGAAGAGAAGTGATCTTGAAATATTATTGCGAGGGGAGACCGTTTCCACATAGCAAGACATTTCCTCCCCACACATAACTCTAGGGGTACGTCCCCCTTAGGTCGTGTGTGGTTGATGACCAATCCATGGGAATATGTGTTCCTCAATGAACTGCACTGCTCACTAGGGGTAGGTGAGTGACTAACGAACTGCACTGCTCACTAGGAATATGTTCATCCCTTTGGAAGATTGATGAGTTTTGATATTTTGATTAGTACTTATTGATTGTGGTGTGTTTTTATGTTTTGATCGTTAATTAGTACATTATTGAACTTTTTTTATAAACAATTATTAAACTTGCGTTAATTAATGTATATGTTTTCTTGATCATATTGACTGTGGTGTTTTGGATCGTTAGTACATCATATTTACGTTTTCTATTTATTCAAAAAAAATATTGGTGTATTTTGTTTATATCAGAAATTAAAAATCAATGGGGTAATAGTTGAAAAACAAAATTTGGTCGGTAGGATTAAGTTACAGGAAAATTTTTATAAAAGAAAAATTCAAAATTTGTGACCGAAATAGCGACCGAATATCGATCACCAAATTAGGTTAGCTGAGCATGCGACCAACTATACGACGACCGAAATATATAATTTTGTGATCGAAATATCGGTCGCAAATTTGCGATCGAAATACAAGTTCGATCGCTAAACATTGAGCCACCAGGGTTTCTGCTACCCCCTTAATTCGGTCACTAAACAATATAGCAACCGAATTATCATGTTTAGCGACCTAAATCTTCGGTCGCTAAATAGATTTTTTTTTTGTAGTGATCCTAGCTTGCTCCTCAGGAGTCTTTGCAGTAAGAATCTCATGAATTCCTTGAGCCTTGAAAATCTTGGAAAGAAGATGGCAAAAAGGAAATGATGAGAGTCTTTTCTTATTCATCATAGCGTCTCTGAATCTTCTGTACATAATTCTTGGAATATTGATCTTTGTTTCGGTGAGAAGATGGCAGAGGCAGAATTTGTGCAGAGAGGAGAGGTTGTCTTTGGGTCCAAGCTTATGAAGAACCACCTTGCTGAGAAGCTGGTGAAGGATGCGAACAATGTCCTTCAACAGTCTTCCAAGTGTGAGTTCTGACTGTGTCTTCTTTCATGAGACAGACTTCAATGGTTTTAGAGCCACCCAAGTCCTCTTCCCATGACTCAGTAAAAACTAAACCCTCCTGAGCACAGAAAATTGCATCAGCAATAGTCTTCTCCGAGACTACAATCTTCTTTCTTAACACCATTGAGAAAAAGTCAGTATCAGTCACTTAGACGTTTCTCCATAAATCCCTGATCAGGTTGGTAAAAATAGAGACCTTCTCTGTGAAGAGTCCTCCCCACCCGGCTGCATTAACATATTTGCTTATGTCTAGATTGTAGTCTTGCAGTACTCCAAGGTTGAAATGATGCTCTATTGCCAAGTTGAGTTTGTCCACGTTAAAGGTTGAAGAAGAAGCCATTTTAGGTGATCAGAGAGCTTAGGGTTTGAAAGCAGAGAGAGGTAGTGAGAGAGATAGCTTGAGAGGTTATGGAAGTGTAAAGTTTTTGAGGGAAAAGATTACTTTTAAAGGAATTTTGAATCTCAAAGGTTAAAAAAAACTTTTGACATGACATGTCATTATGATAAAACGGCGTTGGTAACTTGGAACTATAAAAAGGTCTTGATGGGATTGATGGAAGTACTGACTCAGCAAAGAGAATAAAGGATAAATTTGTCTTGAGACAAAATAAATGCATTTATTAACACACAAAAAAATATGCTTAAACATAGGCAGATGTGAACTCGTCTGAAACTATACAATGGACTCGTTAACCAGTATCAATGGACGCGTCATATGGACATGTAATACAATATGCAATAGTCACCTAAATTAATCCACACATATCATACTAAGATGCTTCCTAATAAAGATAAATCTGTCATCTGCAAGAGGTTTAGTAAAGATATCTGCCCATTGATGGTCAGTATCTACAAATTGAATATCAATCATACCTTTTTGCACATAATCTCTAATAAAATGATATTTAATCTCTATTTGCTTAGCTGTAGAATGCAAAATTGGATTTTTAGATAGATTTATTGCAGCAGTATTATCACACATAAACGGAATACTACTTACAAATACATTGTAGTCCTCCAATTGATGTTTGATCCAGAGAAGCTGTGAGCAGCAACTTGCAGCTGATATATACTCAGCTTCTGCAGTTGATAAAGCAATGGTACTTTGTCTTTTGCTTGACCATAAGACAAGATTAGCTCCAATGAAGTGACGTCCTCTACTAGTAGCAGATGAAGTAGAGTGAGATTCCTTACATAATGGGTGCCTTTGCATTAAATTCAAAATGGTCCAAACAATTTAGGAAAAGTATACTTTCTTACATAAAGTCCAAAGAAGTTAGACATTCACATTCAAATTCAAAAGATTGGACTATCAATGCATTCTTATAAAGTGCATATTTCTTCAACTAAATTGGTATCTGGAAAACAATAGTGTATTTTTGTGATGTTGTGTCGTTGTATTTACTATTAAAGTTAATGGATATTTAATAGAATATTAAAAAAATTAAGTAGGGTCATGTTAGAAGGTTGGAGTTGATGTGAGTTATTTTATTTTCTAGTGGAATAACTCGTGCTAGAGTTTGTCCAGTAAGCTACAACATTGTTCTCCGTGCCAGATGCAGATAAAAAGAGATCATTGAGAGTTGTTTCAACCAAATAAGAAAAATCAAATTTATGCAGAACCACAAAAGTTTAAGGGCAGCAACAGCCACCCGAATATATATTTATTATTAGGAGCTTGATAGCCAAGGAACTATATTAACAAACAAAGTGGCCCTTTCAAGCATCAAACAATGGATATGAACTATATTGTGCTTCCTCTTCTGGCTGCTACCATGCTCATTCTCCTCTTAAAATGAAGAAGGTCCATGGGGTAAGCACTCTCTATGTCTCTCTCACTCCAGCTTTCATAATGAGATGAAGTAGCACTTACTGGTTAATTGCGATGTATGAAGCCAGATCGTTTGAAATGGCATACAACTGCCCTGTGGCATGACGGAAGTACTTGTTTTCCAATGTTCAGGTTCATGGTACCTTACCCCTCTGTGCACAAAGCAAGCATGTAAGAAGCTAAAAGTGGAAGAGTTCTAACTCTTTCATTCATTAAATAAAAGATAAGAAAAAAAAATGAGTCTCACTTTGGAGATAAAAGAGGTCCAGATTTCATGCATCCAATGTATATCCTCAGTTTTGATCGGTGTCTAGCTAGAGTTTCTCCCAGTGTTGCTGCAACAGATTGAAAACCATACTAGGACCAAAAATTACATATAAACTCATGTATGGCATGCATTTTGTAGGTGAACATGTTCAACATCCCAAGAGCTACAATTGCCAAATCCTCATGATTTTATATATAAAACTTGAGATTGTCAAGAGTTTGTTAAACCTTTCAATACCTATGTTTACATGAACATCATCATCAACTTTGACATAGAAGTCAACATCCCATAAGTTCACAGCAGTGGCAAAGTATGTTTTTGTCTTTGCGGACAATTCAAGGTATCATTCAACATGATTCAGCATAAACAAAGAATGAAGACTTGTAAACCTGTAGCATCTTTCCTTTTCTCTTCAAAATATGATCTTATCAAGCGATTATAATATCAGCAAAAAATTTAGAAGGGACATGGGAGAGGGAAGCAACAACAAAAGAAAAGGATCATATATGTTAATTACCAGCCTCAAGAAGTCTCCATGCTTTTTGCCCTCTGCTTCAATGGCTCTATCTAAAATACCCCCTGATGTAGCACTAGATAAGGGAGAAAAGAAAAATCAAGTCAAAGTTCATTCAATATATTTATGAGTTATGAGTAACAATGACCTTTCTCAACGAGAAAATTTACACCAATTAGCAAATTAGAATTCTGATGACTAAAAATACAGCTTGAAGACTTGGTTATCTAACTAATGTACTTTTTTACTAAAGCATTTTCAACTGGGATTAAAAACAAACGCATGATAAAGTTGTCAATCATGCAATAAAATCATTGAAAGAGACATGAGTTAGCTACCCGTGTCCAAATTACAAAGCGGATGATAATGCCCTCCTCTTCCTCTAGCTGGACTATCCTGAATTAATAACAAACAAAGCAGATCCAAAAATAAAACAACCATCTTTAAAGGTTTTGAAATCTAGTGAATCTTGTCTTAATCTAAGGCCTTTTAAAGTATTCTTCTAACCCTACCTGAGGTGCATAAGCACTAATCACATTAAAGGTATCTAGTTCCACTACAAATTTTAGAGCAATGATCCTATCTCCAACCCTTTTTACATCCACAATATCATTCTTCCAATATTTATACACAATTATGCTCACCCCATTTCTCGATTTTACTTTGTCAGTGTACCAAAGCTTAAAACCCGAAGAGTCTAATTCCTTTGCCTTTTCTCCCACCCACTTAGTTTCTTGTAGGCACATGAAATCGATCATCCTCCTAATCATGGTGTCAACTATTTCCATTAAATTACCTGTAAGTGTGTGTTGAGTCACCGGCAAGTGTACCGGGTCGTCGCAAGTAATAAAATAACACGGTAAGAATTTACCGAGGTCGAACACAAGGATTGGGCTACCAATTCAACCAATTCGCGAGAAATCCGATAAGTTGGTCAAGTGAGGAAAGTGGTGGAGAGAGAGAGATTAATATCGCAATTCAATTAACAAATCAAATAAAGCTAAGGTATTGAAATCTGAAATTAAAATATCTAGGGTCTCAAATCCACCTACCCAATCATGCATAGTACCCAAGTGATGATGAATTCCTCCCTAAGTTCAATTACAATGTCAATCGGGACCCCCAAATTCTCCTATATCCACTGTCGTGCTCAATAGGGCGTATTCGAAGATTAATTGGATTAATTACTTACTAGGTCTCATAATCCTAATCATCAAACTCTATTAATTCTTGTTCCCTATAAGGTTGCACCGATCTCCTACTCACTCTCGTGCAATATTCGATCGATGATCCCAATTCAAGTTCTAAACGCGAATCGCTGACTAAGCCTCATCAACGTTAACAAGTCAATCACGCATGCATATGATCAACACAATCAAATCAGAATTGGAAAACATTAATTGAGAAAAGGGGAGAAAAACATACATCACATGAACACTATACCGCTATGGGTGGCTTCATTGATTCCCTAGACGAGGGGATTAGTTCCTTATACCCGTGACGACAAACGAACAATCGGCAATAATCTCCATAATAAAATAAGAAAAGAAAAGAGAAGGGAGATGCAGCTCCAGGAACAAGGATTCGTCCTAAAACTTATCTAAAACAAGTGGAGTATCAAAAGTCTACCAATCTGATCTGAAACAGCCTATAAATAAGGATTCTGGTTCTCGGCCTCTCGCGGGGCGAACAAGCTTTCGCGAGGCGAACATTAGTTTTGGCGCGCTTTCAATTTGGATTCTCGCGAGGCGAGAGTGTATTCGCGGGGCGAGTCTTCCAACTTCAATCTGTCACAGCCGTGACCTTCATCACGGCTAGACCGTGATGGTCTCTGTCTTCCAGGGTCTTCAAACTCTCGCGTGACGAGATGCATCTCACGGGGCTAGACTTCAAACCTTAATCTGTCACAGCCGTGACCTTCATCACGGCTAGGCCGTGATGGTCTCTGTCTTGCAGGTCTTCATGATTCGCGAGGCGAGAATCTTCTCGCGGGGCGAGACAGAATTGATGACGTTGCTGCTTAGCTGATCTTCAGACTCGCGAGGGGAGCATCCACTCGCGGGGCGAGCATCTCCAAAATGGCAATTTCCACTATTTCGTGACTTTCCTTGACTCCCGAAGCTTCACTTCTAACCTTAAACAATAAAAAGAAACAAAAAGCGTAATTCTATTCAAAATAGACTAAAAACTACCAAAAAATGCCTAGAACGAGTCAAAGTCTACTTAGGAACAAAACAAGGCCAAATTTGGGTGAAAACGAGAGTGAACTCGAATAATTTGCACAAAAACCACAGTCCATCTAGTTATAAAACTAGATAAGCCAGAGGCTTATCAAAACACCCCAAACTTAAACCTTGCTTGTCCCCAAGCAAGCTAAAACTCAAAAAGGACTCAAGACTTGGCAAGCCTAAAGGAATCAATCGATTTCGCACAAATTTCATGCAATCAAAACAGTTTTTCTCCAATGATTTCCCCCCTACATCAACGTAATCCCCACATTCATTTACTTTAAACAATTGAGAACTTATCATTCATGCAAGCATTAATCTAAGTTGAGGATCAGAGTTACTCACAAAAGGAAGATCACCAATTTCAAACAATTGCCTTCCTCACAAGGGTATGTAAAATTTCACTCATTCGCTCAAATTCGTCTAGGCTATCAACTTTTCACTCAATTTCACATATCAAGAGCACCTCCCATGGATTTGATTTTCATCTCAAAAATAGTTCCCACGAAAATATGTATGCAACATCAGAAGGTCTTATAAAGGTTGTAATGGGGCCTGGCTGAGGGTAGGATATTCAGGGATACTAGGCTTAAGTCCCTAGGAACTAAGAGAGCATGAGCATTTGACACATATTCCACTCAAATTCCTTTTTCCATTTTTCTTTTTGCCTCGGGTGACTATAGCCTTTTCCTTGCTATTTTTTTCTGTTTTGCCCATTTTCTTTTGGCAATTTTTTTTTTGTTTCAACCTTTATTTTTCTTTTTCTCAACCCAAAATGACATATCACCTTATAGCCACCCCAAACTTAGTTTCTTACAACCCTTCTCTTGCTAAGTGTCCATGCTCTCCTAATCCTAAGATTGGGTTAACATGGTTTTTCAGAATTTGGCTTATAAAATAAGGTCATCAAGAAACAATAGGCTAATTAGGCTCAATGTGGCTAACTAGGGAACATGCATTAGGGATGGTTCCTTTTAGGCCAAGTAGTTATTTCAAAGAAAATTGCCTAAATCATTTGATGCAACACATAAACATGCAAACCATGAAGAGATTCAAGCAAATCCGGGAAAGTACAACTTAACAGTGATTCACACAATCAAAAACAAAGTTGGAGGCTCAAATCCTCACCTGGACATTTTGCAAATTGTTTGACCGAGATACAATTCCTAGTGTGTGCATCCCCTCACCCCAAACTTATCATAAATCAAGTAATCACAATAAAATTCTCAAAGTTCAATTTTCAATTTTTCACATGGGGATCAATTTTTCTAATTTCAGAACCTAGGGGGAAATCATCAATGGTCAAAATAATTCATGCAATCAATCTATGCTAAATTTAATTAAAATCCAACAAGCTTGCCGACACACTATTCATACACAAACTCTTGATCTTCTCAAATTATTCAAGAGTGACAAACAAAAACAAAACAAAACAAAAAAACAAAAACAAAAACAAGAGTGAGGAAAAGGAGAGGGTGCTCCCTGATCAAGTTTCTATGGTTGCATCCTCGTCCAATTGATCTGACGGGCTCCCTTCTGTTGCATAGCATCCTGGAAGAACTCCTGAAAATTAAAACCTTAAGTGCAGATTCGCGAGGCGAGAGATCACTCGCGAGGCGAATCTGAAAAATTGTTATTCATACTTTCCAGAATAGCGAGGCGAGTAGTATCTCGCGAGGCGAATCAGGAATTCCAACAGATGATGATGCCCAGAATCGCGAGGCGAAAGAAGCCCTAGCGACGTGAGACAGAAACGTGAGCAAGCCTCTGAGATTCAGGGCTTCTGTCTCGCGTGGCCACTGTGGATTCGCGAGGCGAATCAAGCTTTTCTTCTTTTGTTTTTTTTATTTATCAATGAAAATGACAGAAACTAAAATTAAAGGATACCTAGCTTGGGTTGCCTCCCAAGTAGCGCTTGTTTAAAGTCCCGAGCCTGACTCAAGTCACCCCTATGGGTTATTCCGGAGGAAGAAACTGCTTGTAATTTGGGACTGATTCCCCATGGTAATGCCTTATCATTTTCCCATTCGCCTTGAAGTTACCGGAGGCCCCTTCTAACTCTACTGTTCCGTGAGGACAAACTTGGAGGACCTTGAATGGTCCTGACCACCGCGATCTTAGCTTTCCCGGAAAGAGTTTCAACCTTGAGTTGTCAAGAAGTACCGCTTGCCCGGGCTCAAACTCCCTAGGCAAGATGTGTGTGTCCTGCCTTTCCTTAGTCCGCTTTTTGTGGTTTGCTTGCTTGCGGATCCCGGACAACTCATTTAAATCCAAAAGCCCTCTATAATCGGCACATACTCTCCACTCCGTGATGGTCCCTTTTGGGATCAACTGATTGTTTTCATTGACCACCACGGTTGTGCCACCTTTCAACTTTGGTGCTTTATCCTCTTTTTCCATGCCCTTGTTGTTGCGCTCTTCCCTTGCACATTCATCCCTTGGGGAACTCGGTAAGGCTTTCATGTCTTTCAACCACTCGAGAGAGACCTCATCCCCCAAAGGGTCTTTTTTCTCACTATCATCATCATGGGATTTTACCAACACTTGAGCAAGTGAAGAACCATGGGCTTCTCTAGTTGCCTTTGCCTTGACAGTTGGATCCACCATATTCACTAGATACACTTCCGACCTCTCTGCAGGGTGCTTCATTGCTTCAAAGAGATTGAAGACTACCTCATCATCTTGCACCCTTAGAGTGAGTTTCCCTTGTCGCACATCTATCAAGGCACCCCCAGTGGCCAAGAAGGGCCTACCCAAAATGAGAGGGATCTCGGCGTCTTCATCCATATCAAGCACTACAAAGTCCGCCGGAAATATGAGCTTGTCCACCTTTACTAACAAGTCTTCGACCACCCCATAAGGATATTTTATAGAACGATCGGCGAGTTGGAGTGACATCCGTGTATCCTTGAATTCTTTGATCCCCAACCTCTTCATCATAGAGAGGGGCATTGATCGCGTTGTCTCCATGCGCCAAAAAGAACGAGCGTTTAAAAAATAATGTAGATAGGGAAGCGACAACTCGGATATCGTCTCACAAGGACTCTTGGGTGTTGTTGTTAACAGAAAAAAGTTAGATTTTGGGGGGTTTGGGTTTGAAACTAAACAAAGAAATAAACAGAAAACAGAGCAATAAACAAAGCAGTTTAAGAGATTGACAATTAAACTAAAGCGATTAACCTACTGTTCTCGATTTCCCAACTATCATCGGTTCATGCAATTCCAAGCCCTAAGCAGATTCTAATCCCCTCCCGGTTGTAGCAACAATTAACAACGAAATCACTACTACGGATGTATGTTCCTATTCCCGAAATAACAAATGGGGTTAAGCCCTCATGAACTAAACGAACATGAATGAACACACGCGAAATAACAAACGCGATTAAGTATAGGAACATAACATCACCGAAATGAATCAACACAACACTATACACTCCTGAAATAACAAACAGAAACATATAGCATCGCATTGAAAAGAGAATAGCAAACAAAACAGGAAATACAGAACATCAAGTGTAATTGAAACCAATCACAGTAGATTAATCTAGGAGACTAGCGCTCCATTACAAAAGGAAAACAAAACATATCTAAGAAGATAAACTACTACTACTAAAACTGACTAACTAGCTAACTCAGTTCTGCCTTCAAACAGGCTTATAAACACATTCTGGATTCCACGGACTCGCGAGGCGAACACTATCTCGCGAGGCGAATAATACGAATAGTCTTCAGCTTTTTGTTCTTTCGCGAGGCGAGCATATATTCGCGAGGCGAGACTCTTCAAATTCCAAACTTGTAACGTCCGTGACCTTCAACATGGATGAGTCGTGATGGCTTCTGGTCTTCCAGGGTTGGATTACTCGCGAGGCGAGTCATGTTTCGCGGGGCGAGATAGAGAGGATTGCATTTTCTGGAACAGTCACCTTCAGGTTCGCGGGGCGAATGCCTTCTCGCGGGGCGAGGAACTCCAGAATTATTTCACTTTATTAACCTGAAAACAAGAAATAGCATAAGTACTTTATTTGACTCTAAAACAACTAAATTAACCTAAAAATACTTTAGAGACTCAAAATACTGCTTAAAGACAATCAAGTCTAATTTGGGTGAAAATGAGATAAAATTAGCACAAAGTCAAGGTTTTTCTAGTTATAAAACTAGACTAGCCAGAGGCTGATCAGGCATCAAGTTGATGCTTGCCCCTAGATCACACAATGCCTTCCCTAGAGTCATCCCCCCAATGGTGCATGGTATCGAAAAAGAACCGGGATCCTTCAACTTTGGAGGTAGTTTTCTTTGAAGAATGGCACTACACTCCTCGTTCAAAGAAACCGTTTCCTCATCCACTATTCTCCGCTTCTTGGTGATAAGCTCCTTCATAAACCGGGCATATGATGGCATCTATTCCAAGGCTTCCGCAAATGGAATGTTAATCTGAAGTTTGCGGAAGACATCAAGGAATTTGTTGAACTGCTTATCCTGTTGAGGCTTCTTCAATCTTTCAGGATACGGTACCTTCATGTAGGGCGGGAGGTCTTGGGGTTCAACCCACTTCTTCTTTCGGAACTCTTCATCCACAAGCTTCAGCCTACCCCCTTGCTCTGGTGCCTTGTCATTTGCCAACTTCTCTTTCTCAGGTTGCTCTGCCTCAACATGTGGTTGTTCCGGGGCCTTGTCTTCCTGAGAACTGGTTGCACCCCTGTTAGATCCCAACACTTTACCGCTCCTGATTGTTATGGAATTGCAATGGTTCTTAGGATTGTTCTCGGTATCACCTGGGAAAGTGCACGGGGACGCTCATTCAGTTGCTTTGCGAGCTGAGCTATCTGCATCTCTAGATTGTGAATTGTCGCCCCTGTATGCGTTGTCAACTTGTCAACTGTCGTATTCACCTTCTCTGTGTTGATTACCATCTTTTCCATTGCCGCATTCATCTTCTCAAAAGCCAATTCCCAAGGCTGCCTTCCACCATCTGTTATTTGCAACTGATTAGGCCCCTGAAGAGCCTCTTTGAGTATTTGTTCTTTGGATTCCAATGTTTAGCCTCAGACCCTGTGGAGGTTGTTTCCAATTCTGTTGAGGATGTTGTTGACCGGCTAGACCACCATTAGCATCACTCCAAGCGAAACCCGGATGGTCTCTCCTCATATAGCCCCTATTCTGATTCTCGATTTGTTGTCATTACATGCCTTCCTCCGATAGTGGTTCTGGGGTACACTTGTCATAGAAATTGTGGCATGAGTCCACATGTTCCCGAGAGAAGTTGAACGGACAGTTCGAAAGTGTCATGATCTCCATTACAATTATCACAACCCGGAGGCATTCCCTCGTATATCACATTAACCTTCTTGTTCTCTGACAAAGCCGCAACTTGTATCTTCAACGATTTAACTTGCTCTAGAATGGCTTCCATTGTTGCAGAACTGACTCCACTTGAGGTTTCCCTACCACGGTTGTAATCATTGTACGACATCTTCTCTAATAATGCCCATCCGTCTTAGTGATAAATAAGAGAAAGAACCGCCGGCTGCGGCATCACAGTTCATCTGATAGCGCCCCTTTAACCCGTTAAAGAAATGTTGAACCTTGGAGACCGGGTCAAAGAACGCCGAGGGGCATCTTCTCAAGAGCATATTGTACCTCTCCCAAGCTTCGTTATAAGTTTCATCTTTCATGTCGCCTGAAAGATGTAACGGCTACTCTTGCTTGTGCCGCTTTCTGAGGAGGAAAATATTTGGTTAGGAACTTTTGTGCCATTTGCTCCCAAGTTCTGATACTGTTCCTATCCAAGCTGTCAACCCAATCGCGAGCGACATCCCTAAGAGAAAGAGGGAAAAGCCGCAAGCGAAACTCATCTTGAGAGACTCCTCTTGTCTTCTGCAAGTCACAAGCTTCAAGGAAGCGAGTGATGTGTCTATGAGGGTCTTGTTTGTCACTCCCATCAAACTGATTCTCACGGATCTGGAATGTGACACATCCCTCCACTCTGAAGGAGTCTGTATTCAGGTTACCCCTCACAATAGAAGAATCACAATCACCCAAGTTGGGTAGATCGTACTCAAAGAGAGGCTTGTAACGAGGAGGAGGAGGATTTTCTTCAGCCATGTCCTCTATTTTAATTCCTTCAAGTCTCTTCCGTTCCTTGGCTTATTTCCTTAATCTCGTCTCGGTCCTGGTGATCTCTGAATCAAATAGCAGGTCCTCTTGTGAAAGGGTACCTCGCATACAAAAACACGGCAAGACTAAGTGGAATCAAAGAAGTAGAGAGAAATAATAGCAATTAAATAAAAGAAAATAAAAATGAAAGTCAGCTTAACCAAACAACCGAATTTCCTAAAAATTAGGAAAATTGGTTGTGCCAATCCCCGGCAACGGCGCCAAAAACTTGTTGAGTCACCGGCAAGTGTACCGGGTCGTCGCAAGTAATAAAATAACACGGTAAGAATTTACCGAGGTATAACACAAGGATTGGGCTACCAATTCAACCAATTCGCGAGAAATCCGATAAGTTGGTCAAGTGAGGAAAGTGGTGGAGAGAGAGAGATTAATATCGCAATTCAATTAACAAATCAAATAAAGCTAAGGTATTGAAATCTAAAATTAAAATATCTAGGGTCTCAAATCCACCTACCCAATCATGCATAGTACCCAAGTGATGATGAATTCCTCCCTAAGTTAAATTACAATGTCAACCGGGACCCCCAAATTCTCCTATATCCACTGTCGTGCTCAATAGGACGTATTCGAAGATTGGATTAATTACTTACTAGGTCTCATAATCCTAATCATCAAACTCTATTAATTCTTGTTCCCTATAAGGTTGCACCAATCTCCTACTCACTCTCGTGCAATATTCGATCGATGATCCCAATTCAAGTTCTAAAAGCGAATCGCTGACTAAGCCTCATCAACGTTAACAAGTCAATCACGCATGCATATGATCAACACAATCAAATCAGAATTGGAAAACATTAATTGAGAAAAGGGGAGAAAAACATACATCACATGAACACTATACCGCCATGGGTGGCTTCATTGATTCCCTAGACGAGGGGATTAGTTCCTCATGCTCGTGACGACAAACGAACAATCGGCAATAATCTCCATAATAAAATAAGAAAAGAAAAGAGAAGGGAGATGCAGCTCCAGGAACAAGGATTCGTCCTAAAACTGATCTAAAACAAGTGGAGTATCAAAAGTCTACCAATCTGATCTGAAACAGCCTATAAATAAGGATTCTGGTTCTCGGCCTCTCGCGGGGCGAACAAGCTTTCGCGAGGCGAACATTAGTTTTGGCGCGCTTTCAATTTGGATTCTCGCGAGGCGAGAGTGTATTCGCGGGGCGAGTCTTCTAACTTCAATCTGTCACAGTCGTGACCTTCATCACGGCTAGACCGTGATGGTCTCTGTCTTCCAGGGTCTTCAAACTCTCGCGTGGCGAGATGCATCTCGCGGGGCGAGACTTCAAACCTTAATTTGTCACAGCCGTGACCTTCATCACGGCTAGGCCGTGATGGTCTCTGTCTTGCAGGTCTTCATGATTCGCGAGGCGAGAATCTTCTCGCGGGGCGAGACAGAATTGATGACGTTGCTGCTTAGCTGATCTTCAGACTCGCGAGGCGAGCATCCACTCGCGGGGCGAGCATCTCCAGAATGGCAATTTCCACTATTTCGTGACTTTCCTTGACTCCCGAAGCTTCACTTCTAACCTGAAACAATAAAAAGAAAAAAAAAGTGTAATTCTATTCAAAATAGACTAAAAACTTCCCAAAAATGCCTAGAACGAGTCAAAGTCTACTTAGGAACAAAACAAGGCCAAATTTGGGCGAAAACGAGAGTGAACTCGAATAATTTGCACAAAAATCACAGTCCATCTAGTTATAAAACTAGATAAGCCAGAGGCTTATCAGTGTGCCAATATTCCAAGTTCCAAAGCGAACCCTACTCTCGTGAACTAGCTTCTTTACCCATACTCGTTCACAAAAATATGGGAACCCTTACTTATTTTTCACTACATCCAGGCGGCGATACAGCGACCCTTGCTCATTTGACACTGTACTCGAGCTATACAGCGTGTTGCTTCTGGGCAACGACCTAGCATTAACATTATTACGTCGTTGATCCATGTCATAGAGATTCGACTAAGTTTTACGTTGACTGTCGATGGTCTAACACAACCATCTCCTTTTATCCGGGCTTGGGATCAGCTATGTTTAGCTTTGTCACAAAGCACAACATTGGCAGGATTGAAAGAAAAAAAAAAAGAAAAAAGAGAAAAAAAATTAAGATATATTTAAATTAAGATGAAAATCCTCAAATAATAGACAATTAGCCACATCAGATATACACTAATCTAATCTAGAATGTTGAATCTTATTATTATATAGATTACAATCGACAATAAAGATATATTTAAATTTTTTAGTTAAATAGACGAGACTTATTTATGTACTGGCCGAGGAGTGAAACCCGATCACCGAGCTTGAATACCCGGCCCAATCCGGAAATTAGGGGATAAGATATTGATATTATCCTTAAATAATCCTGATATTATCTGAAATAACCTTATCCGGTTAAAAGAGATAATATCCCCTAAATTAAGGGATAGGATATTGATATTATCCTTAAATAATCCTGATATTATCTGGAATAACCTTATCCGGTTAAAAGAGATAATATCCCTTAAATTAAGGAAATCACATCTCAAAGAAGATTTAAGAGATAAAAGGAGATAAATCCAGATCTCTAAAAGATATGGGGATCCTATTATAAAAGGAGGAGAACCCAAGAGAGAAAGTCACTTTTCACTGAACCCCGCTGACTCTCCCTTAAGCGTATTAGAGAAACTAGCTCGACCAAGAGACTATTGAAGAGTCCTTGCTCGCTGGTATTCATCAGATACAAGATTAAGGGATCGAGATCACTACGACCGAGGGTTGAACCTAGAACTACGTCTGACTTTGATTCTCATTGGGATACGTAGGATCGGAATACAACATTCTGTCAAGCCATAATCAAAAACAATCCCATGTTCACTCTTGATTTGACGTTCTACGACGAGATTCCGACAAGTCGGATCTCGGCAGGAACATTTGGTGCCCACTGTGGGGCAGAGGAAAAACTTTCCCCGGTTCCACAAGAAAGCTTGATGGTGACTACACGGAATGGTCCGAGGGGAGGGCCGAACAACATGAACCACGAAGATCATGAGGGCTCAAACACGAGCCAGAACCGCGTCAATCATCCTCCCCCTCCCGTCAATGAAGACAACCCTCGGCTGGGAGAGGTTATGGCACAGCTAAGGCAGCTGCGGAAGGAGAACGAGGAGATACGTGGGCAAAATCAAAGGTTTTTGAGAACTCGGAAAAGAGAGAGATCAGTGACATCTTTCGATGAAGAGCAATCCTTACCCGAGGCTGGCCAAAAGGATCCATCCTACGTACCTTCTCCTCGGGAAACTAACCGACCATCCAAGACCAAACCTCCCCCAGTGGCTTCAGAGGCTAAATCTCGTGCATAAAGGACTTTCCAAAGATAAAGGGTAATAGACCGACGACCGAGGTTGCCGTTCACGGATGACATCGATGAGGTAATCATGCCTAGACATTTTAAACCCCTTAACATCGATAAATTCAATGGCACCACTGACCCAACCGAGCACGTGGAATCCTTTATTTCTTCTGTTTACTTGGTGACCGATTCGGAAGCCGTCATGTGCAAAGTTTTCCCAACCACTTTGCAAGTCCCTGCCTTAAGCTGGCTTACGAATCTACCACCTCGGTCAATAGATTCCTTTGATGTGCTCGTAACTAAGTTTACCGCACAATTCGCAGCAAGTCGAAGGCATAAAAGGCACTCTGTATCGCTGGTGAATTTTAAACAAGAAAGGAATGAATCACTCAGAGATTACATGGCTCGTTTTAATGCCAAACAAATCTTAATTCCCAACATGAGCTCGGAACTCTGACTTCATACCGTCATGGGCGGTCTGAAGCCAGGATCATTCTTTGAGTATTTATCCCGAAAACCACCGAGAAATTTTGAAGAGTTGCAGGAAAAAGCTACCGTTTTCATGAACTCGGAGGAGATGGTAGAATTAAAAAGGAGAGAAAGAGGTTTCGAAGACAAGAACTCGGTCCCGAGCAAAGAAATAAATAGGGCGGCTGATCCGCAGAGGACCCAAAAGACCAATGAAAGGGGATTCTCGGAGAGGCAACCCAGGTACCAGTCTTATACGCCGTTAAACCGATCTCGGGCAACCATCCGCCAGGAGGTGTGCATCGCCGAGTTACTCACCTTACCTCGCCCATCCAAAACACCGGCCAATGCCGACAGAAGCAAAGAATGCATGTGGCATCAAAACTATGGTCACTCCACTGAAGACTGTAGAACAACCCAGGAAAAAAATCGAGGACTTGGTACTGGCAGGTCGTCTTGACCGTTTCGTCCGCCGAGATGATAATGGAGGCGGACGAGCTGGTCGAAGACGACGGAGACGCGGTTATGACGACCGTAACCGAGATGCAAACCTGTAAGGAAACAACCAGAGCGGAGATCGGATGAATAATCAAAGAGCTCTTAATGAAGAATCAGAAGGAGGAGTCAGAGGGGTCATCAATACAATCTCAGGAGGATTTGCAGGTGGACGAACGACGAGTTCAGCTCGGTGGCGTCATGTTAAAGCCCTCCGATCTGTCAACACGGTGTCTGGAAAGCCAGCAAGAACAAGACCTCCAATAACTTTCACGGTTGATGATTTTCGAGGGGTGGATCCAAATCAAGACGATCCAATGGTGATAACGGTTGAACTAGCCAACTTCTCGATCAAACGAACACTCATTGACCAGGGGAGCTCGGTCGATATTCTATACCTGGCGACCTTCAAGAAACTTGAAATTCCAGAAAGCTGATAAAAGAGCAGGAAGACAAGCTAGTGGGGTTCGCCGGGGAGCAAGTAAAAACCCGAGGTTACATAGACCTCTTGACAACATTTGGAGAAGGAAAACTCTCCAAATCCGTGTCAGTCGGGTATGTTATTGTAGATGCCAGCACGTCGTACAACATCCTTATTGGAAGACCGACGTTGAATGAACTCGGAGCGATTGTCTCTACCCCACACCTGACAATGAAATTCCCAGTCGAGTCCGAAGATATCGTCGCAGTCCGGGCTGACCAAAGGCTATCCAGGCAATGCTATGTAGATAGCCTAAAGACTGCCCGAAACCAGGATATCGCAAAAAATCCCGAAGATGGCAAAGCAGAAGTGGTCAGCTCGGTCAGTTCGGTAACTTCAACCAGCTCGGTCAGCATGTTTGAACTTGACCCAAGGATGGAAATGTACGAATCCAGAGCCGAACCAACAGAGTCTTTGGAAAGATTCCAGTTGGGAGCCCAAGCTGAAAAATGCACCCAAGTCGGCAGTCAGCTCGACCCCTCGCTCAAACAAAGGATTCAGGCTGTCTTAAGAAAGAATGTCGATTTGTTTGCTTGGAAGACGTCGGATATGCCTGGTATAGACCCTAATTTTATGTGCCACAAGCTATCCATATGTCCCGAAGCCAAGCATGTAGCTCAAAGAAAAAGGAAACTTGGCGAAGAAAGGCGCCGAGCAGTAGCCGAGGAGACTTCCAAACTGGTCAAAGCAAATTTCATCAGAGAGGTGAAATACACTACTTGGCTAGCCAACGTGGTGTTAGTTAGAAAGGCCAATGGTAAATGGAGAATGTGCACCGACGACACCGATCTCAACAAGGCGTGCCCAAAGGATTCTTATCCTCTCCCTAAAATTGACAGACTGGTGGGCGGGGCCTCAGGGTACAAAGTTTTGTCCTTATTGGACGCATACTCAGGTTATAACCATATCAGGATGTACCTAACCGATGAAGAAAAGACGGCATTCATGGTTGATGGGGCAAACTACTATTATCGGGTAATGCCTTTCGGCTTAAAAAATGCTGGTGCAACATATCAAAGGCTTATGGACAAAGTTTTCGTCAACCAAATCGGAAAGAACCTAGAAGTATATGTTGATGATATGGTGGTAAAATCCGATGACCTAAGGCAACACCCAGTCGACCTCGAAGAAATTTTCAGCCAGCTCAGAAAATACAACATGAGGTTAAATCCAGAAAAATGTTCTTTTGGTGTGCAAGGAGGAAAGTTCTTAGGCTATATGCTAACTCATAGGGGGATTGAAGCTAACCCGGATAAATGCAAAGCAGTTATGGAAATGCGGAGTCCTCGGAGTGTGAAAGAAATTCAGAGGTTAGTCGGCCGATTAGCTTCTCTATCCCGCTTCCTCCCGAAGTCTGCAGAAAAAGCAAGACCCTTCTTCCAACTTTTGAAAAAACCAAAAGATTTCATCTGGACTGAAGAGTGTGAGAAGGCCTTTGAAGATCTAAAACTCTTCCTAGCGTCTCCCCTAATCCTCACTCGTCCTCAGCTAGGCAAAGATCTGTACTTGTACCTATCTGTCAACGATTGTGTAATTAGTGCAGTGATCATCCAGGAAGAGGAAGAGCAACAGATGCCAGTGTACTATGTGAGTAGGATCCTGAAAGACGCAGAAACGCGATATCAAGTAATTGAAAAACTAGCCCTCGCCTTAGTTATGGCAGCTCGTAGGTTACAACCCTATTTCCAGGGTCACCAAGTTATAGTCAAAACTGATCATCCAATAAAGCAGGTGCTCAGGAAACCCGATCTAGCCGGACGGATGATAGCATGGTCAGTAAAATTGTTGGAATTCGGTTTGCAATATGAGCCAAGGGGGCCGATGAAAGCACAATGCCTCTCCAACTTCATTGTCGAGCTCTCTTCTGAGCCAGGGTCAGAATCCTTCGTCTGGCTCCTATACGTTGACGGATCATCTAACTTGAAGGGAAGCGGGGCTCGAATAATTCTCGAAGGGCCTGATGATCTAATCCTAGAACAATCCTTAAAGTTTGGGTTTACTGCTTCAAACAACCAAGCAGAATATGAAGCCCTTGTTGCAGGACTGATGCTAGCTAAAGAGGTTGGGGTCCGAGAATTAAAATGCCGAAGTGACTCACAGCTTGTAACACGACAAGTCTCGGGTGATTATCAAACAAAGGATCCCCAACTAACTAGATATCTCTGCAAGGTTAACAGCCTTGTTTCGGAATTTGATAATTTCACTATTGAGCATATACCTCGGGAAGAAAATTCAAGGGCAGATCTGTTGTCTAAGTTGGCTAGCACCAACAAAGCTGGTCAGCTAAGAACTTTCATTCAGGAAAACCTCCTCGAATCGAGCATAAAAAGTGCCGAAGTGATGATGACCGAGCACTATGATCGTGGCTGGATGACACCGATTTGGGAATATCTAGCCTCGGACAAATTGCCCAGTGACCCTAAGGAGGCGAGGCAAATTCGTCTTAAATATTGCCATTACACCATCCGAGACGGCGAGCTGTATAGAAGAGGATTCTCCATGCCATTACTAAAGTGCCTAGCTAAGGAGGAGTTCGAGTACGTAATGGATGAGATGCACCGAGGAATCTGTGGGATGCACTCAGGCGGCCGATCTCTGGCAGCTTGAGTCCTAAGAGCGGGGTTTTACTGGCCAACCATGAGACTGGACTGTGCTACTTGGACTAACAGGTGTGAGCCCTGCCAGAAGTTCGCCAACATAGCACGTGTTCCAGGAGAAGAGCTCCATTCCATTTTCTCGCCATGGCCTTTTACTATGTGGGGGATGGACATAGTCGGTCCCTTACCAGTCGCCAAAGGTCAGGTCAAGCTCTTGTTGGTAGGTATAGACTACTTCACCAAGTGGATCGAAGCAGAACCATTAGCCACGATAACTGCTAAAAAGGTTCAGAGCTTTGTATGGAAAAACATCGTATGCAGGCACGACCTCCCTTACACAATTGTCACAGATAACGGAAAGCAGTTCGCCGATAAAGAGCTCAGAGAGTTCTACTCCAACCTTGGAGTTAAACATAAAGTGACCTCGGTTGAGCACCCACAAACGAATGGACAAGCAAAAGCAGCCAATAAAGTCATTTTAAACAAGCTCAAAAGAAGGTTAGGCCAATCAAAAGGGGCTTGGGTTGAACAATTACCAAGCATTCTATGGGCTTACCATTGCTCACCGCAATCTTCAACCGGTGAAACGCCGTTCAGGCTAACCTATGGAACCGATGCAATGATTCCAGTTGAGCTCGGCAAACTCTCTTTCCGGAGACAGCACCATGACCAAACTAAGAACGAAGAAGAACTCCGAGTTGAGCTTGACATGGTTGAGGAAGTCCGAGATGAGGCAAAAATCAGAGACGAGCTATGCAATCAAAAAGCAACTCGGAAGTACAACTCGAGGTTACGGTCGAGGGAATTCGTGCAAGGTGACTTAGTGCTGAGATTGCAAAATGACACGAGAAAAGACCCCAAAAAGGGTAAGCTCGCAGCGAACTGGTCTGGCCCATTCAGGATAATTGAAAATCTGGGAAATGGTGCCTACAGGCTAGAAGAATTGTCAGGAAAGGGTGTTCCAAGAACATGGAACACTTCCCACCTTAAGTTTTATTTTAGTTAAGGCTATAGGTGATGCACTCTTTTTCCTATCCCGGTCTTTTTCCCACGAGGTTTTGGCCGGGAGGGTTTTAATGAGGCACACCCAGAAAAATAAATAAATAGAATCATTTTCAGTTGCGTTATTAGGCAAAGATACTGTTATGGTTAAAAATTTATTTATAAAAACATCTAAAAACCTAAAGAGACTGTCCGAGCTAAAATCGACCGAGTTGAGGTCGAAATGCCGAGCCTAAAAAGGTAAAAAACGATTAAAAACCTAGAGGTTGTCCGAGCTAAAATCGACTGAGTTGAGGTCGAAATGCCGAGCCTAAAAAGGTGAAAAACGATTAAAAACCTAAAGAGGTCGTCCGAGCTAAAATCGACCGAGTTGAGGTCGAAATGCCAAGCCTATAAAGGTAAAAACCTAAAGAGGTTGTCCGGGTTAAAATCGACCGAGTTAAGGTCGAATTGCCAAGCCTATAAAGGTGAAAAAAACTTAAAACCTAAAGAGGTTGTCCGGGCTAAAATCGATCGAGTTGAGGTCGAATTGCCGAGCCTATAAAGGGGAAAAACAACTTACAACCTAAAGAGACTGTCCGAGCTAAAATCGACCGAGTTGAAGTCGAAATGCTGAGTCTATAAGGGTAAATAACAACTTAACACCTGAAAAGGTAGTCCGAGCCAAAATTGACCAAACCGGGGTCAAACGGCTAAAACCTAAAAAGGCAACCAATGCCTAAAAAGGTAAGTAAAAAAAAGTTCTGACTATTTCGAGTAAATCGCGTAACACGCCAAAACTATAAAAAACGAGTACTAACTTAGAGAAATAGTTGCAACACTTTCTAAGTAAAAAGTAACTCGTAAGCTAGCACGTAATTCCATTAATAAAAATGGGCAAAGCCCAAAGTACATAAGAGTTCAAAATAAAAAGGGCATTGCCCTAAGAACATGTTTCCTATCTTACTAATGGGCATTCCCATAATCAACAATCTCATGAGTTGAGGACGTCCTCGACACTCGGAGGAAGAGCAGAAGATTGACCAGGTAAGCCCATTTCACCTTCACCATCGGGTCCCTCCTCGGACGCTCGCCCCTCACCCTCCTCTTCTTGAGATACGTCCTCCTCATCCTCCAGCTCGGACAATGGAACTAGGATTCCATCTCGGTTAAAATCCTTGTCCACGTCAGCACAGGAGAAGTCAGCATTCGGGTTGAAGTGTTGAAGCTGCTTTACGGCTCGGGAGAAGCCGTTAACGTGCTCCTTCATAATAGAGGCCTCGGCTTCAGCTAGATCAGACTGAAGCTTGAGATTGGCCTCTTTCTCGGTCTCTAGCGACTTCCGTAGCTCCAGACCGGCCTCCTTCTCGGCTTAAACCCCCTCCACGAACTTCTGAAGGTTGAGCCGGTCAGTTCTTTCCGTTTCCAGCTCGGCCATGAGGGTGGTATTGTCTTTTTCCAGCTCTACCTTTTGGGCCTTCAGCTGGCCAATAACCCGAGCTTGCTCCTCACACTTGGCCATAGCTTGAGCCAATTCATCCCTCACCTTCAGGGCACGAGCTGCATCAGCCTTCATCATTTCCACCTTCTTGACGTTCTCTAAGAACTGGTGACTCCAGAAGTGGGTAATCTAAGCTATCCGGAGAGCATATGCAGCAGCAGCCTCCATGCTTTCACCAGGCCCTTGCTCTAGCAAAAGACGGGCATCAGCGGGTTTGAGCACCTGGCCGTTGATGAGTGAGTCAGGGTTAAACTCACTACCCCACAGGGAGCCAAAGCCTGGGTTGCAACTCCCGTTGTACCACTTGGTGACCGGGGCAGAACCAGTCATCACAGGAGCTTTGCCCGGCCTCCTCTCAACGGCGGAAGTTTCTTCAACAACCAGTATGGGAGAAGGACTTCTCCCCGGAACCTCGGGCTGCAAATCCTCCCGAGTCCTTTTGGAAAGGTGGGTGTTCGGGTCCGCGGCATCAGTGTCCTTCTTCTTTTTCCCCTTAGCTCCAGCAATCGGAACTGACCCACCCGCAGCTTGGTTTGCCGACTTCTTCAGCAAATCTTTATAGTTGAATTTCCCCATTATCACTGAAAAATGAGAAATCTGTTAGATACAGGTACGCTGCAGGGTAAGTAAAACACCCACTAAAAAGCTACTTACGATCAAAATCGGCTTGCCTAGTTGACGATTTGGGAAGCAATAAAAGTCTACCACAAGGCAATGGCCGAGGATAGAGTTTTAGGAGCTCAACGTCGGTTTTTTCTTGAGTTGTCGTGCAGTCGACGTCATAGCTGGAAAACTTAGTGGGATGGGGCTGCCAGTAGAAAGGAAATTTGGAGACTCCATCCGAGTCATAGAATAGGGACTCGTTTCCTACAGTAGGTCGGGCTTTGAAAAAGTCTGACTTGAAAATTTTGTATGAACTCTTGTAGAGCCCAATGATGCCTCCCCCCTCAACCCCACTAAGGGAGATCCAGTCAAACCGATCTCCAAACCTCACTTTATAAAGATAAAGGAATATAGGAGCAGTAGCCACCACTCCTATCTGCCCGCAGAGGATTTTGAAAGCCTTTAAGAAAGCCCAGCTGTTTGGATGGAGTTGGGTCGGGGCAACATTCATAATCTTCAAAACATCACACTCAAATTGGGTAAAAGGCAAAGTGACTCCAATCTGTTCAAATAAGGTTCTATATACATATGTAAAGGAAGGTTGACCTGGAGCAGCATGAAGAAAAACATGTTCGTTCCCAGAACACGGCAAACACTCTACAGTGCCACCAAAAGAAGAAACTTTGTTTTTTATGGATGAAAGGGATTCAGAATCCCTAAAATTTGAATGAAAGGCTCCCACATCCGGCCTTACCCAGAAATACCCAAGTATAGTGATATCTGGGTATGGAACTCTAGTCATCCTAGTAGTACGCTTACGACGCTTGGAGATGGGTACGGCAATAGGAGTAGCCGAGCTATTCCCATCAGTGGAGGAAGTGGCACCATTAGCACCACCACCATGAGAGGAAGAGGGAGAAGGACGAGGAGAGCCCCCAAATCGGACTGATTTTAGGCTCCACGATCTGAACCCCAGAAGAGGCATTCTGGGATACGTCGAATGAAGTCTCCATGAATGAAAAATCAGAAATCAAAGTGGAAGACAAAAGAGATGAGCAGGACGTACCTCGAATAGGAAGGGAGTACCAAAGCTGAGACCAGAAAGGACTCGAGAAGGAGAAGAGTCTAGGGCTCAAGGAAGGTGAAATCCCGTGCCAGGGGCTCGTCCAAATTTAAAGAAAAAAGCGCAACGTCCTCTCGGCGATTTAATGATGTTTGTTGGCGTGCGAGAGAAGGGAAACGTCCCTTCAAGTCTGACCGAATTCGCCAACTAATGGAAAGGAAACACGTGGCAGAAATGTCAGAATGTACACTGCCATCAAGGAAAAAGATGAGCACGCAACTACAGCGCAGGTCTCGGAAATGATGCCATAAAGGCCACGCGTCACACAGAGCAACGTCTCTTTTCCATCTCGGGAACCGAGAAAGTGTGGCCTCAGTATGATACTCAGGTGATCACCTCCACCTCGGCTAGCCTCGGCTCCTTCAAAAAAAGCTTCCACGCAATCAGCTCAAAGCTGGGGGGCTTGTGTATGAGCCGAGAGGTAGAGCTCGATACCTCGAAGCGTCAAACTCGGTCACCCGAGCTGCTCACCGAGTTGGAGGATATGTATATGTGTGTGTGTGTGTGTATATATATATACCGACGTATGAAGCTCGGCCAATTACCTCGCCGAGCCGAAAGACCAAAGAAGAAACCGAGTTCCCAAGCTCGGCTAATGTTATGAAAGCTTCTACGCTTTACTAGCTCAAAGCTTGGGGGCTTGTGTACTGGCCGAGGAGTGAAACTCGGCCACCGAGCTTGAATACCCGGCCCAATCCGGAAATTAGGGGAGAGGATATTGATATTATCCTTAAATAATCCTGATATTATCTGAAATAACTTTATCCGGTTAAAAGAGATAATATCCCCTAAATTAAGGGATAGGATATTGATATTATCCTTAAATAATCCTGATATTATCTGGAATAACCTTATCCGGTTAAAAGAGATAATATCCCTTAAATTAAGGAAATCACATCTCAAAGAAGATTTAAGAGATAAAAGGAGATAAGTCCAGATCTCTAAAAGATATGGGGAACCTATTATAAAAGGAGGGGAACCCATGAGAGAAACTCACTTCTCACTGAACCCCGCTGACTCTCCCTTAAGCGTATTAGAGAAACTAGCTCGACCAAGAGACTATTGAAGAGTCATTGCTCGCTGGTATTCATCATATACAATATTAAGGGATCGAGATCACTACGACTGAGGGTTGAACCTAGAACTACGTCTGGCTTTGATTCTCATTGGGATACGTAGGATTGGAATACAACATTCTGTCAAGCCATAATAAAAAACAACATCATGTTCACTCTTGATTTGACGTTCTACGACGAGATTCCGACAAGTCGGATCTCGGCCAGAACAATTTATCTATAATAATCTTTTAAAATCTTAATACTCTCCCCGTAGCTAAAAACAGATGAAATGGAAGGTGAAAAGAGCATTACCGACACAGCCTCAAGATGGTCGCTCAATGGAGTGACGACTCTCGTCACCGGTGGAACCCGTGGAATAGGGTCACTTTTTTACTCTCCTTCTTCCAAAGACATCATTCTGATTCATACCCATTTGAGCCGTGGCAACAAAGTTTCTATCTTTAGCTATAAAAAATTAAAATTTATTAGTTTCTATCTTCACTTTCAGGCATGCCATAGTGGAAGACTTATGTGGGTTTGGTGCCACCGTGTACACTTGTTCCAGAAACGAAGCAGAGCTCAATAAGTGCTTAGATGAATGGCGGATTAAGGGGTTTTTGGTATCTGGGTCTGTGTGTGATGTGTCATCTCGACCCCAGAGAGAGAAGCTCATTCAAGAAGTGGCCTCCACCTTCAATGGCAAGCTTAACATTTATGTAAGTTAAGTCCCTATTTCTAAAAGAGAAATACAAAATGCTGAAAAAGATAAACAATTAGTTAAGCTGTCCAATAGGTGCTAGTACTTAATTGGGTACATATTGAGTCTGTAGTTTGGTACTTGTTACTAGATGAAACAAACTGCAACGTCTTCAAATATATTTTTATTACTTGATATACTTGATGGAGTTTTGTTAAAACATTAGAGTTCTGACATTATGGAAATTGCATTCATCTTATACACTGTACTTAATAGAGTTTTCTGAAATGCAATGAGATATCTCTCTGCCTTTTTCAAGTATATAGACATAGTACAACATCAAATCCCTCAATTGTAAGGATTGGAGAATCAATCTAATTATGAGTTTCCTAATCTATTTACAGAAAGAATCAGTGCATATCTAAACAATAATCTTATCAACAATTGTTAGTGGTTTTATATTTCTACATGATATATCATGGCGTACCCCACCCTAGTTCTTAGAAATTTTGTTTTAACCTGTACTTACACCTTTATGGTGCCGTCACTTTGTATCTGTATCCATACAACTTAGGTGTGTACGCTAAAATTATAAGCACTTATCAAAGGATTAATTACATATCGGAGATGTTTTATTACTTCTAAGTTGTCATAATAAATTCTTCACCTCCTGGCATAGGTAAACAATGTTGGAGCAAACTTTAGGAAGCCAACCATTGAGTACACTGCTGAAGACTATTCAGAAATGATGGCAATTAATTTAGAGTCTGCATACCATCTGTGCCAACTTACACATCCTCTTCTGAAAGCATCTGGAATGGGAAGCATTGTGTTCATTTCATCTATTGCTGGCGTGGTGAGCTTAGGTACTGGATCAATCTATGCAGCAAGTAAAGGTGAGCTGCATTTCATACTCATTAGTTTTTTAACTTGCTTATAATAAAATGTTGGTGTGATCAAGGAAACTGAATGTTTCCTGTCCAATACTATTTTCAGCTGCAATCAATCAGCTTACAAAAAGTCTGGCTTGTGAATGGGCAAAAGATAGTATAAGGAGCAATTGCGTTGTTCCTGCAACTACCAATACACCACTTATAGAACATGTAATGTTCTTGCTTCCTGTTTTTATTTGAGTTAGTTGCTTTCCTTTTGACCGAGGGATTCAAAGATAGAATTACTAAGCTGGGACATTAACTATCCTATTCATTCAGTGGGACTTGGAAAACGATTTCATAAGAAACACTGGACTGATGAGAAAAAAGGCCAAAGATAAAAGTTGGTTGACTTGGTACTTAAGAATGAACTGAATCTTAACATGTCATATTGACCTGCTGCAGTATTGCACTACACTCCAACAAAGTTCATTTCTTCAATGCAGAAATATTTAAGCCTTTGTCCAATAAATCTCATAGACTGTCGTTCATGCTCAAACATCTTGCTATTTTCTGTTGAAATCTTAAATTCAAATGGGCCATTAATGCTATAGTGTGGTCACAAATCTAGTCCATCCTTAGTGCTTGAAAATTAACTGATTGTCATGATAACTTAAATATATCACTTCAGGATTGTAGTAAATTTTGTATGTCATGCTACTGGTTGATCCAATGTTAGTATTTTTTTCAACAGCATGTAATTGTCATCAAAGAGTGTGCTCAACCATTTGAGGGAAATATCCAAAGCAGATGTCCCTCCTGTTCTTGTGTTTCTTCCAGTGGACCAGTATATTGTGTAAAGTCATTAATAACTCGACCAACTTCCTTAATATGTATCTGATGGGATAGAGGATCCAAATATCCTTCAATTTGCTAAGAGTAGAGCCAAGGCCCTACAAGTGTATTCTTGTAGGCTGAAGACTGGAGAGGGTGAACTAGTTAGGAGAGGTGTGATGCAAGTTAGTTAGAGGGGAGAAAATGTAGGTCTAATGTAAAAAGGGAGGTGTGTTGAATTTCCTGCACCAACACCACTTATTTGCCAATCAGAAGAAGTGTCTTTTCGGCCAACAGTCAGTGGAGTACTTAAGCCACATCATTTCCTCAGAGGGGGTAGCCATGGACCCTTTTAAGTCCAGTGTGTTTTAGAATGGCCAGCACCTAGTAATGCAAAGGGGGTGCATGGATGCCTAGGACTCACTAGTTATTACAGACGTTTCATCAAGGATTATGGGAAGATAGCCAAGCCTTTTACTGAACTGACCATAAAGGTCGGGTTCTTGTGGAATGAGGAGCCTTAAAAGGCCTTTAATGCACTCAAACAGCATCTCACATCCTTTCCGGTGTTGGCCTTACCAGATTTTTCCGAGGAGTTTGTTATTGAATGTTATGCTTCAGGTCATGGTTTGAGAGTTGTCTGTTGTCCTGATGCAAGATCTCCATGCCTTAGCTTACTTCCCCAAGGGTTTGACCACTAGCAACCTTGCCAAATCTTTGTACAAGAAGGAAGTTATGACATTAGTTTTGGTAGTACAACATTGGAGACACTACCTTGTGGGAAAATCCTTTTGGCTATGTTTGAGAATTTTGAAGGAGATGGAGTGGAGTGGTTAGTAATGAAGTGACATGGAAATGTAAAATTATATGTACTGACCACAAGGGCCTCAAACACCTTTGACAGCAGAGAATCAATACTACTTACCAGCATTGTTGGCTCTGCCAACTAATAGAGTACCGATTTCTAGGGATGACAATGGGTAGGGTACTATAGTATCCGTCCCCAAACCTGCGTTTGAAAAAATTACCCGTACCCGGACCCATACATGCGTGGGTAGAAACTTTAGTACCCTTACCCGTACCCTATGGGTACCTAAGTACATGCACCCACGCCCGTTACCCACACGTTAAATGTAAAAAAACAATAAATAAGAAAAGAAATGTTATAACAATTAAAAACAATTCAAAGGTCTTTTAAATCTACTAAAAAAAAATAACAAATCAAAATATTTAAATAAATAAAAACATCCAAAAAAGAATTATAGATACAATTAGGTTTAGAAAGTTAAGAATCTTTAGATTAATTTGGTTTTAAATTTTGTATTATAATTAAAATTATGTATATTAGTAATATAAATAAATAATTATATATACATATGTATATATGTGGGTGCGGGGCGGGGCGGCGTGGGTACCATAGTACCCGCACCCATACCTGTTCAAATTTGCGGATAATTACCCGGACCCTTACCTTTTGTGCGGGTAATTACCCTACCCAATGTGTGTAATTTTTGTGGCTTCCCAATTCGTATGGTACGAATTGTCATCCCTACCGATTGGACAGGCCTCTGGACCTGAGAATAAGGCAGTAGATGAATTGTCCAAAATTAAAAAGGAAAAGGAGTTGTCTTATATTTCCTCTTGCCCTTACTGGGTTGATTTTGTTAAGGTGAAAGAGGAGAATCAACCTCACCCTAAATTGGTAAAGCTCACAGAAACATTAAGGGAAGATCCTACAGCTAAAACCGGATTTTTGCTGCTTTAGAATTCATAATAGAGAAAGATAACAGAGAATGAGAGAAACTGACTTGTATTGATCTGGATATTTTGTACAAAATGAGAGATTACATGGAATTGTGAATTTATACTATTAGGCTATTAGCTAGCACTAGAACAGTTGTAACTGTGAGAAGCAGTTTCAGCTGCCAGTAACAGATTCTCTTGGGAAGCAGCTAGACTGCGATCCTGAGATGGGTTGGGCAGACGACCCAAGGCCCAAACACACATAGATGGTCTGGTTATGCATGGTTTCAGGATGCCTTTAGATAGGATATGTATGGATCTTAGAGAATTAAGACTTGGGGTAAAGAAGCTATGCTTGAGCTCAATTTTGCACAAGGAAGCAACTTTGTCATAATGTATAAATTCATATTAGCTGAACTTTTGTGTTTAGACTGATACAGCATTTGTTCATAAATTTTGAAATACATATTCTTTTGTCAACAATTATGCTTATGTTTTTTTCTACTGTGTTAGTTGCTTCGCAACAAGAAGTATTTAGATGAAATGTTGTCGCGAACTCCTCTTGGGCGCATAGCAGAAGCTCAAGAAATATCATCCTTGGTGGCTTTCCTTTGTCTGCCTGCTGCCTCTTACATAACAGGACAGGTTATTTGTGTTGATGGAGGATTAACCGTGAATGGATTTCAACCCAGCATGAGAATAACATAACATTCTCGCGCTTCTCAGTTTATTGTATATCATCTTTGGAATAAAGGATCCTCATTCTTTCATTTGCACTTCATTTAATTCTTTCTTTCACCCTTGGTTGTTTTGCTTTGCCTATCTGCTCCCCTGTACATCACAGGACAGGTTATTTATGGTTTTCTTTTGATGGAGAACTGAATGGATTTCATCCGAGAATAAGAGTAACATAACATTCACGTAGTTTTTAAGAGTTTTTTGTTTTATAAGTAAAAAGTATATTGATTGATAGGGGTACTCCTACCCACCCGTATACAAGAATAATAAGAGTAACATAACATTCATGTAGTTTAGAGTTTATTGTTGGTATTTTTTAAATAAAGAATTTCGTTTTGTTGAACTATTACTTATTAGTTCTTTTTCACCAATCACCATGTTCGTCAAACATTGCTTAAAGTAGTGTGAATGGGAACTAATGATTATATTCTGGGGAATTTTAATCAAGAAACAGTGTCTTGGTTGCCTATTCAATTGAGATATCATGTTATACGCACTAGTTTTTTCACTTAAACGTGGCAAAATCTCAGTTACCATAACTACTTTAAGAGATTTTTGCACACTACTTAAATGTGTATTGACGGTGTGTTTTGTTTCATAATGGAGAATATCGAAATTGATTTTATCTGTTGTCAAACATGATTTTAATAAAAATAGATATATTTGGTTACTTTTAAGCAAATTTGATTTTTTTTTCCCATCAAACCTTAGTTTGACTAAAGAAAATAATTTGTGTTCAGTTAAATTTTACCTCAAACTTGTTTTTAACATAAACATAAATTACTTTCACTTCAAATTTAATTATAATCAAATCATTTTTATAAAATCATTTTAATTTAAATTATGTTTATTAAAAAATCATTCAAACGCCCAAATATTGTTCAACATGTTGCATAAACCACTTCTCTTTCAATTTCGAAAAAGCATTCGCACTAATGATATAGTATACAAGGTTTGACCTTACTTTTAACATTTTTAAAGGTTGTGATAGTTCAGCTAGACAGTGCAGCACTAGTTTTAAATTTGGCTTTGACCTAAATTCTTTGGATTGCAACCAAAAAAATCTTTGTTTGGATCGCCAGATGGCTTGAAATCTTACCATGGAGATTTGCTGGATATTTTCTTTCGGGAGAGATTCTTAAATGTTTTCTTAAATGTTTTCAAGTTAGTATCCAAACTTTAGTTATGATATTACAAATGTTGACTAAGAGCATCTCCACGGGTAATTGCTTATAAAATTCCTTAATGATGTGTTTGGATGAGGGAATTTAAGAAGGTGATGTATTTTTAAAGGGTAATTAGAATTTATCAATGTAAAAATATAATATATTTTATATTGATGAATTTTAGTTATCCTCTAAAAATGTTTTATCCTCTTAAATTTCATCATCCAAACACACCATAAGGAATCATTCCTTTTTCGTTTTTTCCATTGATGATCATTTACTTGACACTTGGGGTTCCTTAAATTTAAACACAGCTCCTTATATATATATATATATGTCATATTAAGTGAGAGGGTCTTATTTATGTAAGAGTGAGAGGAGCAAACCATAGTCATTAGATCCGATCATGAATGATCAAGATTAAAAGTTAATTAAAAGATTAAAAAGTCACATGCCAACTTAAAAAAGTCACATGACTTTTTGTTTTAATCTTGGCAATTCATGATTGGATCTAATGGATATATACTGCACGGGTTCAGTTACTAGTATATATATATTTAAAAGAGTTTAATTATTATACAAGTATAAAGTTTTTTACACTGTGAATTAATCACAAACCATGGTATAAATGACTTTTAAGGTAATTTGGATAAGAATCAAAAATTTTCAATGACGTAACAGTTTATTATTGATTGACAATCTAATTTTTTTTTACACTGACAATATATATCAATTAAATTATTTAAAATGAGTTTCTACTCAAGAACTTTTATTTTCAAAGTACATTAATATTTCTCCTATTTCAGAACCCTTGCCTAGTTTATTAATTCAAATATTCAATGATGACACCAACTATAGCCGAAGACAGTCTTAGATCGGGTATATGCTGCCAAAGCATTGATCAATATTGGTTACGTAGGTCAACAATAATGTAGTCTGTAATAAAATGAAGATAGCTATGAAACCAGTCAACAATGATCTTAACCATAGAGAATGTCATATATACATCTCAAATAAATAATAACCAGTATAGTTGTCCGTATAAGATGCATGGACATCCGTAGATAATTATTTTTGTAATGATTTATTATAAATAATTTTAATATGAACAATATTAAATATCTTATTTTTTAAATATAAAATAATACTATTGTGTGTAATAATTTGATTCGTATATTCAATAGTTAATGAATAACAGGTTAAATGACAAAATTGTATGATAAAAATTTTAGTAGGTTTTATAGAAGCTTGACTTTTCATTACGGATATGAGCTCATGATATGCAATATGATAATCTTTTATGTTTATGAAAAAAATACACATTTTCATGATATTATATGTTATTGTATTAAATATTTCTACAACAACAACAATAGAAGATACTTTGATAAAGGTTAAAGTAATATTTTGGTCCCTATACATTACACAAATTCTCGATTTGGTCCCTATACATAAAAAATTATTAACATGGTCCCAATACGTACAAAAAGTCCCCATTTGGTCCCCTGCCGTACAAAATTTTAGGGACTGGTTTAATAATTTTTTGCTCGTATAGGGACCAAACGGGTAATGTATAGGGACCAAATGGAGACTTTTTGTACGTATAGGGACCATTTTAATAATTTTTTATGTATAGGGACCAAAGTATTACTTTAACCTTTGATAAAAAAAAAAAAGCAATCATACTTTGATATTCAACATTATTTTAAATATGTATGATCCTGTTATTTAGGGTAAGTTATAATCATGGATTGTTATGTTCAATTTAAGTATCAGATTATTTCTTCTTTTATTAATTATTCGTTTTCCGTAAGTTTTTATTTCTCTTGGATTAAAAGTAACAATTTGAAATAAAAATTTGGAATAAAGAATAAAAAATCATAAAGCTATTGTAAAAGCAATAAATATTATGAATCAAAGGTAAAGAAAATGAAGATAAAAAAACCAAGAGGCGTGACACAATGATTTTATTTTTTCACAAGAAAGTGACACATGTCGCCCGTTTATTCGTCCATGTTGAGATAACGATTTCTAGGCAAGTACACCCAGTCGTACAAGTAATAAAGAGGTAAGAAGGATATTGTTCCCACGAGGACTAAGTCAAGTACTAGCACGTACCAAATCCACTACTATCTAAGCGAATCTTTGGATGGAAGGGAGATCAATATTAACTACCAAGCCCAATCAAGAGTTAAAATAAACAAAATAAAAGGAAAAGTTCTTTTTTGGATTTTTGTCAAACACTTGAAATGCAGAAAAATGGTTTATCAAATAAGATGAAAGATGTTGGGATTAAACTTCACCAAACCTTAGCCTCATGCAATATCAAGACCACCAATCCAGTTTATAATTCAAATATTAAAATCAACCCACAAGGATTACTCAAGCCCTAATTCCTTAGATGACAAGAGCCTAAATCCCCTAATTAAACCCTAATTCCTTAGGTGGCCTAATTAGTGAATTTGCATTAAGAGTAGGGATTACACGATTACTAATAAACCAAAATCCATTCCTAGATGCAAGGTTTACTAGGTGATTAATTCCAGATCAAGAATTGATAAGAACGTCCCCATTGCAAATCAAATCTCAAAATCAATTCATGGATGATCAGACCACAAAAAGCATTAAGCATAGGAATCAAACACTAATAAGAAGGCATAAACATAGATTAATACATCAAGGCAATTACATGAAGTTCAGTTTAGCTACATCTAATCCCAACAAAAAGGGATTTAGCTACTCATAGTGATAGAGAAAGCCAAAATAAAAGGAATAGAGACAAAGGAGAGAAGGAACTCCATGGAGGCTTTCCACAGCAGCCACAGCAGCCCCTGGCTCAGAGAGAATGTCTTTTTAGGGTTCCAAGTTGCCTCATAGGTCAAAAGTCCCTTTTTCTGTTCTGCCCAGAGGCCCTTTTATAGATTAGGCACGCGTCACGGCCGTGATGGTCATCACGGCCAGGTCGTGACGGGTTCTGCCATGTGCGCCTCTTCATTTTTTTGTCTGTCACGACCGTGATACTCATCACGGCTAGGTCGTGATCAGTTCCGCCTGTATTGTTGCTTCACCAAATGGTATGTCACGGCCGTGATAGGCATCACGGCCTGGCCGTGACAGATTCTGCCTAGAAGGGGTCTGGCTCGGTTAACATGTCACGGCCGTGATGGGCATCACGGCTAGGCCGTGACAGCTTCTGACTTTTGCCTTCTTTCTTTTGAGTTATTGCTCGATCATGGCCGTGATGGGCTCTGCTTGGCTCATTTTCTTCACTTTTCAAGCTCTATCTTCATCCAAGCTCCACCATGGTTGATCTCGAGCATTTAATCCCTAAATTTCTGCAAAACAACACCACAACACCACCTTACCCGTTCCTAGGTAAAAACTAACAAAAATAAAATTAAAATTGCCTAAACTATATGAAAATGCATGCAAAAATGCAAATGAAATATGGGGTGAAATCACACTCATCAAATCACCCCAAGCTTAAGACTTTGCTTGTCCTCAAGCAATCACTAAGGCCAGAAGATATAAATAGTCAGAGCATGGATAGTGAACCAAGAACCCGAGTAATTAATCCAAGTAACAGGCATTTTCAAATAATTCACCAAGAGATGATCAATTTCAAGTCCAATTAGAAGCTTAGGTTTCCTAGACTCATATTCTCACTGATTCGGGCACTCTTTCTCACCTCACTCAAGTGTTTAAGGATATATGACAATTCGCTCAATTTCCTCAAGGAATGAATTCTACCATAAGCTTGACTATTAACCAAATCTCTACTTTATTAATGAAAACACATAAGAATCAAGAGGTATTTTACTTTGGTTGTAACGAGGCCGTGAGATTAATCGTTAGGTGGGGAAATCAAGAAAAGGAAATTTCAAGAAGGCTAAACAAAATATCAAGCATTGCACAGCATGACACCTTCTAAAATACCTTTTTGGGTTTTGATTCATCTTTCCACCTTTCTTTCTTTCTTTTCATTTTATTTCTCACTTCCTTTTGTCATCCCCTTCTCCATTTTTTTTTAATAAGAGGAGATTTTCAGCTCAAGAGAAATATTTTCTAACTTTCTCATCCCATCCTTTTTCAACTACCTTTTTACCCTTTTTGTAATACTTTAAAAGGTGTCATACCAAGCGTTATTCATCAAAGTATTTCAAGGTACCAAGAAAAGTATTTTATTCTTTTAGGCTCAAAATTGGGCAACTAAGGGGTAGCATTTAGTCATTCAAAGCTCAGAAGGCCGGAAAAATACCTAGTGCCTCAATCATTTTCAAAAATGTTTTCAAAAATTTTTAAGCTTCAAAACGGTTTCAAGTCAAGTTCTAGAGAATACAATCCAAGAGGAATTAAAATACTCTATCACAAAGAATGGGGTAGATTTAGTGAGTACCCCTTTTTGGCTCAAAAATCTCACATTTAGTAGTTCAAAAATCAATGAGAACACAAATATACGGAACCACATGCTAATTATCAACTATCAAAGATCATCTTAAACATTTTTATTTGTAGCCTTATCACAATAATAAAAAAAATTGGGTTCAAAAATTCACTATCTCAATTTATTTGGCACTAAGTTCTCACAATTGGATGCATATTCTAAGCAAGGGGCAATCTAATCATGTGATCATGTAAAACTATGCCTATATGAATGCAACATGAAAAATGCAAAAAATTCAAAAATTTGAAAAAAAAAATACCCCTACCCCAAGCTTAAAAACTTACATTGTCCCCAATGTAAGTAATCAAGTCGGAGAGAGGATAAAAATGGAACAACTTACCGAGGTAGTAGCGGGTGTTGGCTCACATGCCTAGTCAAAGGGAGGCTAGAAATTGTGTCACGGCTGTGATGCTCATCACGGACAGGCCGTGATCAATTCTAGTTCATAGGAGTTGGCCTGTCACGACCGTGACCTCCATCACGGCTAGGTTGTGACCTCCATCACGGCTAGGCCGTGATGCTCTCTGATCTTGAGGGTCCTCTCATCACGCCCGTGATGGATATCACGGCTGGCCCGTGATCCGTTCTGATCTTCATGGCTGGCTCATCATGGTCGTGACCAGTGTCACGGCCTGGGCGTGATGGTTGCTGACTTTGCTTGTCCTTGCCCTTTTTGCTTCTCCTTCCTTCTTACCCTGAAAACACTTAACAAATCTACCAATTTATGATATTTTTCCTCTTGATCTTCTCAAATTATTCAAGAGTTAAATTCAAAAACAAATGAAAAAGGAAAAAGAAAACTTGGGTTGCCTCCCAATAAGCGCTTCTTTAACGTCGATAGCTTGACGGGCCAGTGATCTCAAGGATCACAAAGGCGCACAGTTGTGGTCAATCTCTCGATGTCACCACCCAAGTAGGCTTTGAGCCTTTGGCCATTGACTTTGAAGGTCCTTTTTGAAGTAGGATCCTCCACTTCTATAGCTCCATGAGATGAGACTTCTTTGACAATGAACGGTCCCGACCACTTAGACTTCAACTTGCCCGGAAACAATCTCAGGCGAGAATTGAATAATAAAACTTGTTGTCCTGACTGAAATGCTTTCATCATGATCTTCTTATCATGATAAGTCTTGACTCGCTGCTTGTAAATAGTTGCATTCTCATATGCATTAAGGCGCATCTCCTCTAACTCATGCAGCTGATTGACTCTTTTCTCACCCGCCAAATTGGCGTCAAAATTCAAGAACTTCAATGCCCAAAAGGCTCGATGCTCCAACTCTACGGGTAGATGACATGCCTTCCCATAGACCATCTGAAACGGAGATAACCCCACAGAGGCTTTTAATGCAGTCCGGTAAGCCCTCAAGGCATCGTCAAGCTTCTTTGCCCAATCTTTTCTTGAAGTGGCCACAGTTTTTTCCAGAATTCGCTTAATCTCCCGGTTAGAGACCTCCACTTTCCCATTTGTTTGCGGATGATATGGAGATGCCACCTTATGCCTCACATCATACTTGGTCAACACATTTCTCAGTTGTGAGTTGCAAAAGTGAGATCCTCCATCACTTATAAGCACCCTTGGGACACCGAACCTGGCAAAAATGTTCTTCTTGATGAACTTAATCATTGTTTGTGCACCATTCTTCGGTGTTGCAATGGCCTCCACCCATTTAGAAACATAGTCCACCGCCACCAAGATATATTGATTGGAGAATGAAGGTGGAAGTGGACCCGTAAAATCTATGCCCCAACAATCAAATACTTCAACCTCCAATCTGTTTTGAAGTGGCATCTCATCCCTTTTAGATATGTTCCCGGTCCTTTGGCACTTGTCACAACTCTTCACATGATTGTAAGAGTCCTTGAAGATTGAGGGCCAAAAGAGCCCAGATTGGAGGACCTTTGCAGCTATCATATCCCCATTGTAATGTCCTCCATATGGAGAGTTATGGCAATGCCACAAAATACTTCTCGCTTCCTCTTGACTAACACACCTCCTCCATAAGCCATCCGGTCCAACCTTGAACAGAAATGGATCATCCCACATGAAATGGTTGGCATCCCGGAAGAATTTTTTCTTTTGCTGTCAAGTGAGGTGCTCTGGAACAATGTTGGCTGCCTTGAAATTTGCCATGTCGGCAAACCATGGTCTTTCATGCACCAGAAATAAAGCCTCATCCGGGAACTCATCCCTAATGTCCTTTTCTTTTGCAGTAACCTCTTCATTCACTAGCCGAGATAAGTGGTCAGCCACCATATTTTCGCTGCCCTTTTTGTCCTTAATGACTAAGTTAAATTCCTGCAACAATAAAATCCACCTTATGAGTCTTGGTTTTGAATCTAACTTAGTCAACAAATATTTAATTGCAGCATGATCAGTAAAACCAGTGACTTGTGACCCAATCAAGTATGAACGAAAATTTTCCAATGCAAACACTATGGCTAGCAACTCTTTTTCAGTTGTTGCATAATTCATTTGGTTCTCATTGAGAACCTTGCTAGCATAGTTAATGGCATGGAAAAACTTTTCCCTTCGCTGCCCCAAAACTGTCCCAACTTCGTAGTCATTGGCATCACACATTAATTCAAATGGTGACTCCCAGTTGGGTGCAACAAGAATGGGAGCGGTGATCAACTTTTCTTTCAAAATCTGAAAAGAAGTAAGGCAAGCAGTATCAAACACAAATGGTGTGTCCTTGTTCAAAATGCTACACAACGGCTTGGCTATCTTTGAGAAGTCTTTGATGAACCACCGGTAAAAGCCTGCATGCCCAAGAAAACCCCTCACACCCTTGACATTCACTGGTGGGGGTAGTTTCTCAATTACGTCAACCTTGGATTTATCCATTTCAATCCCCTTAGCTGAAATCTTGTGCCCGAGCACAATGCCCTCCTGCACCATAAAATGACACTTCTCCCAATTTAAGACTAAATTGGTGTCCATGCACCTCTTTAACACAGCAGCAAGGTTAGACAAGCAATTATCATAAGAGGAACCGAAAACAGAAAAATCATCCATAAAAACTTCAATGTATTTTTCTACCATATCAGAGAAAATGGAAAGCTTGCACCTTTGAAATGCTGCAGGCGCATTACAAAGACTGAAAGGCATATTCCGATAGGCAAAAACTCCAAAAGGACATCTAAAGGCAGTTTTCTCCTGGTCTTCTGGGTTAACCACAATCTGGTTATAACCCGAATAACCATCCAAGAAACAATAATAAGCTTGTCCGACCAACCTCTCCAACATTTGGTCCATAAATGGAAGTGGGAAGTGATCTTTCCTAGTAGCTTGATTTAGCTTCCGGTAATCTATACACATTCGCCAACCGGTGACCGTTCTAGTTGGGATCAACTCATTCTTCTCGTTGTTCACGACGGTCATGTCACCTTTCTTGGGAACCACTTGTACCGGACTCACCCAAGCACTATCGAAAATTGGATAGATCACTCCGGCTTCAAGCAGTTTCAGCACCTCCTTCCTTACCACTTCTTTCATTGTAGGATTGAGCCTCCTTTGCGGTTGGACCACCGGTTTAAATTCAGCCTCCATCATGATCTTGTGCATACAAAATGTAGGGTAATACCTTTCAAATCTAAGATGGACCATCCAATAGCTGTTTTATGCTCTCTAAGCACCCTTACAAGTTTTTCCTCTTCCAATTTGGATAATACATTGCTCACTATGATAGGATTTTCATCACTCTCACCAAGAAACACATATTTCAAGTGGGGAGGTAGAGGTTTAAGCTCTAACTTGAGCTTCTTTTGGACTTCATCCTTCTTGAGCTCTTCTTTCTCAGTATTGACAGAAAGTTGTTTGGGTTGAGCTTCCAAATCACACAAACACTCCTCTATTTCCTTCTCCTCTCTCTCATCAAGATTTTCAATAGAGTTCACAATTACCTTCTCAAGAGTAGAGGAATGGTGCTGATGTGCAAAGACTTCTTTAGCCACTACATCCACAATGTCCATGCATAAACAATTCTCTTCATCACTCGGGCGATGCATAGCTTCAAATACATTGAAAGTAACCTCTTCATCTTGCACTCTGAGCCGAAGTTGGCCTTTTTGTACATCTATCAAAGCACGACCAGTTGCTAGAAAAGGTCTCCCTAATATAAGTGGAACTTCTGCATCCTCCTCCATGTCTAATATCACAAAATCCGCTGGGAAGATAAACTTATCCACTTTAACCAAGACATCTTCCATAATACCAAGAGGACGCTTGATTGATCTATCTGCTGGTTGCAATGTCATCCTTGTTGGTTTCACTTCACCACCTCCAAGCTTATTCAAGATTGAAAGCGGCATCAAATTGATACTCGCCCCCAAGTCACACAAGGACTTCCCAATAGTAACACTCCCAATTGTGCAGGGGATTGTAAAACTACCAGGATCTTTAAGCTTTGGAGGTAGCTTCCTTTGAAGTATCGCACTACACTCTTCTGTCAAGGCAACAGTCTCACCTTCTTTAAACCTTCTTTTCTTCGTGAGTAACTCCTTCATGAACTTTGCATAAGTTGGCATTTGATCTAGTGCTTCAGCAAAGGGTATGTTGATTTGTAACCGCTTGAAGATGTCAAGAAATTTGGTAAATTGCTCTTCCTTCTCCTTCTTCTTGATTAAGTGAGGATATGGCAACTTTACATAAGAAGGGATCTCTTGAGGCTTGTCTCCATCTTTCAAAATCTGACTTTTACTCCTTCTCAAAATTGAATTTTCATCCACTAACTTTTCTCTCTTGTCTTTTTATTCTTCCTCTATTACAACCTCTTTGCCTTTTTCCTCATTTTTCTCTCTTTTTTCAGCACTCAACTCATTTTTTTCAGCATCTCTCTCATTTTTCAACAAAGGCTCATCGCTCACTTTCTCAAGACTTTTACCAATCCTCAAAACAATAGCCTTACAATGCTCTTTAGGATTTATTTGAGTATTACCTGAAAAACTGCCGCTAGATTGTTCCGCTAGGTGCTTTGCAATTTGTCCAACTTGAACCTCCAAGTTTTTTATGGCAGCATCGGTGTTTTTCTGGTTTGACATGGACATTTTCATGAATTGATTGAGGGTGTTCTCCAAGATAGAAGTCCGGTCTTGAGGCGGTTGTGTGGGAAGAGGCTTGCTTGCTTGTCCGGCATCTTGTTTCCAACCAAAACTTGGTTGATTCCTCCACCCTTGGTTGTAATTGTTGGAGTATTGATTGTTACCTTGTCGCCCATAGTTTCCCATATAATTAGCTTCCTCATGGGAACTAGGTGTGGCCTCACAATTTCCATTATCATGATCTCCTCCACAAAAATCACAGATCATTACCTATTGAGGTGGCATGGTTGTCCCTTGAATGGTTTGGAGTTGTTGTGGGAGTTGAGCTAGTTGCTTGGTAATGGACTCAAGTTGTTGTGTCATAAGCTTGTTTTGAGCCAAAAGTGCAGTTTGTGAATCTAACTCCAACACTCTCTTTCTTGATGTGGTACCTCGGTCGTGATGCATCAAATAGTCATTAGATGCCATGGCTTCTATCAAAGTCAATGCTTCCTCCGGTGTCATTGTGTTCATGGAACCTCCAGCTGAGGCATCCAACATAAGCTTGGTTGACGGCCTCAATCCATTGCAAAATGTTTGCATTTGGACAAGATCATCAAACCCATGATTTGGACATCTTCGGAGCAAGTCTTTGAACCTTTCCCATGTGTCATGAAGAGTCCCTCCCTCTTGTTGAGCAAAGCTTGTGATATCACCCCGCGTCTTCACAAATCTTGAGGCAGGAAAGAATCTTGCAAGAAATTTAGTCTCTAAGTCAACCCATGTAGTAATGCTCCCCCTTGGTTGAGATTGGAGCCAAGCCTTGGCTCTATCTCTTAGAGAGAATGGAAACAACCTTAGACGAATTGCATCATCGGTAGCACCATTTAACTTCACCGTATCACACAACTCAATGAAGTTGGAGACATGATTATTAGGATCCTCCTTTTCCAGCCCGACAAATTAATTATGTTGCATCATATTCAAGAGAGCCGGCTTGATCTCAAAATTGTCGGAATTCACTGGAGGCCTCACTATGCTAGTGACATGCCGATTGACATTTGTGTTGGCATAATCCCCAAGTGTCCTCCGTGGAGAACCCTCACCATTGCCTGCCATCTCAAGTGGTTCTTGATGAACTTGTGCAGTGGAGGTCTCTTGTTCTCCTCCTTGTTGTGCTAATAACTTCTTCTGTCTTGCTTGACTCCGATTCTTCCTAGCCGCTTTTTCTATTTCAGGATCGTAGAGAAGTTGGTCAGCTGGGAGAGTACCTCGCATGCACAAAAGTCTAGAGACCAAGAATGTTAGCACTCAATGACAGCAAAGAAAAACAGATAATAAAACAGGAAAAAAAAATTGTGCTGAAATTAGTAATCGAAATGGGTATGCTAAGATTGAAACACAGTCCCCGGCAACGGCGCCACAATCTTGTTGAAATAGCGATTTCTAGGCAAGTATACCCAGTCGTACAAGTAATGAAGAGGTAAGAGGGATATCGTTCCCACGAGGACTGAGACAAGTACTAGCACGTACCAAATCCACTACTATCTAAGCGAATCTTTGGATGGAAGGGATCTCAATATTAACTACCAACCCCAATCAAGAGTTAAAATAAACAAAATAAAAGGAAAAGTTCTTTTTTGGATTTTTGTCAAACACTTGAAATGCAGAAAAATGGTTCTTCAAATAAGATGAAAGATGTTGGGATTAAACTTCACCAAACCTTAGCCTCATGCAATATCAAGACCACCAATCCAGTTTATACTTCAAATATTAAAATCAACCCACAAGGATTACTCAAGCCCTAATTCCTTAGATGACAAGAGCCTAAATCCCCTAATTAAACCCTAATTCCTTAGGTGACCTAATTAATGAATTTGCATTAAGAGTAGGGATTACACGATTACTAATAAACCAAAATCCATTCCTAGATGCAAGGTTTACTAGGTGATTAATTCCAGATCAAGAATTGATAAGAACATCCCCATTGCAAATCAAATCTCAAAATCAATTCATGGATGATCAGACCACAAAAAGCATTAAGCATAGGAATCAAACACTAATAAGAAGGCATAAACATAGATTAATACATCAAGGCAATTACATGAAGTTCAATTTAGCTACATCTAATCCCAACAAAAAGGGATTTAGCTACTCGTAGTGATAGAGAAAGCCAAAATAAAAGGAATAGAGACAAAGGAGAGAAGGAACTGCATGGAGGCTTTCCACAACAGCCCCTGGCTCAGAGAGAATGTCTTTTTAGGGTTTCATGTTGCCTCCTAGGTCAAAAGTCCCTTTTTCTGTTCTGCCCAGAGGCCCTTTTATAGATTAGGTGAGTGTCACGGCCGCGACGGCCATCACGGCCAGGCCGCGACGGTCATCCCGGCCAGGCCGCGACGGTCATCATGGCCAGGCCGTGACGGGTTCTGCCATGCGCGCCTCTTCATTTTTTTGTCTGTCACGGTCGTGACACTCATCACGGCTAGGCCGTGATCAGTTCTGCCTGTATTGTTGCTTCACCAAATGGTCTGTCACGGCCGTGATGGGCATCACGACCTGGCCGTGACAGATTCTGCCTAGAAGGGGTCTGGCTCAGTTAACATGTCACGGCCGTGATGGGCATCACGGCTAGGCCGTGACAGCTTCTGACTTTTGCCTTCTTTTTTTTGAGTTATTGCTCGATCATGGCCGTGATGGTCATCACGGCTAGGCCGTGATGGGCTCTGCTTGGCTCATTTTCTTCACTTTTCAAGCTCTATCTTCATCCAAGCTCCACCATGGTTGATCTTGAGAATTTAATCCCTAAATTTCTGCAAAACAACACCACAACACCACATTACCCGTTCCAAGGTAAAAACTATCAAAAATCAAATTAAAATTGTCTAAACTATATGAAAATGCATGCAAAAATGCAAATGAAATATGCAGTGAAATCACACTCATCAGTCCACAACAAAATCATGCTACAATTTAAATTTAAGAAAAGGTCCTAGTATGAATAACACAATAATTAAAATAATTAAATAAATAATTATTTTTTAAGTAAATATCAGATGACTAAAAGATATATTGACCCCGTCGGTGACACGTGTTGCCCATTTATTCGTCCACGAAAAATCAAGCTACCTTTTGTTTTACACAAATTATCTAATATTTAACAATTTTATATTTAAATTGTTAAATTCATCAAACACGAAGGTGGAAATAAAAAAAAGTGAAAAATAGAAGGCAATATAATAAATAATAATACAATAAGTAAAATAATAATCTAAATAATTTTATTATAAAAAATCCAGAAGCCAAAAATCTACGTGGGCACGACCCATGACATTTGGCGCCGACCTTTTCGTCCACAATAAAAGAATGACATAGTTAAAAATAAGAGAAGTCCCATCAAGCTACCATTTGTTTTAAACAAATTATCTAATTTTTAACAATTTTATATTTAAATTGTTAAATTCATCAAACATGAAGGTGGAAATAAAAAAAGATGTAAAAAAAGAAGGCAATATAATAAATAATAATACAATAAGTAAAATAATAATCTAAATATTTTTTATTATAAATATACCGAGGTAAAAAATCTACGTGGGAACTGCCCATGATATTTGGTGCCGACCTTTTCGTCCACAGTGAAAGAATGACACAGTTAAAAATAAGAGAAGGTCCATGAATGGATTTTACAATAATTAAAATAATTAATTAAATATTTATTATTAAAGAAATGTCAGAGGACGAAATTATATGTGCACCCCTCCTGTGACACGTGTCACTCGTTTATTTGTCCACAGTAAAAGCATGATACAAATGTATTTTAAGAAAAGGTCCTAGAATAAATTATACAATAATTAAAATAATTAATTGAATAATTATTATTAAAAAAAGACAGAGGACAAGAATATATGTGGACCCTTCTAGTTACACGTGTCATCCATTTATTCGTCCACGTAAAAATATAGCTACCATTTATTTTAAACCAATAATATAATATTTAAAAATTTAATATTTAAATTTTTAAATTCATCAAACCAAAAGGTGAAAAATTTTAAAAAGAGAAAAAGGGAAGGTCAAGTAATAAATAATAAATAATAATACAATAAATAAAATAATTATGTAAATATTTTTTAATATAAAAAATTCATAGGCCAAAAAAATTTCATGAATCAGGCGTACTATAGTGGCGCCCGCATATTCATCAAAAGTAAAAGCAGGACACCATTTAATTTAAAAAAATTATATAATCTAAAAAATAATAATATTTAATTTGGGTTAGGACCGCCTTCGATACGTGTCGTCATTCAATTCGTCAACTGTGACACAATGGTCAAAAAGTTGGAACGCATTCCTAAGCTGCTCCATGTCTAAAGAAGCAATTAAAAATAAATAACAAATAATAAAATCAAGTAAATAATTATTAAATAATAGAAATAATTGTTAAATAAAGAATATAAAATCTGGAAGCTGGTAGTGGTGCCCGCGCAGCTGCCAAGTGTCGCAAATATAGTTTAAGTTAGTGACACGTGTGACTAATCCAGTTATGTACAGTAAAATATTTAAATAAATAAAAATTTGTAAAAAAAATTGAAAAAAATCAAATAAAAAAATTTAATAAAAAAATTTAATTTAAGAAAACATATTTTTAAATAAAAATCATTTTTGTTAACAAAATTTCGAGAAAAAAAATTAAATAAAACAAAATTCAAAAAAAATAAATTAAAATATTTTAATTAAAAAAAGTAATAATATTAAGTTTAATTAAAACAAATTAAATAAAAAAATATTTTGTTAAAAAAATTGTTAAATTAAAAAAAAAAGCTTAATTCCATTTTTGTTCCCTCAACTTTTTCAATTGTACGACTTTGGTCTCTCAAAAAATTTAATTGCACATTCCGTCCGTCAACTTTTTCAATTGTGTGATTTTGATCCCTAAAAAATTTAATTGCACATTTAATCCTCTAATTTGTCGAATTGTGCAAAATCAGTCTACCGTCCAAGACTAGTCAATGTGCAATTAAATTTTTTAGGGACCAAAATCGCAATATTTTAAAAGTTGAGGGATGAAACGTACAATTAAATTGTTTGGGGGACCAAATAAAAAAATGTTAAATAAAAAACATTTTTAAAAAAAATACTCGAAAAAAATTAAATTAAAAAAATTTTAAACAAATTTTTAAAAAAATTAAAAAAATTATTTTTTAAATAAATCCGGAAAAAAATTAAAATGATTTTTTTTTCAAAAAAATGATTTCTTTTATAAAAAAAAGGCGATACTTGTCGTAAAAGCTGTCATGAAAAATGGATCCACTGTATAGATATCATTGTCCAGATATCAAACACTCCTCTACTTTACATGTGTCGCATAAAACGACAATATGGATTCTAGGAAACCAAGATTGTGTCTTCATCCGTACAACTCGCAGAAATTACTTTAGAAACTTGGTTTTTGCTCTTTTATTTTGAGCAGTTTCGGATGAGCGCCAACAGTTTAATCGATACCCTGATTGCAATGCAAGTGCTACAACCTGCTCAACATGCACGCGTCTTTCTTTTAAGTATTAATTCAATAACAAGTTGCCATTTGCTAAAGGTTAAGTTGATGCATGAAGCGGCTGCTGAATCCCAAAGAAGCACCAAAAGCCATATCAGGCATGGCTTGCGCGTGTCATCAGTGTCCCTTTACCTAACCATGCCACGTACCTCTGCCATGCATTTCCATAGGCTTTATGCATAACACGATATATATACTTGAAGAATTGGCATATGTTAATGTTAGACACATCATATATATCAGATATTTTTGTCTATATATCATATTTTATGTGCTGGATGTGTTAAAAGTTTAGATTAAACAAAATATGTTGAAACAGAGATCAATAGATAGCCGCCTTCCATAACCTCGCGAGCAAGGGTTCACTACCCGGACACAGTTCAAAATGCTATGAATCTTCTTAAGCGTATATTATATGTATCTTAACTTTAGTTATGTCGTATTCTTTATCAATTATCAGTGAAGCTCAGGTGCAGGATTATATGTAGGGTTGAAAATAAATCCCATCTCCGCCCCATCTATTGGGTTTCCCCATCCTGCCCCGGTCCCTGACAATGATACGGATTATTATTTACTTTTATAAATAATAATAATTTCTGTTGGAAGACTTGGACGATATTTAAGGATTATCATCAGATTTTCTCTGGATATAAAACTTAGGAAGTTAAACCTCTCAACACCACTTGCTTTAAAGGTACAGGCTTGTTACCACTGGATCTGGCCAAGTGTGTGAAAGCTAGTTTGAAAATTACTTAATATTTGAAAAAAATATAAAACTTCTAAATCAATATAAAAAATTTGTATGAGATGACAATAAGTCAAAATTACCTGAAAAAAGTATAGTATAACCCATAATAATTACGTGGTGCACGAGGACAAACGGTAGGGAAATATAACAAGCATAATAAAAACTTCACTGAATTTGGTAGCATATGGAAACGGTGTTCCTTTTTGGTGAGCAGTGCAGTGAAATGGTGGTCAGGTTCTGAGACGCTGACTGAAGCTGTGTCGTGTGGTTTTGTTGATCACGTGTCGAGCTTGTGGTCACCTCACCTCGCCTGCGTAGCCGTGGCAGTGAATTGCAGAGTTTGAGAAGTGCCATCACTGCAGCACTCTTCTTCCTCTGTTCTACGCGTGTAACTTCCCCCCTCCTCGTGGCAAAATCACTCCGATACAATACAAATTAACTTCGCGGGAAAGGATATCTTCTCTTCAAAAAATAAAAGTAAAAGATTATAACAAATATCAAATATAATTAATTACAAATTAGGCTTTTCTAACCAAACTCACCTGCTTTTAGAAATTATTTATTAAATAACCTATTTTTGAATGCTAAAATTTATATTTTTTATTTGATGTAAGGCTTGACCTGCCACATGGTAGAGTCGTAATTGGTGCGTCGAAATCGATTTTAATGATAAGATTCCCAATAAGAGTAGTATTCGAGAGCCTAAGAGTCCCTGGTACCCAAATCTCCAAATTTTCTAGGTTTAATGATGGTCTCCCAACTCACAGGACTCCAACCCCGATTATTCGGGTTCGACTTCCCTGCCGTTGTGGGGGGTAAAGTCACCTAACTTTGATTATTGTGAGTCGTTGGATTCAGATCCCTGTTGATCCGTCCATTCATTTAATTTATCAATTAAATTTTTTATTAAATCTATCTTTCTTTCGTATTCTCTACAATCACAGTACTCACAATGATATTCCATGTGTTTATTACATGTATCAGTGACTTCCTCTATTAGTTCTTGTATTAAATCTTTTATTCTATTTTGATTTGTTAAATCTATCATATTTAGATAGTAAACAAATTTTTCTATGTATAGAGTACTCATGATTAATTAGCTAGTACTTAGCTCTGATACCAATTCGGTACCACCCTATTTCTTCTCAGGTAGTGGTAGTAATTAGGCATAATCAGGATGATTATTTTCATGCATAATTTGGGTTACTAATAATTCATACCCGTAATCCATTATGTCTCCCTCTATTTCCATTATCTCTTCAATTAATATCCTTCGTTTTTCTTCGCAAAATGCTAATTGAATTCTTTGTTGAATTTGCCTTAGATACAGCGTTTCTTACCAATGTTGGTGTTTTAATTTATTAATTATTATTTGCTTACAATCTATAGGTATTTTCATTATCAGAATACTTAGTATTTCTTGATCCATTTTAATCATCTAATAAATCTCATTCTTCATATATATCAGATAATGATAGTCTATCATATTCAAATTCAAAAGTTAATCATATTTCTTCCATATAGTTCCATTCTATATCTAATGAAATAGTTGCAAGATAATAATCCTCTTGTCTAGATTGTGCTTTTATTTTTTCAATTATTAATTGTTTACAGTCAATGGGTAAATCCATTACTAGTACACTTATTATTTCATTTTCTGTTTGATTATCAAACTCAGAATATATTTCCATTATTTTAATCAATATCTTCAAAAGTTGGTGCTGTTAATTTAAAATAGCTAGTTGATTGATCTGATTTTAAAATCATTTTTTCTATCTTTTCTATTTTTTCTAATATTTGTTTTTTATGTTTTTCTCTTTTACTTCTTATATTAATTAGTTCTTTTTCTTTTTCTTTTTCTATAATATATTTTTCCATCTGTTTTCGGTTTTTACCTTTCTTATTTCTGTTAAGATGATTATCATAAATATTCATAAAGTCCTTTATGTTCTTTTTATCTTGATTTATTTTATTATAAGAATTTTCATAAATATTCCTTAATTCTTTTTCTTTGTTCATATTTTATTTCTCAAATATTGAGCTAGATCTCTAACTTGATTTGATAATTTATTTATATTTTCGTCTTTATTTTCTTCTGTTTTTGGTAAAGTAATTGGTTTAGGTATTTGCCTAAAGCTTAGTGATTTTGGATTTCTTATAGAAATTCCTAATTCTGTTAAGTCATTTTTCTTAGGATAATAAATCTTTCATATTTCCTCAAATAGTCTTGGTATATCTATTCTATCATTATTTCTAAACGTAATACTATGATGTGAGTTTGTTAGTGCATAATTGACACAATAAGTAATTGAGAAAATCTTGTCTCCTGTTCTCATCAGATTATTTCTTAAAAATCTATGTTCAATAGTTAATGATTGGTCTAATCTTTGAGTATCTAATGGTATTCCAATATTTGGGTGTATTTCGAATTTTAACTTAACATAGGCTAAGTTTCCTTCGATTACTCCTAGTATTTTATCCTTAGGATCTGTTATTCTATCATCCTTTAGAACTAATTCAATAGGTGAATCTATTCCTTCTTGAAAGATTGCCTTAATTAAGACTTGTATTGCTCCTATATGTATATAACCTATTTTCTTTCTATGTGATTCCTTTTTTAAATTCCATTTTAACTCAATTAATTTCTTCTTATTCAATAATTGGATACAGGTGTTTCCCTGTGTTTCAGATATATCTATTGGTGTTTCATTAATTATTTTTCCATAATAGATTATATTTTCTTTCTGGTTAAATCGTTTCATTATTCCTCCTAGTTTTTTCATATTTGCATCTTTAGATAAATTTAAGTCCTCTTTCTGAATTTTTTGAAATAATTTTGGATCTATTAAGATGCTTCCTTCATAGTTACCATCTTCTTCAGTTATTTGTAAATGTTCTATATCAGTGTTATCCATTATTTCCTTTTCTATTTCAGACATGAGTGATTTCTAGTGTAAACTTAATAAAGTTAAACAGTTGATAATTCATACATGATCTGGGGGTTTAAAGTGATTATGGGTTTCTTGGTCCACCGCAGCTTCCGTCTAAGTTGAAGTTGAAATTTTGACAAGTAGTTGGTAGTAATTGAAGTAAAGTAGTAGTGAAGTAGAGGAATATATGAAAGTGATTTTATTTATAATCAGTGGTTTGAGTACATAGAACCGGTGAATCCACACTCAAGGATTCGCTAAGCAAAGCTTAGAACTTCTCAGAGAGAAGAGAGAGATTGAAAACTAAATTTCAGATGCTCTGCCTTCCTTCAGACTGAGGAGTCTTATTTATACACGCAGAGATACTAAGTAAATTACAGAAGTGTCCTTTCATTATTACATTTTACAATCAATCAGACGCCTTAATAATTCATGCTGACGTTATTGCTTACGTCATCCTCCAATAATGCTTGATGACGTCAGTGCTTATCGTCTTGTCGGCAGTCTTCTTTCTTTACACATATTTCGCATTTGTGATTGCCATTTTCCCTAATCATTGAGCACAAAGCGTCGAGGACAGCTGGCTGATAATTCATTGACAGTCCTTGTAGTGTGTAGAATGGTAATTCGAAGTTTGTCAGTAGTGCTAAATCTTTCTCCCTAATCAATTTTCCACTAGTCTTGCTGAGTAGCAGAGTATGTGGACCTTTATACATGGCTTTTATGAAAGAATCTTTACCAATCAATTGACATTGAGTAAAGATGCTAGCCAGTTGATTTGCTAGTATCATGACAATCTTTTCTTCGCTGTATTCTTCGGCAGTAGGTTCATCTCGCATAGAGAAGGTATTATTACTTACTCCAATGAAGATTAAATTCTTTGTGGGTTGTTTAGTTGTAAAATCTGGGTAAGCTGAATAGAACTTCAGGAAGATAGTTCTATCCTTTGCAACATTCTTTTGGTAGTTCTGGATGGCTTCTTTCAAATTATATGGAAATAATTTGATTTCTTCCAAGTCTTGGCTGAGGTAGAGACATTAAATAAGTCCAAACTGGAACATATTAAATGTAAAAATCGATGTTGCTCCGGGAGTAATTACGGCCTTAACTCCGAACATATTTCGGTTGACCATGTAAAAACAATTAATTTTTTCCTTTTCGGACCAGTGGGTTAGTCTTTTTAAGTGTTCAAAAAATTTTTCCTTGGAAAATTGAACTTGAAGTTCATGATCTTTTCTTGAAGGAATTTGATAGTCATCGATGGAAGAGGAAATTCTTCCGAGTATTCTTAGTGAAGTCTTTTGAGCTGGTGGAGTCTTTATGGTTTCAGAAAAAGTCCTTGGGCCAAGATAAACGCCCTTGTCTTTGTCTTGTTCTTTATGGTAGTCAATCAGAGCCTTATCTGCTTCTTCTTTGGTTCGAAATCCTTTGTGATGGACTCCGGAAATTCCAATGCAGTGTGGGGCTGCTTTATGCCATTCATTGTAAACGCCTGGATGTGGTCCATTGAAAATAGTGTACCATTTTTCACTAGTGCTTTCCTGTACCTGTTGTTTAATATTTTTCATTGGGTCTTCCTTGATGGGTAGTCTTTGTAATTGAAACTTTAGTACTTCAATATTCGTTCTGATTAAGTCAAGCTCCATCATCTTTTGCTTCTCGAGCATTTCTTGGTATTGAATCTGCTTCAGTATGTCTTCAGTTGTTGATTGCTCCATTCTCTTGACAAAATATCTGCAAGAATATTTTTATCTCCCTTAATGCGAGAGATTGAGTAATTGTATTCGACAAGTTTCATTTGCCATCTAATCAATAGTCCTTGTTTATAAGTTCCTTTATGATTTAAGTTCTTAAATCCTGCCACATAGGTAGAATCGGTTCGGACAATGAAGTCCTTATCCAGTATATAAATCCGATGTTTTTCCAACATACGGATCAAAGCCAATGTCTCTTTTTCATGAGTGGGATAATTAATCTCACTATCTGAAAAGGTTCCTGACATATATCGGCACAGTAATTCATTTTTGTGTCCAGGGGGTTTTGCTTTCATAACACCACCCCAACAGTCATTTGAGGCATCAGTCTCAATAATTATTTCATCATCATCCGATGGATGATATAGCTCAGGAAGATCCCGGCATATGTCTTTCATTTTTATAATAAGTCTATCATCATCATCAGTCCATGTCCACTGGGCATCCTTCTTTAATTTTTGTTGAAGGATTCTTCTTTCTGCTGCAAGATTCTTGATAAAACCTTCATTTGAAATATATGTTAGTAGTCCAAGAAATCTTTGTAGTTCCTTTTTATCCTTTAATGTTGTTGGGAAATTTTGAAGTTTCTCTAGTACATGTCGTTGCATTATTATTTTCCCTTTTTCGATTTCTAATCCTAAATAATTAATTCTATTCTGGGCTAGGACTGCTTTTTTCTTGCTTAAGATTATTCCATATTCATAACATTTGTTAAGAACGAATTCTATCTTTGTAAAGTGATCATCTAATCCTTTGTTTGAAAAGATTAATATATCATCAATATAAATCAGACAAAAGTCTTTAAATTCTTTAAGAATTGAATCTATTCCGCTGGAATATTCCAGGTGATTGTTTTAATCCCATTGGGAGTACATTCCATTCATATTGTCCTTGAGGACAACTAAATGCTGTTAATGCTTTTGATTCTTCAGTCAATCTAATTTGGTAAAATCCTGATTTACAATCAAAGGTACTAAACCGATCCATGTTTCTGATTCTTTCAATAATTAAATCTTTTCTTGGAAGAAAATAGGCATCTCCTTCCATGGCATCATTAATTTGTTTGTAATTAATTACCATCCTTCTTTTACCTCTTTTTATTTCATTATGATTTTCTACATAAAAGGCTGGCGCTGAGTGTTTACTATTCGATGGTCTAATTAGTCCTTTTTTACACATTTCATCAATGTCTTTTTCAAATTCATCTCTATCCTGTTTTGTGTAAATCATTGGTTTACATTTTACCTCTTTTGTGGGGTCTTTTAGTTTTAATTCTACTAAATCAAAATTTTTGTTAATTCTGGGGTCTAAAGGGTTTTCACTACACACTTTATCCAATAGTTCTTCTATATGAGCCGGAATTATTCTATTTGGTTCTAAATTGATTAGTGCATGGTGAATTTTCGTGCAAATTAAGCTAATAATCTCACCACGTTTCAGCTGTTGAAACTTTGATGAATAAGTACATGCAGAAGTATGGATAATTGGTATTTTTATAATTTCTCGTTTTTGTTTCTGATAAATATATGGGGTTCTTAAAGTAATATATGTTAAGTATTGACAAAACGGTTGGTATAACCGTAAGAAATTATTGCCAATAATTATATCTATTCCTGTTTCTTGTTTATATATGGTTGGTATGATAAATATTTTTTATTGGATTATCAAAGTAATTCTTTTTGCTATCCAATACAACGAATGTATGGATCCATCAGCAATTTGTATTTTTAATGGTTTTTCTAATCGTTCTCAATTATCAATCAATGCTTCTGTGGCAAGGCAAAGACTTGCTCCAGTATCTATATAAGCTTCTGTTACATTTTTACTTTTTTCTATTAATATTTTTATATAGGTACTATTCGTATTCTCCTTCTTCTGAAGATAATTCATTATCTGTGTATTCGTATATACTTATTTCCGAATCACTTAGTTCTTCTTCGTTCGAGTTCATATATTTGGAAAACTTGTTTTATTAGTTTTGATTTTTCTTTAAAATCGTTTTCTTTTCTTTGAGGGCATTCGTTAGCATAATGTCCTTCAACATTACATATCCAATAGACACATTTCTTTTTCCCTTTTGGGCAGTATTTCTTTGGTATTGTCCTTTTTCGTCTAAAATATTTCTTCTTATTATTTTTATAATAATTTTTCTTTCTCGGATAAGTCTTTCGCAGGTTTGGTCTTTTATAGTATTTTTTCTTTCTTTTCATGGTTTTGTCACAACCATATTTCCCTGGTTTTTCTATCTCTGGGATGTCACAACAAATGACAGTACTTCCTCTATTCAATTGTCTAATTGTTTCTCTATTCAAACATTGTTCTCTCAGTTCTTAGTATAAGAGTTTAATAATTCCTCCTAAAGTATTTGCTGTTTCTTCAGGTTTTAGTTCCCAAAGTTTATTAATTTTTGAATTTAATGGATAAGGTAATTTATCTATAAAGATATATTTATATATTTCTTTAGTTTCTTCATCTAGTTGATAATAGTATTTCTGATATTATTGAGATAAAACTTTCTATCTGACACATCACATATTTGCATTCTATTAAGGTGTGACTTGGCATTTTCAATTAGAGTTTTATTCGTTTTTTCTCTCTGTTCCATTAAATTATATCCTAAAAATTCTTGGTGTATTAGAGTCATTATTAATTTAACATAGTCTGCGCTATTATCTACCATTCTTCCGAAGTTAATCCATTCTGCATCCTTAATACTTAGTAAGAATTTTTGTACATTTCTTGTTGTTTTAAATGTCACAAAGTTTTTGGTTTCTATAAAATTTAATTGTTTAAATCTTTCATCAGTTAGTATCATTAGGATTATTTCATTCGTCCATCTTAATAATACATCTTCTTTATTTCTAAGACAGTCAAGGTCAAGTATATTTCCTGTATTATGGTATCGATGTTTAAATTCTTCTTGAACTTTAGTCCATTTATTATTATTTTTCCTTGCATATCCTTTATTATACATAGCTTCGGTTTCATATTTATCCCAAGCTCCTTCAGGTGTATATTTATATTCTTCCCATTTTCTTTTAGGGCTTTTTCCACTATATTCACCTCTTTCCATCTTTATATGGTTTTCTTCAGATTCTGAAGAGGAACTATAATTTAAGATTACTTCCACATTTTCCTTATCTTCTATGTCTTTTTTATCACTTTTTTCGATATTGTGTATTTGATTATTTTCTTCTTCAACTATTTTGAGTTGTTCTAATAGTTGTTGAATTTCTTCTAAATCATTTGATTTTCTTAATGTTTCCATATATTCTTCTTTTATCCCCTCCATGAAGATACGGGTGTAGGTATCCGTGAAGATTCTTGTTCTGGTTCTTGTTTAATTATTATTCCTTTTAATTTTCTTGATTCTAAAATTTCTTCTAGTTCATTTTTTGTTATACATCTATTATTTTCTTCATATTCTAATAGATTTTCTAGTTGTTCTAAAATAATTTTTATTTTAGTAATGTCTTCATTTTCATTTATTTCTTTTCCTTTATTAATATTATTTAAGGTTTCTTTAATGTTTTCTATTTCGTTTTTCCCTTTTTGTATTTTATTGTAAGTGTAATTTGCAATTTTATCTGTATTTTCAATTAATTGAATAATATTTTTATTTAGTTCTTTTAGTATTCTTTCTAATTCTTTAAATCCTGATTCTATTTCTTCAGATAATCCCATTATCCTATACAATTTTCTAGTTCTTGTTTTATTCGTCTTAGTCTTTTTCTAACCAATTCTTGGTGGTAAATAATATATTCGTTTGGTTCCAGTGCTTCTAATATTTCTAAGTATTTTCTTAATTCCTTAATGTTTTGTTTTAAGGTTATTATTCTATTCATTATTTTGGTACGTTGGATGATTTTGATGGCTGAGATTTATCAAAATCACCTGACTTTAAATGATTTAAAGTCAGACAATTCCTTTCCCGATTATTCTCATTTCTGCCTACACAAAGTTTCTAGTGAGCATGTCTACAAGGTTACACATACTAGTGGGGAGATGGTGGATATATGCATAGAATATACCGGAATAGAGAAGTCACTGATTTGGCAAGGCACATTCTACCAACCTTGTTAAGAAGCTTCCCTTTCCACGATGTCTTTCTCCTATGAATCTGTCCAACACATTGTTATAGACGTTCCAGTTGACTCTCCTTTGGATAAGAGGGAATCTCAAATAACACTACAAAAAAAAAACACGACTTACCGACGGATAAAACCTGTCGGAAATAAAGAAATTTCGTCGAAAAACTATATTACCGACGGACTTTTCGACAGACACGGTTCCGTCGGTAATAGGCGCATAGAAAAGTCTTTCCAACGGATCTAGTTCGTACGTCGGAAATTTCTGACGGCTTTAATCGTGGGAAAACTTGCCACGCAGAACCCCTAATTACCGACAGAAATTTCGTCGGTAACTCTTTGTGAATGTTACCGACGGAATTTTCCATCGGAAAATATAACAAACTGTTACCAACGGAAATATCCGTCGGAAACAATGTTTTTTTATTTTGTTTTATATTAATAATAAATTATTAATTATTTTTATTAAAATTTATATATTCAATATTAAATATTATATTTTATTTATTGATTATTATTATATGTTATTTTAATTAATTATATTTTATTTATTAATTATTATTATAATTTATTTATTAATTTATATTTTATTATAATTAATTCTAATTTAATTATTATATTTTATTTTAATTAAAAAATATTATATTATCAATTACAAAACAAAATCAAAAATAAAAATAAAATTTAAAAAATAATTAAATTGAAATTAATTTAAAATAAAAACAAACTCAACATATAATCCATAAATAAAATATTCGTCTATCTACAAATCTCTATTACACCTATAACTATCCTAATACCCATCACCATAATATCCGTCATCGTCGTCCTGTCGGGGGGAGTCTGCCGACGTCACATGACCATCAAGCGACTCAGTAGACAGACTGTCATCATGCGGCTGTGGTGGTGGATCAATAGTAGTAGTGGAGGGTTGGGGTTGGGGCTGGGGTCGGGTGGCATGGAGGACCCCCTGCAGAGCGCTACGCCTGTCTGGTGGGAGGAAATCGAGCATCGCGGTTATGACCGTAGAGAATGTCTCCATCTGCTGCATGATGCGCTCGTTCGTCTCCCTTTGCCGCGGCACCTTCTGTCTCAGCCGATGCACCACCTCCGTGTCCTGTGAGACGGAGGATGTAGGCTCCCTAATGATCATGCTCGGCGTCGGCCCCCGACGAATCGACCTAGGTCGCAGTACCGTAAATCCGTCCCTTGTTCTTCCCGCCCGCCACATCCATCCAGGCCTGGGTCTGTAGTAGCTAAACCTCGGCGGGGTTCAGCTGAGAAGGATCCGAGGCACCAGAGCAGGAGGCAGTCTCAGATGCTACCTGACTAAACCTGGCATTATACTCCGTTTGCGATCAATACATTACAATCAATATGTATTAAACTATATATATATATATAAATATAAATATAAATATATATATATATAATAATTACCAATAGTTTAAATATAAAAAAATATTTTAGCTCACCACTGTCTGCCTCGACCTCTCATCAACAAACTCGCCGGTGTCCGAGCGAATATGTGTCTGCTCAAAGACCGTAGGGACATCAACGGACCGAGCTAGCTCTCCAGCCTGCAACCACACCAATAAAATCAATTAGTTATAAACAATTTTTTAATAAAAATATACAGTTTATAAATAATGTTATTTATATATGCATACCATGTAAATGGCATGTTGCATGTGGCTAATAGAACCACCAGTGTGCATGCTCCCACCCTTCTCGAAAACTCGATTTCTTTTCGCCTGTTCACACTTCAGCTTGTAAGCTGGAATGTCCCAGTACGCATGCAGTTGGGCCCAGATGTTGGGCCCGATTTAATTCGGACGTATCCGGCTCTCCCTACGCTCCCGAAGCATGTCTCTCAGTCGAGCAGCTGCTCAGTCGTCAAAGATAGCACGCATCTCTGAGGTATGCTCCGGTAACCAGCGCACAAGCTCCTGTTAACAAAGAAAAAAATAATAATAACATTATACAAAAGAATATATAAAATAAATGGATAATTACATGAACTAATAAACAATAACTTACCCCGAATCGTCTGAAGATACGATCCCGATCCTCCCCGGGGATCACCCCCCATGATGGCCAGAAGCGACGATATTGCCCCTTGATGGCGAAGGTAACGTGCTTCGATCCCACTTTCGATGGGATGAAGCTGAAAAATTCATAATTTTATTAAATCAACGATACGACAACCAACAAATATATGCTTATTAAATAGTAATTATTTTTAAACAATATTAAATTAAATTAAACTTACGATCCAGAAACAGGACTGGTCCATGGTCGATCCTCAGGTGCGGGAACCCTGGCCCACTCAGGCAAGTCCTTAACCACGACCGACTGTTGTACAGACGATGATGATGGTATGGCCGTATCCTGATGATGAGGATGGAATGGTCGTGTTCGACTGTGGCATCATCCCAGGAGTCGGGATAAATGATAATCCTGCTGGGTGTGTGACCGGCGCAGTCGATGATGATGGTGGTGCTGGGTGTGGGTGTGGTGTGGGTCCAGTAGGGTGCGACGAGTAGCCAGCTAATGCGCGTCGTGGTACAAAGCGAGTGGAGGTCTGGACGTGGGTGGAGGGTGGGGTAGTGTGGGTCGGGGATAGTGTAGTATGGGTAGGGGATGATGTAGTATGGATCAGTGAGGGTATAGAATGGGTGGGGGATGGTTTAGAATGGGTGGGGGGCTCCCGTAGGTGGCGATAGGGTAGGTGCGGTAGGGATGAGGGTGGGTGCGGTGGGTGCGAAGAGACCTCCAGGAATGCGATCAAGCACCTGGGACTTCACGGTGTATCGTCCCCGCTTAGCCTTCCCCTTCCTCTTATCATCGCTAGGCGGTGGGGGCGGGGCGACTGTCCTCCTGATGCTGACATATCTATTTTTATAGCACCATTACAAATCAGTGTAAAAACAATAAGTACTCGACATTTAACAGTCTAATCTAAGCAACTATTTTTATAGAACAATAGTTGTCAAGTCTTACATTACATTTCATAAGCAAATATTTAAAATACAATAAAAATAACATAATAGTAAACTTCCTATTCAGACTCGGTATCGTCATCTGATTGTAAGTCCGACTCTTCTGCTTCTTGCATTGAGTCATCACTTTGGATTTCTTCCTCTGATGATGCATGCATGGATGCCTGATTACCAATGACCACTTCTTCCCCTTCGTTTGCAGATCCCAACATGCCAGTAATACGCTCGACCTCAATTACTTCATTGACATGTGACGATTCATCCACCTAGAATGACGTCTCATCCTCTGCATCATCGATTTTTATGCGACCCCTAGGCTTGGTAGTGACTGCAACACACCAACTTCGTTTGTCTGTTCTCATTGCTGGATAAGGGACGTGATAAACTTGTTTTGCATTCTGAGCAATTATAAACAGATCAAACTATTGATATCTTCTATCCATGCGAATGTCCACAGTTCCATACTTGGGATCCACTTTTGTGCCTATCCTCGATGGATCAAACCAGTTACAATAAAATAAGACTACTTTTTTAGGATAAGTAGTAGTATTGTATTGTAACTCATATATGTGTTTTATGACCCCATAAAAACCACCGGTACCATCGTCTGAATTTTCAATCGAAAATTTTACCGTAACCCTCTACCATAAAGTAGACTATGAGTATGATTTTATTTTAATCAAAAACACTTTCTAACTCTCAAATTAAAATACAATTAATTATATTTTAACCGGTGGAACAACATATTAAAATTAGGCTGTTACACTTCCCGGCAGAGGGACACATGAATGAACCGATTACACTGGAATGAGAGGGATCCTGAGACTGTGTACGTATGAGACTATACAGTTGAGAATGACTTATATGAATTAATAGGTACTCCCTCTGGACTCAATTATAAGCAAAAAAGTACCTATATTTTGTGGACTCAAATATAAGCAAAATCCAACCAACTCAAATCTATTTAATGTCAGTATTCCAAAAATCAAGAAAATTAATCAATCCAACCAATTCTCTTTTTACTTTTCCAAAAGCATTGCACACTCCTAAGACAATTAAAAGGTAGTTTATTGATTATAACTCAATTTTTTTAACATAAATCAAGACAATTAAACTAAAGTCTAAAATACCATTTTTGTCCCCTAACTTATTTTTCAGATTCGGTTTGGTCCCTTGACTTTTAAAAGGTTCAATTTGGTCCCTTAATTTGTCTTTGTTGATCCAAATTAGTCATCTCCATCAATAAAGTCAGTAATATTGTTAAATGAGTTTCAATTTGGTCCCTTATGTTTTAAATGAGTTTCAAATTGATCCTTTAAATTGTTAACGAGATTCAAACCGGTCCTTTAAATTGTTAGCGAGTTTCAACACGTTCCTAAAAAAAGTTAACACCGTTACCGATTCATTGACGGATAAGACTAACTTATGCCAACAGACACAAATTAAGGGACCAAATAGAACCTTTTAAAAATTAAGGGACTAAACTGAATATAAAATATATGTTAAAGGTCCAAATTGAACCTTTTAAAAGTTAAGGGTACAAAATGAATCTTAAAAATAAGTTAAGGGATCAAAATGGTTTTTTTAGCCTAAACTAAATTAACTAACTTTCTTAATACGTATGAAATTAGTTAATTTTCTTATAATTGAGTCCAGAGGGAGTATTACCTATACAAATAAGAGGAATCTTCTTTTCAGGAGCTCATCACTTAAGAACTTCAAAGTTAAGCGTGTTTGACTTGGAGCAATTATGAGATGGATGACTTCTTAGGAAATTTTTCCATGAATCTTGTGAGTGAGAACAAAATACACTGAAAAAACTCTTATTAATTTGTAGGGACAATCTTCTATCTATAAAGTAACAAGGGATGTTACAATCCCAAATCACATCCCAAAACAGCTTTTAAAAAAAAAATAATAAGCTCAGCATTATACATTCCTCACGTGATTAATGCCATCGCTGCTGTGATCCTCATGCGTGTCTATGTTTGCTACTCAAATGACTCATTGCGTGATAAGCTATCTAGGATGGTCTCAGGGACTGGGATCGAAGAAGGAAGCGAGAAAAATATCTATATACACTTCTTAATGCCAACCAAAAAAGTTAGGTGTATTTGCTTTATTTTCAATTTTCAATTTTTATTTTTTATTTTTAAAAATAATTATAAAATTGTCACTTTATTTTTATTATGTTCTTGTTTTCAGAAATTTGTACGGGAAATATTTAAAACAATTTTTTTTCCTATTTTTATCGTTTCTTGTATAAATTTCTGAAAACAGGAAACAAAATGAGAACAAGGTGACGGTTTTGTAATTATTTCTAAAAATAAGAAATAAAAATAAGAAACTAGAAACAAAACAAACAGATCCTTAAATACCCTACTTAGAATTTTGGCATGTGTCCTTGATAGAGGGCAAATTGGTCACTCAATCTTCCATCTTCTATCTTCTCTATCTCCCTGTCTTTCTTTGATATCTTCCATCTTTCATCTTCTATCTTTTACTCTTTTTGGTCCATAATATAAGAAATAAATAAATCATTTTTTTTCAAAATATAAGAAACATACAATAATTTTTATACATATAAAATATTAATTTTCAATATTACCCTTATTAATTACTATCATTAATTATAGGCCATCAGAATATTAATTAAATTAGAAAGGATGTTTTTAATTTGGAAATTTATATGAGCATTAATTACAATTAACTCATTCAAATATATTTTCTTGATCTTTGTGTTTTAGGATTTTGTTTCTTATATTATAGATCGAATGGAGTATCTTCTATATTCTCTCTCGTGATCTCCCTTTCTGCTTTTTTATTCTTTTAAAAAATAACTCTTTCTTTCTCAATTTCATTCTTTAACATTTGTATTAGTTTCCATGCTTTATAAATGTGTTAACATTGGTATATAATTTACTTTATATAATTATTTCGTAGGTAAAAAATAAACTGAATAATTTTCAATTTTACTTTCAAAAAAATTTATTGGAACCAACGCAGCACTACTCGTGCGAATTTACGAGTATGCAGCTAGTTAATAAGTAAAATAGCAAGCTGATAATAATAAAATAAAGTGTCATGTTTAGAACATTGGATTTAATTGGCATGCACTGACAGAGTAAGGATTTTTTATACTATCAATCAATCAGAAATTGATATATCATTAAAAATCTTTGACTCTTACTCTAACTACCTTAAAAGTCATATATACTTTGATATTTGATTGGTTGACATTGTAAAAATACTTCACACTGAAGATATATATCAATTAAACTCTAGAACATTCATTAAGAAATACATAAAAAAAAACAAGTTTGTATTAAAAAATTATTTATTTCACTTGTTTATATATTGAATATACTAATTTCTAATGGAATTTTTTTTTATTCCTCGAGACATTCATTAGCAGTTTCATAAAATAAAATACGTCGTTAATTATTGCAGCTAAGGAGAGGGAGGGTGAGAGGGCATGAGAGAAGATAAACGAAAAAACATATAATGATAAAGTAAATAGTATTAATTAATTAAGAAATAAAATGAAAAGCATGGCATTATTTTTAAATTTTCCAACCTAAACTTATTCTAGCGACTCTTTAACCATTGCGCTAACGACATCCTATAATAAATTAGATGGAAGAGAGACCAGCTTTATATGAAGAAGGAATAGCATAGGTGACAAGTGTCATGCGTGAAACAAATTGAGAGGGAAGGTTGGTGGTTTTTGGTAATTCTTCCTTTTGCCTTCAAATTTTGAAAGAGAAAAAATGGATGAAAGTGGGTGAGGGGTATTTGGCTATTTGCACTTTCGGATACACGTAAGGAGTAGCCACGCGTCTCGAAATCAATTATGGGGAAGGTCAGATATTCTGCAAGCGTCAATCACCTTTGACATGCGGTCCCACACGTGTCTAAATATCCCTTGTTACGTAGATCGCTTTCGTTGGACAACTGGAACAGGCAACAATAAAGCGAACCTTCCTTCTCCCCACTCAACAATACATTCTCCCATCACAACCACCCATCACATGCGTCTCTTCCACCTTCTTTTATTTTATGTCAAAAAATCATATTTGGGTTCTTATCTATCATATAATGAATCCAAATAATATAAGAACTCAACCTTCATTTTATTTTAGGGAAAGAACTCATTTTAAATTCTTAAAATGATATTACATATGACCTCATGTGGACCCATTTTACTTCATAACAACCACCTCATTTATCTCCTATGATAATTCTTATAACAACGAGTTCTTATACTAGATATCTACTTTAAGAACAACCATCTGAATGCTCACATATTAATAGCTAAAAGATTAATAAAAAGTTATAATAATATTTTTTTTATGAGTACAAGGGAGTACAGTAACTTCTTTTAAGATATAATTTAATTATATTTATATCTTTTGTTTTAAAAACTATACATACCCATTCTTCTTCACAAAAGGTCAATATAATTTTAGAGTTAGTGTTATTTGAACACAAATTTTAAATATCGTATGTGATAATATAAATATTTATTTCTATCTCTTACTTATTTTTTATCTTCTTTATATACACGCATCTCAAAAATATATTCTAAAAACAAAAATGACACCATAAAGTATCCCCAATTTGTGTAAAAAAACCATTTCCCATAATTTTAATCATCTTCCTACCAAGAGAGAAAGGTGTAGTGATAACTAAATTATAAAGAGTTCAGTATAACTTTCAAAACAAAAAAGATAGTGAAAATAATTAAATCAAAGGTAAAAGAAAGTTTAATATCACCAAAATATTACTTTTGGTGTATGGTTAGTTGTCTAAGAACTATCTTAATTGCATTTTTATTATATACAACTCTCGAGATCAAATAAAAATTTATATACTTAAGAGGTTTAAATTATTTCACTAAAATTAACACATGCTTATTTATTTATTTATTTATTTATTTATTATTTCTATTTATTTACTTTAATATTTATTTATATATTTTAATTATTAAAATTACACCAAAATGAACACGATTTTTTAGAATACTGATTAACATTCTTCTTTTAAATTCTTCTTTTAAATAATAAAATCTAAAATAATTTCATTCGATTATGCTAAATACTATTAATCTAAACATAGCAATAATAAGACAGATCTAGTTTGGAATGTCACAATACTTGTGATATACTCCCTCATATCCACGATATAAGAAACAAAACTCTAAAATACAAAGACCAAATAAATATATTGAAATGAGTTAATTATAATTAATACTCATATAAATTTTCAAAAATACCTCTTCTAATTTTAATTAATATTTGATAGCCTATAATTAATGACAATAATTAATAAGGATAATATTAAAAATTGATATTTAGTATATTTTCAAATTGATCCATGTTTTTTATATTTTGAAAAAAAAAACTCTCGTTTGTTTCTTACACAGGAGAAGTAAATAACAAAAAATTAAGAGTGGAGCAAAGACAAAAGGCGCGTGTTGGGCACATGACGAGTCGGGGGCGTGAAGACCAGAATCAAGGAGGAATCTCGTATTCTACGATGAAGCCACGTGGTGACATCCTCCGGCCGAGTGTCTTAAGAGACCGAAAAGTAGAATACGGAGGAACAAAAATTAAAAATGAAGAAAAGAAAAGGAAAAAGAGGTGGGAAATTATTTAGCTGGTAAGAGCACGACTAAATTCAAACCAAATCAAATTTAGACTTTCCTTTGGCAATTTCAATAAGTTATTTATACTTTATTTAATTATTTTATAGGTTTGTTTGATTAGGTTCTTTTTATAGCTTATTGGAGTTGCTTATAAGTTTGATAAGTAAGTTTATTTTATTAACTTATAATATTTTTTTTATAAACTAATTTATTTAGCTTATGACTAGTAGTTTATAGCTTATTGATTTTTCTCTCATTTTTACTTCATTCATTTAATGAAATCTCAGTCTACCATATCTATTATAAATATGTCATTTTATGTTATTTTATATTTATAAGTCAGTTCAACCGCTAATTTTACCACACTTCAAATTTAATAAACTAGTTTTTCAGTAATCAGCAAGTTATTTTATTTAACACACGACTTATAATTTATAATTTATCAACTTTTTTTTATCATTTTTATCCTTATTAATTTAATGAAATTATCACTTTATCATGTCTTTCATAATTTTGTCATTTTATGATATTTTATATTTATAAGTTAATTTTACGGTTAATTTTATCAAACACTTCAAATTCAATCGATTAGTTTTTCAGCTATTAACTATAAGGTTTCATATAAAAATTAGCTAAATTATTTTTGCCAAATATAGCCTGATAAAAAACTAGTGAGAAGACAGAAAATTTTATGCAAATTTTTGTTGAGTATTTTATTTGCTATTATAAAATTTAACAAATAAGTTTTAATGATAAAAAAATCAACATTATAAAGTTAGGCAATGTTAACCAGTGTCCTTAGGACAATTGTTAATTAATAAAAAGAGTAAATTTATATTGAAAGTTGTGTATATATTATTTTTAAAAATGATATATTTAGTTTTTTTCACAAAACATTGATTTTTTTGGATTCCTTAACCAATATCATTAAAATATTAGTTAGCAATATCTTACAAATTTAAAAGCTAATAGGCAATCTCTATTATTATTAACTTTCTTCCTAAGAAAGTTGGCGGGAAGTTTTATTTCTATTGTCCATGGAGTTTTCTTTAAATATTTTAAATGAATGAATAATAATAAATTATAAGTTCTAAATATGAAATATAGGTAAATAGTAATAAAAAATAAAATAATAAACTAAAACGAGAGGAAAATCCTCTCAATTAATAATAAAAATAAAAATATTTAAAGTATAAAATGATGTATATCATTAATTATAGAAGAATAAAAATTAAAAAATTAAAAAATGAAGATATTGATAATTAGTTTAATAATTTAAATTTAAATATTCATAAAAATAAAAAATGAGATATGAAACGAAAAGAAGATAATAAAAAGAAGTATTTCTCTTACTAGTATTTTTGATTCGCACGGGTTATCAATTACTTTTATTATTGATAGCATTGTTATCACTAAAAACCTGAATCGTGTCTCTATATGTATGAAACTTTTTTTTTCCTTTAACCCAAATTAAGTCCACTATGTCAAACATTTTTTTGACTTATTTCACACTGCTTTCAATATTTCCTTCTCACCCATAATGGTAGTACTCATTCATCTCCAAGACTTTTTATTTATAGACAGAAGTGATCACCAAAAACCTTGAAATAATTTTATCTATAATTTGAGTGCAAAGAATTGAATATTATTTTTATTTTAAAATGATATTACAATACGTAATGTAACACAATGTGTTAAGTATTCCTCTTCGATTATTACTAATGATCAACTAATCCTCTTAAATCATGTGGTGTTGACACGTGTCACTTTATTAGAAAATCATCAATTCCCCTTATTAATTAGTAAGATATAGATTTATTATTTAAAATAGAAAATACAAAGGCAATGATGTAGGAAAAAATAGATTAGAAAATATGAATAGCTCTACCTCTATTTATGTCAATTCAGATATTGTCGTGTTTGACTCCCAAAACATTGTACCCTTACCGGTTTGTAAATATTTTAAAACAAATAAATAAATTTTAGAAAATAAAAAATAATAATAATAAAAATTCATCACTTGACATGTGGCTTGCACCATTGTGCTACACTAAAATCAGCATTTGCCCTTATTAATTAGTATAGATATATATTTATTATTTAAAATAGAAAAAATAAATGCAATGGTAAAGAAAAAAAATACAAAATATGAATAGCTTTGCCTATATTTATGTCAATATAGATATTAGAAAAATAAAAAAGTAAATAAGAAAGAAATAATATTTCAAAAAAATTTAAAAAAAAATTAGAAAAGTATATAAAAAAATAGGAAAATAATAATTAGAAAAAAATATTTAAAAAAATATAAAAATAAAATTAATTAGAAAACAAAAATATTTTAAAAAAAATCAGTTATAAAAATAAACATTTTAAAAAAATTTAAATTATAAAAAAACTAATTCGTAGAAAAAAAAAATTTAAAAAATATTATAAAGAATATATGTTTAAAAATCAATAAATAAATTTAATAATCCAAAATAATCCACCAGTTGACAACTCCTTCTACTGTTATAGGAACGATAGAAGAAAAGTTGTTAACTGATAAAGTGATATACATATTGAATACTAAAATGTATATAAATATTAAAATATAGTAATTGGTTCGGTTCAACAATAACCGAATTAATGACCATTGAGTTTGGTTCAATTCGGAGTCGTAAAAAATACATTTTTAATAAAAATTATATAGAATATATGCTTAAAAAATTAATAAATAAATTTAAATAATCCAAAATAATCCACCAGTTGACAACTCCTTCTACAGTTTTAAAAAATAAATAAATAAATTTAAATAATCTAAAATAATCCACCAGTTGACAACTCCTTCTACTGTTACAGGAACAGTAGAAGAAAAGTTATTAATTGATAAAGTGATATACATATTGAATATTAATATATGTATAAATATAAAAATATAGTAATTGGTTCAATTCCAAAATAACCGAATTAATGACCATCGGGTTTGGTTCGATTCGGAGCCGTGCACAAAAAAGAAAAAAAGAAGCAATTTAATTGATAGTTTCGGATTTTCAAATTCATCGAATTATTGGTTCGAGTATTACGATCCTAAACTTTTTCGAAGAACACGATAGCTTTGCCACCTTTTCTTATTAAAAATATTTAAAAACAAAAAAAAATTATAAACTTTAAAAAGTCAATAGCAATATTCGAACCAATTAAAATTGGTTAGTTTGATTCGATTCGAACCAAAAAATATTAATATATATATATATATAAATAAAAATATATATAAAATATTAAATTTTAAACTATTAAATTATATATACATTAAAATATAAGTATATAAAAATTAAAACATCAAGAACACGATAACTCTACTTTTACAGCTTGCCAATTTATTATTGATCGACAGTGTAAAAAAACTCTACACTGTCAGTTTATACTAATAAATTTTTAAAAAAAGTATCATCAAAAAAATTATCAAGAAAAAAAGTTTAAAAATTAAGGAAAACCTAAAAAAAAAATAAAAAATTAATAATAAAAGAAAATATATATTAAAATAATTAAAAGGAAAAAGAAAAAGTAAAAGTAAATTAGAAAAAAATTAAACGAAAAATTATTAGAAAAAAATTTATGAAAAAGATATTTTAAAAAATTAGGAATAAAATAGATTTAAAAAAATTAGAAAAATAAAATTAATTATAAAAAATATAAATTAATTGTAAAAATATGTATATTTAAAAAATATAAAAAAATAGGGAAAAATATATTTTAAAAAATTATAAAAAAATTGAACTAGAAAAAAATATTAGAAAAAATATTATAAAAATGTATATAAAAAATATTTTTTAAAAATTAGGAAAATAATAATTATAAAAAATATTCAAAAAAATTAGAAAAATAAAATTAATTAGAAAACAAAAATATTTTAAAAAATCAATTATAAAATAAACATTTTGAAAAATAAATAAATTAGAAAACAACTAATTCGGGAAAAAATTAAATTTTTAAAAAATATTATAAATAATATATGTTTAAAAAGTAAATAAATAAATTTAAATAATCCAAAATAATCAATCGGTTGACAATTCCTTCTACTGTTGCAGGAACAATAGAATAAAAGTTGTTAACTGATAAAGTGATATACATATTGAATATTAAAATATAGATAAATATTAAAATATAGTAATTGGTTCGATTCCAAAATAACCGAATTAATGACCAATGAGTTAGGTTTAATTCAGAGACGTGCATAAAAAATAAAAAAACGAACCAATTTAATTGGTTGGTTCGGATTTTCAAATTCATCGAATTATTGGTTCGAGTCTTACGACTCTAAACTTTTTCGAAGAACAGGGTAGCTTTGCTACCTTTCCTCGCTAAAAATATTTAAAAACAAAAAAAAAGTTATAAACTTTAAAAAGTCAATAACAATATCCGAACCAATCAAAATTGATTTGGTTTCATTCTGTAACGCCATTCGTTACATTAGTAACCCAAATTAATTTCAATAAAAATCCTTCAAAACATTTAATTAAAAAACACAAGTCATAAAATTTTTCTCAAATAACTAAGTATGAAAATACCTCGTATTAAATAAAATAATAGTATTTACAAAGTATTGAAAAATATTATTAAATCCAATCATTTGAAAAAAAACTAAAAGCCTCAAAACCGGACGTCTAATTACAATCTGAGAAAAATAGTATGTAAACCAAAGAACGTTGTCCGCATAATACTCTAAACCATACTACATTACTAACCAACTAGCTAATCAAAGATAACTCTTCAGATCTCTGGATCCTCAACAGCGATGTCCTCGGCTCGAAAAACAACACTTATAATGAGATATAAAATCTCAGTGTACAACAATACATTTATAAAATGTTTCGAAAAATAGTGTTGTTCTCAGCCGGCGCGGTAACCGGAAAACTGTCCACGGTACCCGCTAATTTTTCCAAAATAATATATAAAAAGAATACTTTTAATAACAACAAAAATCTCATCAACTCAATAGCATATAACGTAACAACAACTTATTTCAATGTATTTCATTCCACATACCAAGTAAATTCTAAATTAATCCAAGAGGCTCGAAGGCCTCATAACTAAATTGGTCTCTTGCCAGCATGCCATAAATCTCACACATCACACGACAATGGCGTCCCATTGCCCACCCCTACTCGTGAGGAATGTTTCGATGTCACCCTCCTGTCGGGGACATTTCGATACCTCCCATGTGCACATGGCGGTATTTCTCCCTTTTCGACACCCCAACGTGTGACGGTGTTACTTTCGATACCCCTTTTAGGCGGTATTGCTCTTTTTTGACATCCCAATTATATGTGGATGTTACTTTCGATACCCCATTACGGTGGTATTACTTTTCGATACCCCTATCATAGGTGGTATTGCGGCAAACATCATACAGCATATTATAACTCAAATATGTCATGTCTCATGCATGTAACAAACTATTTTCCATGAATTAAACAAATACATTTATCCCAACAACAAACAATCACGAATATCACAATATATCATACATGAATAAGCATCTTACAACATCAATGAATCAATTTATTCCCCTTTTAACAAAAACCCCCAATTTTATCAATTAGGTTACTGACAATATGCATCAAATCAATTAAAAACTCTCAATTTCATGTGGTAATTCATTGTCAACACAAACAATCATATATACCATGGAAAGGGTTCGTAAAAAGTATTGTTACTCACCTCTTGAAGACCTCCAAATAGCTCTAAGCGTTTCCTAACGTTTGCCAAGAGTTATCATCATCTTCCTCTTCCTAGACTCCCTCTTCAACAACTATCTCTTCTTAATCCTCGAATTTCTTCTCTTCTTAGTCGTTTATGAGTTTCTAGTTGTAATTAGGATTCAAAAACGCACCCTAAGAGTGTTAAGATTCTATTTATAGGGCCCCCAATAGCCCAAAACGTGTAAAAACGTGCTAAGCCCGCTTACTCTGCATATGGTGCTACATTTCGCACATATCTTGAGTTATAGACATTCAAAAATTATAAATTTTATATCGTTGGAAAGATAAAAGAATTTTCTACAACTGTTATGAAGACCACAAAATCTGAAACCGACATTTAGATAATCAAAACGTGGATAGAATTTTAAAAAATGGTTCTGGCGTTGGAACATGAATAGTGTGTACGAATTTGGTCATAACTTGATTTACAAGAATCCAATTTGGACGAATTTGGTGTCTATGGAAAGCTAAGGGACAGGGCTATATTTCTTATGCAGATCTCGAATTCAAAAAAGTTCTCTTTGGTTACGAAATATACATATGAAGTTAGGTATCTAGTCACATTATGCGAAATTGGGCTTAAAACACTCAAATTATCTATTTATAATGGGTAACACAGCATGGGCCTTGATATGCTTATGTTTCCTATCATTATTGCCTCAATAATTTAGTCCAGGGTAGGCTCTTATCCTTATTTTTATCTTATTTTTTAAAAATCAATTTTACATTATTGTGGAACCCACTGGATTTTTATTATAAAGAAAACAATTATAACAAACTCTTATACTACCCTTTTTTTATTAAAATAATTATATTTGAATTTTTAGGATGTTACACATTCGGTTCGAATAGGAAAAAAAAATATATAATATAAAAAATATTAAATTATATAAACATTAAAATAGAAGTATGTAAAAATTAAAACATCAAGAACATAACAACTCTACTTTTACTGTTTGCCAATTTATGATTGGTTGACAGTGTAAAAAAACTTTACACTATCAGTATATACAAATAAATTCAAAAAAAAAAGTATTAGCAAAAAAAAAATTTATTAGGAAAGAAATTTTAAACATTAAGGAAAACGTAAAAAAAAATATAAAAACTAAAAAAAAAATTAAAGCTTTTTTAAAAAAAGCAATTTTTTTATTTAAAAAATAATAATTTTTTTAAAAAAAAACAAAAAATCCTAGTGTTGACATGTGTATGTATAGTAAAATTGTTTATCCAACTTTTATATTAGTATAGAAGTTGACAACTCCTTCTACTGTTATAGGAACGGTAGAAGAAAAGTTGTTCATTGATAAAGTGATATACATATTGAATACTAAAATATATATAAATATTTAAATATGGTAATTGGTTCGGTTCAAAAATAACCGAATTAATGACCATTGAGTTTGGTTCAATTCGGAGTCGTAAAAAAATAAATTTTTAAAAAATATATGTTTAAAATATAAATAAATAAATAAACTCCTTCTACTGTTACAGGAACAGTAGAAGAAAAGTTATTATTTGACAAAGTGATATACATATTGAATATTAAAATATATATAAATATTAAAATATAGTAATTGGTTCTATTCCAAAATAATCGAATTAATAGGTTCTGGAGATAAAATTTTAAAACTTGTATCAAAGATGAGAAACTTTTATTCCGATTTCAACATTCCCGTGGATAGTAGTTTTTTAAAACTTGTATCAAATGCTATCTTAGGAGAATACTAACCAGTATCCTTAGAATACTAATTAAGGATTTAAAAGGAAAAAATTTAGTTTAAAACTTGGTACATTTCATATTTTAAATTTTTTAATAGATTTTTACTTTTTATTTTTTATTTTCTTAACTTGTGTTTGAAGGGTATGGCTAGTATGATAGTTTCTTTTATTCGATAGCGAGGGAAGACAGGTGAGAAAAAAATGAAAATTGATTTTAATGGGATGATATAATTGACCCAAATTACTCCATAATATCTCTAATGCATTAACAATATGATGAATGCACATCTCTTTCTACCACCTTTTCTTTCTCTCTTCTGAATACACATTCTAAATTTTTAAAGGAGTCTAATCTGAAATTTAACATGTAGGAGTTGATTAGAACATAGAGCGAGAATGAATAGAGAGGACCACATGCGTGTCAGAAAAGGAACTACCTTTCAACCTACCGTGGAACCAAACGATTAGTCCACGTACTCCTTTTCAGAAAGGAGACACACCACGTGTTGTCCAAACATCACCATCACGATCAGATGAACGGTAGAGATCGCATCTCGGAATTAAATCCTGCCCAAAATGGGGACGGGCAGGCTGCCCGTGAGTGAATATGCATAACCCCGCTCTCACTAGAAAAGCTTCTCCCCCTACCCCATTCCACCGGGTCCTCCTCCTCCCTCCCTCGCTCACTCTCTCCTTCAATGCTTCACCCTTTTCTGCTCTCTTTCAAATCTCAGTTCATTCGAAACCACAGCAAAACCAATCACTAGTGTTGTGTTGCGTTAATGCATAGAATCTGTAGTAACTGAATTAGTTTGAAAAATTCGGTGTGTTATAATAAGTTAGAACTTATAATTGTGTGTTGTTTTAAATGAATATTTGTTGTGGTGTTATTGGAGATGGGGAAACCCCAACTCCAATTGAACCAACCTCACGCCCAACAAGACCTCGTGGCTTGGACTTGTTTCCGTTAAAATACATGGCTGACGTGGCAGTCCCTCCGCCGGGGAAACGGCCGAGGCTCAACCGCTCCGCCTCTTCGCCGTCGCACCGCCCAAGGGACTGCCAAAACGCAGTCGAGAATTGCAAATCATCCATGAACGACAACGACAGCGGCGAGAAGAAGGAACAACAATCCAAGGTAGACGAACAAGTCGTTCCGGGAACTGTTTCTTCTTCCAATGAGGAAGATGAAAAGAGTCCTAAGTTTGGAGTAATTTCGGTTTGTGGTAGAAGAAGAGACATGGAAGATTCGGTTTCGGTGCGTCCTTCCTTCTGCAATGGTTATCCAAACTTCCACTACTTCGGCGTTTTCGACGGTCACGGTTGCTCACATGTAACTAACTGACTAACTAACTACTCTATCATCGTTTTTGTTACTAGTATCAGATCTGGTTATGGCTCTGGTTCTTAGGTTTTGTGAATTTCTACAGGTAGCGACGATGTGCAAGGAGAGGCTGCACCAGATTGTGGAGGAAGAGATTCACGTAGCGCGAGAGAAGAATCAGGAATCGGAATGGAAACTGGTGATGGAACGTAGTTTCGCTCGCATGGACGATGAGGTTCAGAGTTGGAGCCAGAGCAATAACCGGAGCTTCACTTGCAGGTGTGAGCTCCAGACTCCGCACTGCGACGCCGTCGGATCCACCGCCGTCGTCGCCATCGTGACTCCTGACAAAATCATCGTCGCCAACTGCGGTGATTCCCGCGCCGTTCTTTGCCGTAACGGCGTCGCCATCGCACTCTCCTCTGATCACAAGGTCGGTATTTTTTTTTTCCTTTTTCTGTTCCTTTTTCTCGAGAAACAAACAAAATTGTTTAGAAAAGCTGGTTTTATTGGCGCGTGGTGTCCACGTGTTCTAACCGTTATGATCCGTTATTGTGCAGCCCGACCGACCCGACGAGATGACCCGGGTCCAAGCAGCCGGAGGGCGTGTGATTAATTGGGATGTTCCCAGAGTCCTTGGAGTGTTATCGATGTCCAGAGCAATAGGTGAGTGGGTGCGCACGTTAGCGCTAAATTATTCCATTTGAACTCGCGCCGCTGCGCATTTTAGCAGAGGCGGTTCTAAAGTTCACGTTTTTTTTCTGTTGCGTTTTTTTTTTCAGGAGACAATTATCTGAAGCCTTACGTGATTTCGGAACCGGAGGTGAAGGTAACGGAACGGAGTAAAGAGGATGAGTGTTTGATACTGGCGAGTGATGGGTTGTGGGACGTGGTGTCGAACGACACCGCCTGTGGGGGTGGTGAGGATGTGTCTCAAGGCGGAGAGGCCGGCATCGCCGCCGGGGTCTCTGGAGAGTGAGGTGGTGGTAGACGGTTCCGACAAGGCGTGTTCCGATGCTTCCATTCTGCTGACCAAGTTGGCATTGGCAAGGCATAGTTCGGATAATGTGAGCGTGGTTGTGGTTGATTTGAGGAGAGATCAGCAACAATCCAAATGCGAAAACGTCAACAACAACAAACAACAACAGCCTTAATTAATTTAATGGTGGCAAGAAAACAGACCTAATGAATGAAATTGTCCTTTGAACCAAATGGGGGCAACACTCCATTTTGGGGACTCCGTTAAGAAAAATGGAAAGGAAATGGACGGGTCAGGTATCTTTTGCTTATTCAATGTGATTGTAAATGGGATTTCATGTTAGAGTGAGTAAGAAAATTGTTAAAACTATGGGAATTGAAAAAAATTATAGGAAAATTGTAGTGGTGGGAGAAATATTTGTGTCAACAAAGGATTAAAATCAGCCGGTTGATACACTTTTCTTTGTCCATGATCGAATCTATAAATTGGATTTTGGTTTGGTTCATGTTCATTATTGTGCCAATTCTGTTGTTTGGTTTTCACAAATTATTAAATTATGAGGTTAATTATGCAGAAATAAATTTTTTAAAAAATTGTTACGTAGAATATAAAAGATAAATCCTCGAATAAGTTTAATCACAATATTTTTTTTAACCTATTTGATTTATAAAATTTTTTATTCTTTTCCTTTACAAGTTAATCATTATTAGAAAATATATTTATCTAAAATTTTTTTGTTGGCAATCCTGCCTATTTTGTGCTTTGTGACAAAGTTAAACATAGCCGGTTTCAAGCCCGGATAAAAGGAGAGGGTTGTGTTAGGCCATCGATCGTCAACGTAAAACTTAGTCGAATCTCTATGACATGGATCAACGACGTAATAATGCTAATGTTAGGTCGTTCCCAAGAAGCAACGCGCTGTATAGCTCGAGTACAGTGTCAAAAGAGCAAGGGTCGCTGCATCGCCGTCTGGATGTAGTGACAAATAAGCAAGGGTTCCTACATTTTTGTGAACGAGTGTTGGTAAAGAAACTAGCTTACGAGAGTAGGATTCGCTTTGGAACTTGGAATATAGGCACACTTACAGGTAAATCAATGGAAATAGTTGATACTATGATTAGGAGGAGGATCAATTTCATGTGCCTACAAGAAACTAAGTGGGTGGGAGAAAAGGCAAAGGAATTAGACTCTTCGGGTTTTAAGCTTTGGTACACTGGCAAAGTAAAATCGAGAATGGGGTGGGCATAATTGTGGATAAATATTGAAAGAATGATATTGTGGATGTAAAAATGGTTGGAGATAGGATCATTGCCCTAAAATTTGTAGTGGAACAAGACACCTTTAATGTGATTAGTGCTTACGCACCTCAGGTAGGGTTAGAAGAACACTTCAAGATAAAATTTTGGGAGGATTTAGAAGGCCTAATTCAGGAAATATCGCTAGGTGAAAAGATTTTCTTAGGAGGTGATCTAAATGGGCATGTAGGGAGGGCACCTAGAGGTTACGACGGTTTGCATGGGGGATATGGCCTAGGGGAGGTAAATGGTGAGGCAAGTCTATTTTGGACTTTTCATCTGCCTTCGATCTTACTATAGCCAATACGTGTTTTAGGAAACGTGAGGAGCATTTTATCACGTACAAAAGTGGGGTGACAAGCTCTCAAATAGATTTCTTTCTTATTAGGAGATCGGATAGAAAGATTTGCTTGGACTGTAAAGTCATACCTGGAGAGAGCTTGACTACCCAACATAGAGTCTTGGTCATTGATGTAAGAGTTAAAAGGAGTGTGAAGAGAAGATGCCACAAAAAGGTTTCAAGGATCAAGTGGTGGCAACTGAAGGGTGAAAAACAAAGGATCTTCCAACACAAGGTTTTGGAGGGAGGATTTTGGGAGGCAAACGGAAGTGCAAATGATATGTGGGACAAGATGGCCAAGGGGATTAGGAAGGTAGCTATAGAGACGCTTGGTGAATCAAGAGGATTCGGACCTAAGGGTAAAGAATCCTGGTGGTGGGATGAAAGTGTGCAAGCTAAGGTTCGGGTTAAAAGGGAATGTTTTAAAGCTTGGTCTTTATGTAGAAATGCTGAAAATTGGGAAAATTATAAGGTGGCCAAAAAAGAGACCAAGAAGGCAGTGAGCGAAGCTAGAACTAAAGCTTTTGACGGGTTGTACCAATCCTTAGGCACCAAAGATGGTGAGAAATCTATTTATAGGCTTGCTAAAAATAAGGAAAGAAAGACAAGAGACTTGGACAAAGTGAAGTGTATTAAGGATGAAGAAGGTAAAGTTTTGGTTAAGGAACAAGATATTAAAGATAGATGGAAGAATTATTTCCACAAGTTATTTAATGAAGGATTTGAAGTTTTATAATGCTCACAGGTGCTTGACATCAGAGAGGAGGACTAAAATTACACTTTTTATCATAGAATCCAATAGCACGAGGTAAAAGAAGCTTTGAGAAGGATGGATAATGGCAAGGCAGTTGGGATCAGGACAATATACTGTGGAGGTATGGAAGAGTCTAGGAAATAGAGGCATTAGTTGGCACACGAAGTTTTTTAACGAGATTATGAGGTCAAAGAAAATGCCGGACGAATGGAGGAGAAGCACTTTAGTTCCGATTTACAAGAACAAGGGAGATATACAAAATTGCGCAAATTATAGGGGATTAAGCTTATGAGTCATACTATGAAGCTATGGGAAAGGGTGCTTGAACGGAGACTAAGAAAAGAAACCAAAATCACTGACAACCAATTTGGTTTTATGCCCGGGAGCTCGATCATGGAAGCTATTTACTTGCTACGACGAGTGATGGAACAATATCGAAGGGATCAAAAAGATTTACACATGGCCTTCATTGATTTGGAGAAAGCGTATGATAGGGTGTCAAGAGAGATTTTGTGGAAAGCCCTAGAAAAGAAAGGTGTTCGGATTATCTATATTCGAGCTATCAAGGATATGTATGAGGGGGCCACGACTAGTGTGAGAACGCAAGGTGGAGCCACAGAAGATTTCCCAATAACCATAGGTCTGCACCAAGGGTCAGCTTTAAGCCCCTATATTTTTACCTTGGTCTTGGATGTACTTACGGAGCACATTCAAGAGCCAGCACCACGATGCATGCTTTTCGCAGACGATATAGTCCTAGTTGGAAAGTCGAGAGATGATATAAATGGAAGGTTGGAGACTTGGAGACAAGCTTTATAAGCACATGGCTTTCGCTTGAGTAGAAGCAAGACGGAGTATATGGAATGTAAGTTTAGCAAAAAGCGAAACACCTCTAGCTTAGAGGTGAAAGTTGGAGACCACAACATACCACAAGTCACACTGTTTAAATATCTTGGGTCTATTATACAAAATGACGGAGAAATTGAGGGAGATGTAAACCATCGAATTCAATCAGGGTGGTCGAAATGGAGGAAGGCTTCGGGTCTTTTGTGTGATAAAAAGGTACCTCTTAAGCTAAAGGGAAAATTTTACCGTACAACTATTAGACCGGCGATGTTGTATGGGACGGAGTGTTGGGCAGTAAAAAATCAACACGAGAGTTAAATCAATGTAGCAGAGATGAGAATGTTGCGCTGGATGAGCGGAAAAACTAGACGTGATAGGATTAGGGATGATAGCATTAGAGAGAGTTGGGGTAGCACCTATTGTAGAAAAGATGGTTGAATCTCGACTTAGGTGGTTTGGGCATGTATGGAGGAGACATTTAGATTCTGTAGTAAGGAGAGTGGACCAAGTGGAGGACAATCCAATAGTTAGAGGTAGAGGTAGGCCAAGAAAAACAATAGGAGAAACTATTAAGAAAGATTTGGAGGCCAATGATTTAACTATTAACATGATTCATGATAGAACACTGTGGCGCCGTATGATCCATGTGGCGAAGCCCCACCTAGTGGGATAAGGCTTGGTTGTTGTTGTTATAATTTTTTTGTTGGCAAAATATTTATCTATCATATTTTATCTCCTCTCTTCAAAATCTATTTGATTTATTTATCCTTTTTTTTTATGAATGATTAAAGTAATCTTTTGGTCCCTAAACGTGACACTGATTTTCAATTTGGTCCTTATACGTAAAAGTTATCAATTTGGTCCCTATACATGACACTAGTTTTTAATTTGGTTCTCACCGCTAATTGGTCCCTATATAAGAGGACCAAATTGTAAATTATTGTCACATGTAGGGACCAATTCAATAAAAAAAATTTGAAATCGATCCTTACATGTAACAATCATTATTGACGACGGGGTCCTTATATGTGATAATAATTTACAATTTGGTTCCTCTTATATAACGACCAATTAATGGTGAGGACCAAATTGAAAATCAATGTCATGTATAGGGACTAAATTGATAATTTTTTACGTATATGATCCAAATTGAAAATCAGTGTCACGTATAGGGATCAAATTGAAAATCAGTGTCACGTATAGGGACCAATTATCCCTATATAAGTGAACTATTTCTATAAAATATATGTATATATCATACTGATATTTTTATTTTCTCTTAAAAATCTATTTGATTTATTTATCCTTTTTTTTCATGCATGTTAACTATTTATAGAACATATTTATTTGTAATTTTTTCTTCTCAATTAACCACTTTTAAAAAAATATATTTATCTATCACATTTTTTTTCTTCAAAATCTATTTGATTTATTTCTGTTGAAAATAAAAGCAGAACATAGAGGCAGGGAGTGAGGGAGACGAATTACACTTATACGAATGAGAGTATAAATTTTTTTTTAGATAAGCCAAAGGTATATAAGATAGAGTACAAGGGATACTCAACCCATATACAAAGAAAGTGTTAATGACAAGCCTTTCGGCCCTACCCTGATAACAGAAGGCAAAAAAAAAAAAACCTAAGTCCAGATGCAAGACAGAAGGAAGAAATGATGATCCAGCCAGATTGGATGCAACAAATCGGATTTAGGCACCAGTCTCTGGAGGAGAAACCAACCTCTGTAGTCGATGCCCTGCACCAGCTCCATACCTTCCATAGGATTTAAGGAGTATAAATGTTAGGATGGATTGTGCTGAAATATCTCTGTGTTTTCTTTTTTTAATAATTTGATTGAATGCTCAAATTTAAATATAAATTATTGTAGTTAATGCTAAAATCATTCACCCATAGAAAATTGACATGATTGTGGCAATTAAAAGCTGGATATAAAAACCTTTCATAATTATGCAAAAAAATCGTTAGGTGTATAAATATTTTTTACGAAATAATGCATTAAATATGAAATGCCTGAGGAGATGATACTTGAAAGAGCATTCAATGAGTTTTATTCGTAAATATATATAGTATAGATATATATGATATATGAGTAGAGTATTTAAAATAATCATTAGATATATTATTAAAAACCTCAATGATTCATATTGAGTAGTGCAAACGATTTTTTAAATTTTTTAATTTTAAATTACCATCCTACCCCTCCTTCATGCCTCCCAATTAGCCACCACTGTCTCATCTCCATCCCTCTACCCCTCACTGTGATCAACTAGCCACTGCACACCTCCTATCTTACTTTTTCAAGTTTCAACTTAATTACAACCTAGCAATGCAACTTGAATCACAACTCCATCCATCTTGACAAATTCTTAATCACAACTCAACCAGCCACTGCACACCGCACTTCTCATCTCCATCCCTCTACCCCAACCTGAATAATAAACCAGAACCCAGCAACCCCAACCCTATCCTTACCACCATCATTCGTTGAATATTACCAACAGAGCTGAGGCGCAGATAACAGTCGTGGGTGGTGGCGCTCCAGTTTCAAACGGAGCTCTCGAAGAGGATCCGGGTCTCAACGGTGGTCTGTGACGGGGCGACGACAGGGTTGTGATGGACTGAAGCAAGAGGTACGCGAGACAGTAGTACAATGGCAGTAGAGCAGATGCTGAGCGGCGTCGTGGGACGCGGAGGGTCTCGGACGCAGCATCGACGACGAAGGTCGTTGGTTGTCACGGGTTGCTACTATGGGTCCTTTCTTGGTGGGTTTTATTGAGGTTGGATGGGATGGTCGATGGGATGGTGGTGGTGGCGGTGGATGGTTGGATAGGGTGGTTGGTGGGGTGGTAATGAACGGTAGGCAGAATTTGATAAGGATAAAATTGGTTTTTCACATGATTAATAAATGCCTCACCCATGTGCCATATGTCTACATGCTTTATGCTGGACATTACCTACATGTTAGCGAGCATATTAGTTGGATAATGATTTAGATAGATGAAGATGGTATGTCCTTTATGTGGCAATATATATTGGAGTCACGTGAGAAGACAAACCGAGTTTTAAAAAAAATCAAAAATTGATATTTTTGTTCTTTCTCTGTGAGTCTTCTTTTCCAAGAGTTGTCGACAGTCTTGGATGATCCTTGTCTAATCCACTAACTAATCTAGTAACTGATATAACATGAAGGGGTCCAGATCTAATAGACCTAGGGGGCAGCTGATTACTAGATTTCACGAAGGCTGGTTGCGTGTTATGTGGAAGAGGGCGATTTAGTTATGATGGTTGATTTGGAGCGCAAAGGGTTATATGTGTTTCTTTGATATGAGGAAAATGGATTTGAAATAGAAATGGAAGAAAAACTGGAAGAGGGAAGAGAAGATATGTGCTAAGAATAAATGGAGATGGAATGGATGATTTCTAATAAGAAAAGCTTTCCCCTTATTCTCTATCCATAAATAACAAAAAATGGATTCATGGTGATATTTTGGGGGAGTATTAGCTGCTAGTTAATGAAGAAAAAAGTGTATAAGTGAGTTCTTTTGTTCACGTAGAAAACGTCACGCCCCTTGAAGTAGCAACCACTCAACTAGTCTTTTAAATGTCATTCACGTCATGTCTTCTCCGTAACTTTGTCTTGTATTGGAGAAGGGTCATATGCTGTGATATGCAAACCTTGTGGGAGAAGACATGCTGAGGAGGGACTAACAATTTGATTCGATCTCTTATCTTATTTTTTAAATTTAATTTGGTCCTTCATATGAATCTAGAACATACTGTTACATGGAGAACATGTTAGCTCAGTTGTCCAATTTATCGATTAATTGCACGTATGTTAAAATTAACAGTGTAACAAAAAGGATAAAATTGATTAACCGTTAAGACTTCAAAGAATCACAAGTTTTTTTCTTTTTAAGGTAGAGCACTAGTCAAATTCAAAATATAAGATAAAGGATCCAAAATATAATTTAGCCAAAATTTTAAATGTTCAAACTATAGGTTTTCTAGTTCTCTGTTAAGAACCGACTTCACACATTCTATTGATTGGTAAATAAGTTAATAGACAATTATTCATCTTATTTGTAGTTAAATAAATAGCTAACAAGTGTCCCAAGAATGTCATTTATGGAATCCAAACAAAATAATTATTTATTAAAAAATTAAATATTTGTTTAATTTAAATTTTTTAAACAATGTTCTTATGACACTTGTTATCATTTGTCATAAAATAAAGGATGAAATCACGAAAATCATCTTAACTAAACCCATACTACACGCATCTATCATCCACTTGCATCACAATTCCCAAGTCTTGCAGTTTCTAAGATCTAACCAAACATATTGATATCTAGGATGGAAAACTAGTTATCGGTGTTTTGACCTCTATAGTGCAATTTATTTAGCAAAATACTAATTTGGTGCAAGTTAAAAAGAATTTATCTTATTTGGGGTAAGACGTACATGAGATATACGACTTTGAAGTTACATACCATGTATGACTTCACTTTTGTTTTTTCTAATAAAATAATAGAAGTCGTACTTGCCATATACGACTGACTTTTTTATTTATTTATAGTTTTGTGAAAGTTGTATATGGTACATACAACTTTGCATGAAAATTTAATTTTGTTGATGCAAACTACATGAGTCTTATGCTGTGTAAACGACTTTTGTATGTTTTTTTTCCCAATTGTGAAAGTCGTATACTATATGTATGACTTTGCATGTATTTTTTCCCACAACGTAAATTATGGTTTAATAATAATCGATTTTTTTTTACATTAAGAGTCTAATGGTAGGATGAAGTTCCACGATGAGGTCGTCGTCTCACACGTGACAGTTTTACTCTACAAGGTTGCTCCACGTCTTGTGCCCGTGCACCTCTTCCCCTGACACTACCATATATTATCCTCTCTCTAGATGGTAGGTGTGTCGGTTCATCCTCTTGGTGATTATCATCACTACCACGAGCATCAGGATTATTACCATCCTCACCATTGTCACCATCACCACTGTAAGTATTCATGTCCTATGTTTCAAATGATATGGTTGGGCAATAATCTTCCATTGGTGTTTGGTGATATGTCGATAGTAGTGTATCAAAAGTAGTTCAGAAAATTGATGGATTTGATTTACAAAAGTTGGAACCAGATGGGACATTCTTGAATGAATATTGTGTCATGTATCCATTTGAGGTGCCTCGATCTGCAAGTATATTTGAGTTTGTGGTGGAGATGGTGCATCGGATACTCTAAAATGTTGAGTAGGTCTAGCTTCTTCATGTTCCTTTGAAACGACGATAGGTGGATGTCATCAAAGGCACGTAACATGTCGATACATATAGTGTGCCTTATTATATAACTCATCCCACCATTAGACTTTTAATGTAGAAAAATCAATATTGTTAATCATAATTTTATTAAATTCAGTATATGTGTGCCTTTTTGGTGTTTAAAATGTAATTTACGTTGTGGAAAAAATACATGCAAGGTTGTAATTTACGTAGTGTACGACTTTCACAATTAAAAAACAAACAAAAGGCATATTCACAATATACGACTCATGTAGTTTATGTTTAAAAAATAAAAAAATTTACGCAAAGTTGTACGACTTTCACAAAACTTAAAAAGTATAAAATAAAGTAAAGACCCATTTTGGTCCCTAACAAAAGATACGGTGCCCATTTCAAGTCATGACAAAAAAAACTACTCTGTTAATCCTTAACAATTACTAATATGGGACAAGTTAGTCCCTACATTGGCTTTCGTTACCCATCCTCCGTTAATTTGATAACATGGCCGTTAACGGCGCGCACTATTCGTTACTTTGCCTAGGTGTATTAATTTTTTTTCTTCAATTTTTAATGCTTCAAAGGGACAAAACATTGTCGTTTGTCCCTGACAAAGGAAGAAATCAACATCTTCTTCTTCTTCCTTGACTTAGCAGCCCCACCCCAAACAAGAACCCTAATTTTCTAACCAGCAATTTTCGCCCCAATCTCATGGTTAAGAACCGTATTATTTCCCTCATCAATCGACAATAACCCACGATAATATCCCCATCAATCTTCCTCATTTTGGTATATGTGATTCATGCAATTGTGTTTATGGGGTTTGTGTTTTGGTGATTTTGATTTCAGGGTACATGCAATCAAACTTTATTTTTTGGGAACAAGTCTAAGAGAAATTAAGGAGGAGGACTCGTTTTCTTTGGGGGTACACTTTGGAACAGGAACCGAATTACTCGGTTTAACTCAAAAGCTTTGCCTTTAAGGTGCTCTGCTCAAGAAATTGCTAGAGTGTAGGGGTGTGAGCAGATTCAAGTAGATGAACAATCTGGATTGGTTGACAAGCCTGTCTTGGATGTTTTTCATATGTATCGCGTATTTGTTATCCAAGAAAGTGCGGCTGCTGAACTTCTCAAGGAAGCTCAAACAAAAAAAATCTCTAATCAGATTGTTGACTTACAAACAGAGCAATGCTATAATGTTGGCATTGATTCACAACTTTATATTGTGGGTTATTGTGCATATTCATGGGGGAAATAATAGGGTTCTTGACTATGAGATTTGGGCAAAAATTACAGGTTAGCAAAATTAGGGTTCTGTTTGGGGCGAGGCTGGCTGCTATGTCAAGGAAGAAGAAGAAGAAACGAGGAGCCATTAACGACCATGTTATCAAATTAACGAAGGATGGGTAACGGAAGTCAACGTAGGGACTAACTTGTCCCACGTTAGTAATTGCCAGGGACTAACGAAGTAGTTTTTTTTGTCAGGGGTTGTGTTAGTGGAAGAATTTCAAATTCTTGACAGAAACAATTCCGACAGACTAACGGAAGAACTGAGGGGAGGATTGTCAAAGATATAAAAAAAATCGACATAAAGGAGAACGTCGAATTCAGAAGATTATAAGAATTGACAAGTGTGGAGTTGACAAGAAATTCTTCAGTTAACATGTCAGACAAGCAAGGCCGTCAAAAAGCAAAACTTGGAGCGCATCTATTAGGAGTGAAATTTCTGATTATTGACGGATGCATTTGACTTGGCCGACGAAGAAATCGGAATAATGACTAATATTTTCTAAGTGTTGAAGATATTTAGCCGACAAGAAAATCTTGGTGAAATGGAATGGATAAATTGACAACCCGATTTTTTTGACAAAGTATTAAGAAGGGTTGTCAAACGCACGAGAGAAGTGTGAAAATGACTAAGTCCTCAAGACCGACAAGACATTAGCAAGATAAGTGTTGCAGCAGCACTGGCCGTCAAAGACAATCAAGTTGACGCGGAGCGGTTCAAGAAATTGAGCAGTTATTGGAATTGTATTGACAAGAAGTTTAAATATAAAGCCTAAGAGAACTGCCAAAGACATGTGACAGTCATTTAGATAAGAAGTTACCATTAGGTAGTTATTTTATTTGCCTATACATACTAGTCATTACAATGTAATAAAGTAGGTTACTTGATATCCATCCTACACATCTCAATTACACAGCAGATTGACGGATAACATTCAAGTACTCCCTCCATCTTTTCTCATTTCAATACTATGGCGAAGTTCAATGCCATTTTGATCTCTTTTATTCAAGTTATTTACTTGTTCTTCTTTATTTTCAGTATTTCTCTCAAGTTCTTTTAAGTTTCTTTTACTTCTTCGCAAATAGTATCATTTAGATCTCTATCTGCTTAATTTTTCTTTCAAACTTCTGTTTCTGTTCATCGTAAGCCTAGTATAATTAGGTAGTTATTGTTATTAAGAAACCACTTCCTACTTTAAAATTTCAAACTATATTCCAAATACATGCAGTTTTCATTGTCAAGTATTGGCAATAATCCGTACGTCATCCTCTTTTAAACTTATATATTTGTCATAGCATCAAGTCATTGCCAGTATATTACTACATTTGGCTAACTCGTCAAATTTATACTTGGCAGACAATACATACACGCATTCTGACGAGATTACCGCATAACTCGTAGGTCCTATACTCATTTGATCTTTAATTATTTGTAACAAAGGAATTTTGGTCAGAAACCAAAAATCAACGTTAACAAATTGGCACGCCCAGTGGGAAGAGTTTAGAGTAACTCGTACAGTGTCACTGATCAGCCTCTGGCTCATCTAGTTTTATGACTAGTATGACCAGGATTTTGTGCTAATTATATATCGTTTTCGCCCAAATTAGACTTGATTGTCTTTAAGCAGCATTTTGAGTCGTTTAAGTATTTTTAAGTTAATTTAGTTGATTTAGAGTCAAATAAAGTACTTACTGTTAATCTTTGTTTGCAGGTAATAAAAAGAAATAATTCTGGAGTTCTTCGCCCCGCGAGAAGGCATTCGCCACGCGAACCAGAAGCGTGACTGTTCCAGAAAATGCAAGATTTCTGCCTCGCCCTGCGAACACCTGACTCGCATCGCGAGACTGAAGACCAGAAGCCATGACTCTTCCATTCCTCGCCACGCTAGCCGTACTTCGCCTCGCGAGAAGACCAAACGTTGCAGACAGTTCATAATATTCGCGTAGCGAGCTCGCGCAGAACTCACAGATATAAATTGCTGTTCTATGGCAGATTGCAGCAGTTAGTTTTAGTAGTAGTTTTAAATGTTCAAACTATAGGTTTTCTAGTTCTCTGTTAAGAACCGACTTCACACATTCTATTGATTGGTAAATAAGTTAATAGACAATTATTCATCTTATTTGTAGTTAAATAAATAGCTAACAAGTGTCCCAAGAATGTCATTTATGGAATCCAAACAAAATAATTATTTATTAAAAAATTAAATATTTGTTTAATTTAAATTTTTTAAACAATGTTCTTATGACACTTGTTATCATTTGTCATAAAATAAAGGATGAAATCACGAAAATCATCTTAACTAAACCCATACTACACGCATCTATCATCCACTTGCATCACAATTCCCAAGTCTTGCAGTTTCTAAGATCTAACCAAACATATTGATATCTAGGATGGAAAACTAGTTATCGGTGTTTTGACCTCTATAGTGCAATTTATTTAGCAAAATACTAATTTGGTGCAAGTTAAAAAGAATTTATCTTATTTGGGGTAAGACGTACATGAGATATACGACTTTGAAGTTACATACCATGTATGACTTCACTTTTGTTTTTTCTAATAAAATAATAGAAGTCGTACTTGCCATATACGACTGACTTTTTTATTTATTTATAGTTTTGTGAAAGTTGTATATGGTACATACAACTTTGCATGAAAATTTAATTTTGTTGATGCAAACTACATGAGTCTTATGCTGTGTAAACGACTTTTGTATGTTTTTTTTCCCAATTGTGAAAGTCGTATACTATATGTATGACTTTGCATGTATTTTTTCCCACAACGTAAATTATGGTTTAATAATAATCGATTTTTTTTTACATTAAGAGTCTAATGGTAGGATGAAGTTCCACGATGAGGTCGTCGTCTCACACGTGACAGTTTTACTCTACAAGGTTGCTCCACGTCTTGTGCCCGTGCACCTCTTCCCCTGACACTACCATATATTATCCTCTCTAGATGGTAGGTGTGTCGGTTCATCCTCTTGGTGATTATCATCACTACCACGAGCATCAGGATTATTACCATCCTCACCATTGTCACCATCACCACTGTAAGTATTCATGTCCTATGTTTCAAATGATATGGTTGGGCAATAATCTTCCATTGGTGTTTGGTGATATGTCGATAGTAGTGTATCAAAAGTAGTTCAGAAAATTGATGGATTTGATTTACAAAAGTTGGAACCAGATGGGACATTCTTGAATGAATATTGTGTCATGTATCTGGCTGAGGTGCCTCAGTCTGCAAGTATATTTGAGTTTGTGGTGGAGATGGTGCATCAGATACTCTAAAATGTTGAGTAGGTCTAGCTTCTTCATGTTCCTTTGAAAACGACGATAGGTGGATGTCATCAAAGGCACGTAACATGTCAGTACATATAGTGTGCCTTATTATATAACTCATCCCACCATTAGACTTTTAATGTAGAAAAATCAATATTGTTAATCATAATTTTATTAAATTCAGTATATGTGTGCCTTTTTGGTGTTTAAAATGTAATTTACGTTGTGGAAAAAATACATGCAAGGTTGTAATTTACGTAGTGTACGACTTTCACAATTAAAAAAACAAACAAAAGGCATATTCACAATATACGACTCATGTAGTTTATGTTTAAAAATAAAAAAATTTACGCAAAGTTGTACGACTTTCACAAAACTTAAAAAGTATAAAATAAAGTAAAGACCCATTTTGGTCCCTAACAAAAGATACGGTGCCCATTTCAGTCATGACAAAAAAAAACTACTCTGTTAATCCTTAACAATTACTAATATGGGACAAGTTAGTCCCTACATTGGCTTTCGTTACCCATCCTCCGTTAATTTGATAACATGGCCGTTAACGGCTCGCATGTTATTGTTACTTTGCCTAGGTGTATTAATTTTTTTTCTTCAATTTTTAATGCTTCAAAGGGACAAAACATTGTCGTTTGTCCCTGACAAAGGAAGAAATCAACATCTTCTTCTTCTTCCTTGACTTAGCAGCCCCACCCCAAACAAGAACCCTAATTTTCTAACCAGCAATTTTCGCCCCAATCTCATGGTTAAGAACCGTATTATTTCCCTCATCAATCTGCGCAATAACCCACGATAATATCCCCATCAATCTTCCTCATTTTGGTATATGTGATTCATGCAATTGTGTTTATGGGGTTTGTGTTTTGGTGATTTTGATTTCAGGGTACATGCAATCAAACTTTATTTTTTGGGAACAAGTCTAAGAGAAATTAAGGAGGAGGACTCGTTTTCTTTGGGGTACACTTTGGAACAGGAACCGGGTACTCGGTTTAACTCAAAAGCTTTGCCTTTAAGGTGCTCTGCTCAAGAAATTGCTAGAGCTGTAGGGGTGTGAGCAGTTCAGTAGATGAACAATCTGGATTGGTTGACAAGCCTGTCTTGGATGTTTTTCATTTGTATCGCGTATTTGTTATCCAAGAAAGTGCGGCTGCTGAACTTCTCAAGGAAGCTCAAACAAAAAAAATCTCTAATCAGATTGTTGACTTACAAACAGAGCAATGCTATAATGTTGGCATTGATTCACAACTTTATATTGTGGGTTATTGTGCATATTCATGGGGGAAATAATAGGGTTCTTGACTATGAGATTTGGGCAAAAATTACAGGTTAGCAAAATTAGGGTTCTGTTTGGGGCGAGGCTGGCTGCTATGTCAAGGAAGAAGAAGAAGAAACGAGGAGCCATTAACGACCATGTTATCAAATTAACGAAGGATGGGTAACGGAAGTCAACGTAGGGACTAACTTGTCCCACGTTAGTAATTGCCAGGGACTAACGAAGTAGTTTTTTTTGTCAGGGGTTGTGTTAGTGGAAGAATTTCAAATTCTTGACAGAAACAATTCCGACAGACTAACGGAAGAACTGAGGGGAGGATTGTCAAAGATATAAAAAAAATCGACATAAAGGAGAACGTCGAATTCAGAAGATTATAAGAATTGACAAGTGTGGAGTTGACAAGAAATTCTTCAGTTAACATGTCAGACAAGCAAGGCCGTCAAAAAGCAAAACTTGGAGCGCATCTATTAGGAGTGAAATTTCTGATTATTGACGGATGCATTTGACTGGCCGACGAAGAAATCAGAATAATGACTAATATTTTCTAAGTGTTGAAGATATTTAGCTGACAAGAAAATACTGGTCGACAGAATGGATAAATTGACAACCCAGTTTTTTTGACAAAGTATTAAGAAGGGTTGTCAAACGCACAGAGAAGTGTGAAAATGACTAAGTCCTCAAGACTGACAAGACATTAGCAAGATAAGCTGTCAAGCAGCCAGACCGTCAAAGACAATCAAGTTGACGCGGAGCGGTTCAAGAAATTGAGCAGTTATTGGAATTGTATTGACAAGAAGTTTAAATATAAAGCCTAAGAGAACTGCCAAAGACATGTGACAGTCATTTAGATAAGAAGTTACCATTAGGTAGTTATTTTATTTGCCTATACATACTAGTCATTACAATGTAATAAAGTAGGTTACTTGATATCCATCCTACACATCTCAATTACACAGCAGATTGACGGATAACATTCAAGTACTCCCTCCATCTTTTCTCATTTCAATACTATGGCGAAGTTCAATGCCATTTTGATCTCTTTTATTCAAGTTATTTACTTGTTCTTCTTTATTTTCAGTATTTCTCTCAAGTTCTTTTAAGTTTCTTTTACTTCTTCGCAAATAGTATCATTTAGATCTCTATCTGCTTAATTTTTCTTTCAAACTTCTGTTTCTGTTCATCGTAAGCCTAGTATAATTAGGTAGTTATTGTTATTAAGAAACCACTTCCTACTTTAAAATTTCAAACTATATTCCAAATACATGCAGTTTTCATTGTCAAGTATTGGCAATAATCCGTACGTCATCCTCTTTTAAACTTATATATTTGTCATAGCATCAAGTCATTGCCAGTATATTACTACATTTGGCTAACTCGTCAAATTTATACTTGGCAGACAATACATACACGCATTCTGACGAGATTACCGCATAACTCGTAGGTCCTACACTCATTTGATCTTTAATTATTTGTAACAAAGGAATTTTGGTCAGAAACCAAAAATCAACGTTAACAAATTGGCACGCCCAGTGGGAAGAGTTTAGAGTAACTCGTACAGTGTCACTGATCAGCCTCTGGCTCATCTAGTTTTATGACTAGTATGACCAGGATTTTGTGCTAATTATATATCGTTTTCGCCCAAATTAGACTTGATTGTCTTTAAGCAGCATTTTGAGTCGTTTAAGTATTTTTAAGTTAATTTAGTTGATTTAGAGTCAAATAAAGTACTTACTGTTAATCTTTGTTTGCAGGTAATAAAAAGAAATAATTCTGGAGTTCTTCGCCCCGCGAGAAGGCATTCGCCACGCGAACCGAGCGTGGACTGTTCCGGAAAATGCAAGATTTCTGCCCGCCCGCGAACACCACTGACTCGATCGCGAGACCAAGACCGAAGCCATGACTCTTCCATTCCTCGCCACGCTAGCCGTACTTCGCCTCGCGAGAAGACCAAACGTTGCAGACAGTTCATAATATTCGCGTAGCGAGCTCGCGCAGAACTCACAGATATAAATTGCTGTTCTATGGCAGATTGCAGCAGTTAGTTTTAGTAGTAGTTTTATCTTCTTTTCTTTTAGAATAGGACTGCTACGAATTTAGGTTTAATGCTTTGTTTTTCTTTTGTAATGGAGAGCTAGTCTCCTTTGATTAGTCTACTGCGATTGGTTTCCATTTACACTTGAGGTTTTGTGATTCCTGAACTTTATGCTATTCTCTTTTCAATACTATGCTATATGTTTCTGTTTGCTTAATTCAGGAGTGTATAGTGTTGTGTTGATTTATTTCGGTGATGTTATGTTCCTATATTGAATCGCGTTTGTTTAATTCGCGTGTGTTCGTTCATGTTCGTTTAGTTCATGAGGGCTTAACCCCGTTTGTTTAATTCGGGAATAGGAACATATATCTCGTAGTAGCGATTTCGTTTGTTTATTGTTGCTACAACCGAAAAGGGGATTAGAATCTGCTTAGGGCTTGGAATTTACATGAACCGATGATAGTTGGGAAACCGAGAACAGTAGATTAATCGTTTTTAGCTTATTTGGTAATCTCTTAAACTGCTCTGTTTTCATTGCTCTGTTTTGTTTTGTTTCCTTTATTGAATTTTATATCCAAACCCCCCAAAAACTGATTGTGTTAATAACAACAACCCAAGAGTCCTTGTGAGACGATATCCGAGTTGTCGCTCCCTAAACTACATTTTTACAAACCACTCGCTTTTTGGCGCTGTTGCCGGGGACTCTTGTTGTTAGTAACAGAAAATAAAATTTTTAAAAAAAAAACTTTTGCATTACTGAATTAGTTTTGGCTGCTTTGTCTGGTTGTAAATTTTAGTACGCCCCATGGATAATTATATGCAAGATTTTATGCCTAATGTTTATTATGAGCCACCATGCATATATTATCCTAACTTTGCTGGAAGTTATGAGTTTAGCAGTGGTTTTGACATGATTGGAGTGAATGAGGAGCAACCTTTCTATAATAGCCAACATGGAGGAGAACGCAGCAGCTTGGATGAGATTGCCTCTTTGGTGCATCAAATGGCAGTAAGCCAGCAATATCAGCCTGACCTCACAATATGCCAACTCAGTTTGGAAGAAATGATACAACAAATGGCCGAGAACACTCAACGGATGGCAGAGCAAAATCAACAGATGGCAGAGCAAAATCTTGAATCCCAACAGAGGATAGAAGCTGATTTTCAGAAGATGGCCATTCAAATGGATCAAAGCCAACAGAGGATAGAAGCTAATTTTCAGAAGTTGGCCATTCAAATTGATCACATTGTCTCCACCTCGGCTACACTGCAAACTCCACATCCCCTTGAAGAACATACAGATTCACAAGCAGTCATTCTTGACAATACTTCTGAGGACAATTTTGATAATGATTTCAAGAACACTTCTGTTGATGAACTGTGTGTTGAATCTCCAGATATTCACACCTCCACTGATTCTATCTATTATACTTCATGTGCTGATTGTAATGAATTTGCTTCGTGTGTAGCATGTTTTGAAAGGTATGAAGAGCAAAACATCCATATGGAACAGGAGACATATGAGGTTGAGGGCCCCTGTTCGGCCAGAAACATAGAAAATGAGGATCGGGGAGGACATCCGCTTCACCATGCTTGAGGATAATGAAGAACCTTTGGAATTAGATGCATGTGTTGAAAGTGATGGGGTGGATGAATCTGTGTGCTGAAAGTCCGGATATCTGGACATCTTTACCGATTCAGTTTATTGTACCATATGTACCGACTCTACTAACACTAACCTTTGTGTGGTGTGTGCTGAGATTTCGCAGTCTAGCGGGTGATGGACTTGTTAATGCAAAGTGAATGAAGAACGCTGAAGTTGAAGCAGCACCAGAGACACTCTCTACTTGTTTTCCACCTTCCCCCTGTGGAACAACCGGTGATGGAGTTCAAGCCTCTGGATTTTGCACCATGACCAGTCCAAGGGGTTGAACCCCGATTTTATTGGGAGGACTTTATTGAGAAAGAGGTCAACCTTGACCCAAGAGGGAGTGAGAAGTCCGCCGTACTATGCGAAGTCACCATGATTGTCAAGCACTCACCTACATATCAAAGCTGCAAGTTAGGGAACCATGGAACAAGCTTCCGTCCCTTGTCTATCACGTGGGCTTTATGCTGTATGCCATGGGATCCGGGAGGATCATATTGTACTTTGGGCATTCCGTGGCCACTGTATCACAGACTTTGGGATCCTGGTGGAACCACCCCAATGAGTTTTCTTAAACCCTTTCTCTTTAGTTTACTTTCATTTTCTTGTTAGTTTCTGCTTTGCGTTGCTTTAGTTTTGTTTTGTTTTCTTTTAGCTCCTGAATAATTTGAGAAGATCAGGAGTATGTGTGTTGAGTCTTGTGTTGGCAAGTTTATTGGTTTGATTGAATTTTGCATAGATGGATTGCATGATAATTGTTGACTGTTTTCCCCCTAGGTTTTGAATTTGAGAAATTAATCCCCACTTGAAAAATTGAAAACTGAACTTTGAGATATTTTGTTGTGATTGCATGATTTATGATAAGTTTGGGGTGATGGGAAGCACACACTAGGGATAGAATCTCGGTCAAACAATTTGCAAAAATGTCCAGGTGAGGATTTGAGCCTCCAACATGTTTTTAATTGTGAGAATCACTGTTGAGTTGCACTTTCCCGAATTTGCTTGAATCTCTTTATGATTTGCATGTTTATGTGTTTGCATCAAATGATTTAGGCAGATTTTTCTTTGTAAATAACTACTTAGCCTAAAATAACCATCCCTAATGCATGTTTCCTAGTTAGCCCCATTGAGCCTAATTAGCCTATTGTTTCTTGTTGACCTTATGTTATAAGCTAAAATCTGGAAAACCATGTTAACCCGATCTTAGGATTAGGAGAGCATGGAAGCTTAGCAAAGAGAATGGTTGCAAGAAACTAAGTTTGGGGTGGCTACAAGGATATGATGTGTTGTTTGGGATTGAGAAAAAGAAAAAAATATAATAATAAAAAAAGTTGGAGCCAAAGGCAAAAAAAAAAAAAAAGATTATCTAAAGAAGAAAAAGGTTGTAGTCACCCAAAGCATAAAGATAAATGAAGAAAGGAATTTGAGTGGAAATTCAAAGTGTAAAAAACTCATGCTCTCTTAGTTCCTAGGGTCTTCAGCCTAGTACCCTTGTATATCCTACCCTTAGCTGCGGACCCCATTACAACCTTAAAAGACCTTTTGATGTTGCATGCATGTTTTCTGTGGGAATCATTTGGAGATGAAAATAAAATTCATGGGAAGTGTTCTTAAAAGTGAAATTGAGTGAAATGTTATTAGCCCGACAAAACTGAGCGAATGAGCGAAACACTAAATGCCCTTGTGAGGAAGGCGATTGTTTGAATTTGGTGATCTCCCTTTTGTGTGTAACTTGGATCCCTTGCTTAGATTAATGATTGCTTGAATGATGAAATTCTCAATTGTTTAGAGTGAATGCATGTGGCGATTGCTTTGTTGAAAGGGGGGAACATTGAAGGAAAAAAATTATTTTGGTGAATTGCTTGAAATTTGTGTAAAGTTGATTGAATCTTTTAAGCTTGCCATGTCTTGAGTCTTTTTGATTTTTGAGTTTTAGTTTGCTTGGGGACAAGCAAAGTTTAAGTTTGGGGTATTTTGATCAGCCTCTGGCTCATCTATTTTTATGACTAGTATGACCGTGGTTTTGTGCTAATTATATATCGTTTTCACCAAATTAGACTTGATTGTCTTTAAGCAGCATTTTGAGTCGTTTAAGTATTTTTAAGTTAATTTAGTTGATTTAGAGTCAAATAAAGTACTTACTGTTAATCTTTGTTTGCAGGTAATAAAAAGAAATAATTCTGGAGTTCTTCGCCCCGCGAGAAGGCATTCGCCACGCGAACCAGAAGCGTGACTGTTCCAGAAAATGCAAGATTTCTGCCTCGCCCCGCGAACACCTGACTCGCCTCGCGAGACTGAAGACCAGAAGCCATGACTCTTCCATTCCTCACCACGCGAGTCGTACTTCGCCTCGCGAGAAGACCAAACGTTGCAGACAGTTCATAATATTCGCATCACAAGACAGTGTTCTCCTCGCGAGCTCGCGCAGAACTCACAGATATAAATTGCTGTTCTATGGAAGATTGCAACAGTTAGTTTTAGTAGTAGTTTTATCTTCTTTTCTTTTAGAATAGGACTGCTACGAATTTAGGTTTAATGCTTTGTTTTTCTTTTGTAATGGAGAGCTAGTCTCCTTTGATTAGTCTACTGCGATTGGTTTCCATTTACACTTGAGGTTTTGTGATTCCTGAACTTTATGCTATTCTCTTTTCAATACTATGCTATATGTTTCTGTTTGCTTAATTCAGGAGTGTATAGTGTTGTGTTGATTTATTTCGGTGATGTTATGTTCCTATATTGAATCGCGTTTGTTTAATTCGCGTGTGTTCGTTGCTCATGTTCGTTTAGTTCATGAGGGCTTAACCCCGTTTGTTTAATTCGGGAATAGGAACATATATCTCGGATTAGCGATTTCGTTTGTTTATTGTTGCTACAACCGAAAAGGGGATTAGAATCGCTTAGGGCTTGGAATTTACATGAACCGATGATAGTTGGGAAACCGAGAACAAAGAGATTAATCGTTTTTAGCTTATTTGGTAATCTCTTAAACTGCTCTGTTTTCATTGCTCTGTTTTGTTTTGTTTCCTTTATTGAATTTTATATCCAAACCCCCCAAAAACTGATTTTGTGTTAATAACAACAACCCAAGAGTCCTTGTGAGACGATATCCGAGTTGTCACTCCCTAAACTACATTTTTACAAACCGCTCGCTTTTTGGCGCGTGCGCGACAGCGCGACCAGTCACGAATTTGACATACAAATTTATTAGTATGTGCCTATGGAGTGGAAAGGTGGTTCAAACATCATCTATTTCCCAAAACTCTGAATATGAGTAGTGCAAGTGATGCAGGCGTAGTTGGAACTAACGCCGTTGCGTCAACGGTGGATGTTGTTGCACCAGTTGACAATATTCCTGCAACCAGGGCTAACGTTACTAATGCAGGGAATAATAGCACTAATAGTTTAGGTGCGAGAAGAGGCGTTTCTTACGCTCAAGTTGTCAATAGATTTGACGAAGTTGGCCAAGGAACACTCCCGTCACCAACTTCCCCAGTTTTACAACAAATAAATCCACCAACTATCGGATTGTCTCCATGAAGTGTTGTGAATTCAAATCCAAGAGGGACTACGCAACCTCTGTCACAACCTTTGTATGAGATGCCTTATGAGATGCCTTATGCCTTATGGTTCAGCGCGACCAGTCACGAATTTGACATACAAATTTATTAGTATGTGCCTATGGAGTGGAAAGGTGGTTCAAACATCATCTATTTCCCAAAACTCTGAATATGAGTAGTGCAAGTGATGCAGGCGTAGTTGGAACTAACGCCGCTAAGTCGGCCAACGGTGGATGTTGTTGCACCAGTTGACAATATTCCTGCAACCAGGGCTAACGTTACTAATGCAGGGAATAATAGCACTAATAGTTTAGGTGCGAGAAGAGGCGTTTCTTACGCTCAAGTTGTCAATAGATTTGACGAAGTTGGCCAAGGAACACTCCCGTCACCAACTTCCCCAGTTTTACAACAAATAAATCCACCAACTATCGGATTGTCTCCATGAAGTGTTGTGAATTCAAATCCAAGAGGGACTACGCAACCTCTGTCACAACCTTTGTAATGAGATGCCTTATGGTTCAACTCGCTGTCAATCCAAATACCCCATTCGCAGACATACCATATCCAAATGGAATGACGATGGCTGCCCATGCATCTGGACAGGCAGGACCATTGAATGGGGGGCAAATTCCCAGTCATGCGAATGGGATAATAGGGTCAATGGTAGTAACCCATTCTCGACAAGAGCAACCAGTAGTAAGGCCACATATATCCCCACTAAGACAACCCCCACAAAATATTGTTGATCTGTTAGAGGCTACATTAGCCAACGTCCGACAACAAATTGACTCTAGTAACCATGACATGGTGAATATATTTACTCAACAAATGAGTACAATGATTACGCCATTAATGGAAAACACAAATAATGCATGTTTGACATTGGAAAACGAGATACGAGGTTAAATAGAGCCTTGGGCATTGTAACACCAGGTGATAACCAAAATACTAATAGAAATCTCAATGGAAATGTCAATAGGAATAATCAACCACAGGTTGAACAACCACAAGTTATACAACTTGACGGATCTGAACAAGATGACTAGAGGCAACAGCCCCATCGTCGGATTCCTTTGAGACGTGGAAATATACATATTCTAAGACCAGAGGAAGACGAAGATTTGGTCATAAACCAGGGTGCTTTTGGAGCGTTTCGTCAAAACGTTCTAAATCAAAACGTCAATCAAGTCGTCGAGCAACCATTGAATAGGTTTGGATTTAACACAGGTTATGCCAATCAACCATTTTTTGCATCGACATTTCCTGATTGGGTCCAACAGGCAGAAATGCCTCGAGGATACAAAATACCCAAATTGTCAAAATTTTCAGGAGAAAGTGGAGAGTCGACAGTCGAGCACATTGCCCGATATACAATCGAGTTGGGAGACTTGGATTTAGATGAGGGATTAAAAATGAAGTTCTTTCCGAGTTCATTGACTAAGAATGCTTTTTCTTGGTTTTCAAATTTAAGGTCTAATTCCATACATTGCTGGAATCAATTAGAGAGGAGTTTTCATGATCAATTCTTCAGGGGTGACCTGAAAATAGGATTGACATATTTATTTGGCATTAAAAGAATGTATAAAGAGTCTGTCGATGACTACCTTGCCCAATTCCGTCAAATGAGGAGTCGTTGCTTCACCCCTATCCTTGAGGCAGAAATAGTGAAGATTGCTGCTGGAGGTCTAGATTATCATATTAGGAAAAAGTTGGTCAACCAACATCTAATTGATCTTGCCCGGTTAGGATATAAAGTCCGTCAAATTGAACAATTGAAAGATGAAAAGGTTTTCAAGCAAAAGAAATTCCTCAAGAGAGAAAAGATTAACTTTGTCGGATGTAATGAATCTGACGAGGAGGAGAACGATTATGAGGAATATGAGGTAGATTACGTTGAATTAAAAAATGGTCCACCTTATACATGCCAAGCTTTGAAGCTCGAGGCCAAAGAAAGGATCCCTTTAATTAATAAGAAAGTGTGTACATTTGATGTGACCAAGACCGATCAAATATTTGACATATTACTCAAAGATAAGCATTAAAATTGTCGATGATCATAGGCTTATGAAAGTCCATGAGATTAAAGATCGGAAGTACTGTAAGTATCATAACACTTTTGGTCATGTAACTAATGATTGTATGCATTTCAGGGACATTATTCAGAAAGGTTTGGCGGAGGGAAGACTAAAATTTTTAGACAAGAAACCAGACATGAAGGTTGACACAGAACCCTTTGGTCCTGAAGTTAACAAGGCAGACCACCGAGTCCCTATGGGAATAGGCATGGTCAACATCAGGGTTGGGCAGAATATCCAGATGGATCTGTTGGATTCATTTGATGTTTATCCAAAGTCGGAAGAACCTCTTGTCGATTTCATGACACGCAAGAAATCTGGTGGCATACTTAAAGTTTGCCCAAGATGTGAAGCATTTTATGACGAAGTGGCTGCCGAGGAAGCCAGAGGGCAGAAACCACCATCGTATCACCCACGAGACAAAACTGAGCCTCGTAATGGTGGTAACCAAGGCAGATTTTCACACTCGAGTAGCCATGCTGGGTCCAATAGTGTACACAGAAGTGCTGTGTCTGTTGTTAACAGGCAGACAAATAGCCGTCAACAACACATGCATCAGGCAAGACCTGGACAGCACCACACTGGAGGTTGGCTTAAAGAGCCAATCAGTGGATCAGTGGGAAATAACTCTGTCGGCGGCAGATTCAATTCCGTCAAGACTAGGAAACCCCCATCCAACGTAATGGTGGATCAATGGGTGAAGAATTCTGCCACAGCTCGTTATCCAGAATTACAAAAGCCGTCATGGGTTAGAAAAAACAAATTCAGTGACCATAATCCACCCTTTTGGAATGAGAATTACCGAAAGGGCCAGCTAGCTCGTAATGCTGGGATGATGACAGACCTAGCTTGTCAGACCGTCAACTCGTTGGACATCTCTAAGAGTCAAAAGAGGAGGTCGCAGAGGCTCCGGCTGTGCTCAAAAGAAGAAGCTTGCCATGCAAGGAGGTGTCACCATAAAAGAGATGCCTTCCGTGATACTGGTTGGTTGGTTGCAACAGCTGACAACAAAGCCGACAAGAAAGGAGATGCCAAAATGAAAAGCATAATAGTGACCCATCCCATGGAAGTTGATGCGATTGGAGGTGTCACCATAAAAGAGATGCCTTCGCGTGATACTGGTTGCTTGGTTGCAACAGCTGACAACAAAGCCGACAAGAAAGGAGATGCCAAAATGAAAAGCATAATAGTGACCCATCCCATGGAAGTTGATGCGATGGGACCCATTAATCAAGCCAAGCAGAATAAGCCTACATCACAGGTTTTCACAGAAAAGAAGAAGGCTTTAGACGTGCATCACCACCAGTAAGATCCATCGGCAAATGGCCTGTCTCGGGCAGCAGAGATGGAAAAGGTTGCAGGACTCGAGAAAAAGTTTAAGGCCAGAATGGGAAAACAACAATTGACAACGTTCAGGCCTGAGTGTGATTTAACCAAAGAAGAATTGTCATTCGATGTTGTCATCGAAGCACTGAATGATCCAAATGATGACATAAACATCAGCGAAGCCATGGACATGGATGGCCAGAATGAAGATTTGGCCGACATCATCGAGGCACTGGACAACTGTGGTGCAGGGATTGCCCAACCTCTCGCCGGATAGATCGGGATCGATGATGAGAGTGATTTGAAAAGAAATCATGATGTAATGGTTGGAGCTGCATTTTTGGATAAGGATCCATAGAATGAAGTCATACTGGAACCAGGGATGGAAATGAAGATAGGGTTGATTTCATTCATTCCAGAAGAATATGAGGGATATCTTGAGATTGATTTCTCTGACGACGATGATGATGTCGTCAACAATGGAAGGGATCCAGGTGATTGTTGGATGTATGTTCAGGAGAACTTAGTTACCGTATTCGACAATGTAGCTCAGCTGGAGAAGCCCACCGATGAGCATAAAAACCATTTGAGGCCTTTACATGTAAAAGCCATAATAGATGGAAGACCTACCAACAGGGTTTTAATTTATGGGGGAGCTGCTGTGAACCTGATGCCAAGAGCAATGTTCAAAAAGTTAGGGAAGGATCAGTCGGATTTAATTCCGACAGATATGGTTGTCACTGACTTCAGTGGCAAAACTTCTCCGTCAGATGGCGTCGTTTTGTTAAACATACAGGTTGGCACCGTCGAAAGGATGACATTGTTTGTAATAATTCCAGCCAAGTCAAGCTACAACATATTACTTGGCAGGGATTGGATTCGCGCTGTAGGAGCGGTTCCATCAACAGTGCATCAAAAAGTAATCTTATGGAATGAGCAAGATCAGGTAGAAATCGTGGAGGTAGATGACAGTGCTTGCTATGCTCAAAGCAATCACATGTTGATTTCAAGGTATATTCACCAATCGTCAAGCCTATAATCGCCAACGAAGGGGCATTGACAAGGATGCGTTGGAAGCAAGCCTTCTCACCAATTCGGTGTTAAGGTAAAGGATCGAGGCCGATAAGACTCTGACCAATTCCTAAGAATGAGCCTTGAAACCAATTGAAAAGATTGTCGATCTATCTGGCTGACAGAGAAGTACACACTATAGAAAGTGTGTTGGCGGATTGTATCATTGACAACGGCCCTTTGGGTTTTGAGAAAGGGGCCGAAGCCAAGCAAAACGTGGAAGCAGAGGATCCTCTGGAAGAAATAAATTTAGGGTCGAAAGAAAAGAAAAGGACCATTTTTGTCAGTGCTTTTCTGCCAGCGGATTACAAACAAAAACTTGTCAGATTAATTGCAGAGTATAAAGATTGCTTTGCATGGGACTATAATGAAATGCCTGGTTTAAGCAGAGATCTTGTCGAACACCGGTTGCCACTTAGGGAGGATTGCAAGCCTGTTAAGCAGGCACGTAGAAGGTTTGCTCCAGAGGTAGTGCATAAAATCAAAGAGGAAGTGCAAAGACTGCTTAAAGAAAAGTTCATTCAAACAACCAGGTATGTCGATTGACTTTCTAATGTAGTTCCTGTCATTAAAAAGAATGGCAAAATGAGGGTATGCATAGACTTTGAAAATTTAAATATGGCTACCCCCAAAGATGAGTATCCAATGCCAATAGCCGACATGCTTGTCGACTCAGCATCAGGAAATGAAATTTTAAGTTGTATGGATGGCCATGCAGGTTATAATCAAATCTTTATAGCCGAAGAAGATGTGTCAAAGACTGCCTTCAAGTGTCCAGGAGCGATTGGGACATATGAATGGATTGTCATGCCTTTCGGTTTAAAGAATGCAGGAGCCACCTATCAACGAGCAATGAATACGATTTTCCATGATGTTATTGGAAAATTCATAGAAGTATATATTGATGACGTGGTTGTCAAATCCAAAACCAAAGATGACCACTTGGAGCACCTAAAGCAAGGGTTTGAGAGGATGAGAAGACATAACCTCAAAATGAACCCAGAGAAATGTAGCCTCTGAGTGTCGGTTGCCAAATTCCTAGGATTCCTAGTCCACAAAAAAGGAATTGAGGTGGACAAAAATAAAGCCAAAGCAATCATGGAAGGCCAAAGACCGACAGATAAAAAGGAACTACAATCCTTCCTAGGAAAGGTTAACTTTCTAAGAAGGTTTATATCAAATCTGTCAGGAAGAACAAGAATATTTGCACCGCTGGTCAAGTTGAAATCAGAGCAAAGCTTCATATGGGAGCCTTGTCACTAAGAGGCTTTTTATCGATCAAACAATACCTAGTCAATCCACCTGGTCATGATGCCTGCGCAGTGCCTCGTCGACCGTTGAAGTTGTACATATCAGCATCTGAAGACACTATAGGATGTCTATTGACCCAGGATGATGATGATAATGTTGAAAGGGCCGTATATTATCTAAGCAGAGTCCTCAATGATGCTGAAAGAAGATATAGTGCAATGGAGAAGTTATGTCTAGCATTGTATTTTTCTTGTACAAAACTTAAATATTATATGATGCCATGTCATGTATTCGTTATTTCCAAAACTGATGTTATAAAGTATATGTTGTCAAAACCAGTCCTCAATGGACGTATTGGTAAATGGACCATTGCTTTGTCAGAGTATTCTTTACAATACATACCAGCTGAAGCTGTCAAAGGACAGGCAGTGGCTGACTTTTTGGTAGACCATCCAGGATTGGACGTGCCAAAAATAGATGTTGTCAGTTTATAACCCTGGAAACTTTATTTTGATGGATCAAGGCATCAAGGAGGTAGTGGAGTAGGAATTTTAATCGTGACTCCACAAGGGACTCCTACTAAGTTCATGTTTGAACTTAAGTATCCATGTTCCAACAATGAAGCTGAATATGAAGCTTTGATTGTCGGGTTAGAGATACTGATAGAAATAAAAGCACGAAATGTGCATATCTTTGGGGATTCTCAATTAGTTATCAAACAACTTACTCAAGAATACAAATATGTCAACTACAACTTGGCAAAATATTGTATCATAGCCAGTAAGCTAATGAAAAAATTCGATGACGTAATTGTCAAATATATTCCCAGAAATTTGAATCAAGAGGCTAATGAGTTGGCTCAAATAGCCTCAGGATACAATATATCTCAAAAGGCTTTGTCAGGACTAATGGAAATCAGAGAATTATTGTATCCATTAGAAGAAAGAGATATTTTGGTTAATGATGTAATTCTACCTAATGACTGGAGGTTGCCAATAAGTGAATATTTGGAAAATCCAAGTCAGAATGTAGATAGGAAAACGAAATACAAAGCATTGAATTACACAATGCAAAGAGGATTGTTATATAGAAGGTATGTTGACAAGACTCTACACAAGTGCCTGAGTGAGCAAGATGCTTATTTGGCTTTATCAGAAGTCCATGAGGCCATATATGGGGCCCATGGGCAGAGACAAAATGAAATGGGTTCTTCGATGAAGTTTGTATTATTGACCAACTATGATTAAAGATTGCATTTCGTTTGCCAAGTCTTGTGAATAATGTCAGAAACACGGCCATATACAAAATGTACCGGCCAACGAATTGCATTCTATTGTCAAGCCTTGGCCATTCAGAGGATGGGATTTGGATTTGATTGGTCAAATAAATCCTACTTCATCGAAAGGACATCAATTCATTCTAGTTGGAGTGGACTATTTTACCAAATGGGTAGAAGCAGTTTGCCTTAAAGCAGTCACCCAACAAGACATAATTGATTTCATTGAAAATCAAATCATTTGTGTAACATCCTAAAATTCTAATATAATTAATTTTAAAAAAAAAAAGGGATTAAGTTATAAAAAAATATATATATATATATAATAATGGTATAATAAGAATAAGATATAATTAAGAGGTTTAGTGTAAAGGATTCGTTAGTATAAAATTTATTAGAGTTGGTTAGGAATTGAAAGGAGAATACTGAATTAAAATAAAAATATATGTATATATATGAATGTAAACATAAGTATACTTTTCACGTAGGGGCCTAGAGGTAGCTCATAAGTCAAGTGGACCTAGCTATTCTATAAATAAAAAAAAAGGAAAAGAAATAAACAATAAAAAAAAAAAAGGAAAGAAAATAAACAAAAAAAAGAAAGAAAGAAAACCTAAGCCTAACGCTGCAGTATATATATATATATATATATATATATATATGTGAAAGTTGCGCAGTGTCCTCTTATATGAACGTGGCGCAGGGAACCAAAATATATGTATGAAACTGACGCAAGGGTAAGCGCCGCACCACACCATCGTTGCGCGTTGTGAAGAACTATTGGCCTTGCAGTGCACATGTGGAACAACACAGATCAAAGAAAGTAAGTAAAGAGAAGAAAGATTATTGGTGAACCACGGAGATTTGTCAGAGATAAATTTTAAAGCTTTTTGGAGGTACTTGAGAGGTGAGTAACAATACTTTTTACGAACCCTTTCCATGATATATATATATATATATATATATATAATTGTTTGTGTTGACAATGAATTATTACATGAAATTGGGGGTTTTAATTGATTTGATGCATACTGCCAGTAACCTAATTTCTAAAATTGGGGGTTTTTGTTAAAAAGGGGAATGTGTTTTAAATGATGTTGTAAGATGCTTATTGTGATATTCGTGATTGCTTGTTATTGGAGGAAATTTATTTGTTTAATTCGTGAAAAATAGTTTGTTACATGTATGTGACATGACATATTTGAATTGTAATGTGTTGTATGATGTTTGCCGCAATACCACCTATGATAGGGGTATCGAAAAGTAATACCACCGTAATGGGGTATCGAAAGTAACATCCCCATATAATTGGGATGTCGAAAATAAGTAATACTACCTAAAAAGGAGTATCGAAAGTAACACCGCCACAAGTTGGGGTGTCGAAAAAGGAGAAATACCACCATGTGCACATGGGAGGTATCGAAATGGAAATGTCCCCTGACAGAGGGTGACATCGAAACACTCCTCGTGAGTAGGGGTGGGCAATGGGACGCCATTGTCGTGTGATGTGTGAACATGTGGCATGCCGCAAGCAAGGAGCCAATTTGATTAGGAGGTCTTCGGACCGCTTGGATTAAACTTGAATTTATCCGGTATATGAAATGTGATGTATTGAGACGAGTTTGTTATAAATGTTAAAAGTATTTTCTTTATATATATTATTTTGAAAAATTAGCGGTACCATGGACAGTTTTTCCTAGTTATCAAGATTCCACTGAGAACAATGCTATTTTCGAAAATGTTTTTATAAAACTGTATTGTTGATCACTGGGATTTTATATCTCATTATTAAGCATTGTTTTCAGAGCACGAGGAGGACGTCATTGAGGCTGAAGAGGCGTGAAGACTTAGTGGACACCATTAGATAATCTTTCTCGTTTGGTTAGTCTGTTCTTAAATAAGGAGCCGTATGTGGCTAGACGCAATTATTTATCGTTGGGATTGTAGTTAGACGCCCGATTTTGAGGTTTTTGATTTATTTATTTATTTATTTATATCTATATTCATTACATGGATAATTTAATACTATATTATTTAATATGAGGCATTTTCAGACTTTAATGTTTTTTTTTCTAATTTTTCTTTATGATATATATGTTTTAATTAAATGTTTTAAAGGATATTTTATTGATTTTATCTTGGGATCACTAATGTAACGAAGGGCGTTACATTTATGGTATCAGAGCAGTTCGATTCTAAATCGGACTGTGGTAATGGGGCTTTTTCTAAAATAAAACTTGGGCGCATAGGATGCTTGTTAGAGTTATAGATGTTGCATGCTATTTTTTGGGATATTGGACCTGATCAACCCAGTATTTCATTGGTAGTGAGCATATTTATGGCGACTAATAGGCGAGGGACGAATGTTGCACTTGCAGCAGCTTTGGATTGTATGGCCAAGGTTATGCAAGGGCAGACGGAGACTCGCCGTCAACTGAAAGGGAATGGAGGCCAGTCACTAATGAAGTGGTGGCAACCTAGGACCCTTAACACGTGGGGCTTTTCGAATTCAAGAAGAACAATTCGCCATCATTCTGAGGCAGCTTAGATCCGAAGGAGGCTGAATTTCTTCCACTCGTTAAGAAAAATATTTTTTTTATTATTATATTGTTTGATTCAGGAGCAACACATTCCTTGATACATCCTTTATGTGTGAAAATTTGGAGATACCAACCTCTAATTTGTCCTTTGATTCATAAGTTTCTACTCCTATAGGGATATTCTTGTTCTTCCATTGGCTGCTTAAATTGTTTCCTTGTGCGTCAAGACACTCCTTATGACATCAACCTTATTGTTATCTATGTATTGTATGTTATTCTTGGTATTGACTTATTGGCATCTAGACTCATTACCATAAGCATTCTGACAAAAATATCCTTATCTCTTCACATCCAATGTCTAATGATTTTCCCCGTACCCAGTTCTATTGTTTCTGCTGTTGCTTGTCATAAGTGCTTAGTTGAGGGAGCTCAAGGATATATACTCTTATTCTCTGCTAAGATAGAGGCTGACAGTGATGTGACGGCTATACCTGTGGTGTGTGAATTCCAGGATGTTTTCCCTAAGGATGTCTCTAGCTTGCCTTCGAATAGGGAAGTTGAGTTTAACATATATCTAGTGCCAGGGAGTGGACCAGTATCGGTAGCGCCTTATAGAATGGCACCTTTAGAGTGAGCGAGCTTAAGAAACAGTTAGAGGAGATGCTAGGGAAGGGGTTTATTAGGCCTAGTGTGTCACCCTGGGGAGCTCCTGTCCTCCTGGTGAAAAAGAAGGGTGGGAGCATGAGGCTATGTGTTGACTATAGGCAGTTGAACAAAGTGACCATCAGGAATAAATACCCTTTGCCTAGGATAGATGACCTCTTAGACTAGCTGAGGAGAGCGTCGGTGTTTTCCAAAATAGATCTAAGATCAGGATACCATCAGATTGGAGTCAAGAATGAGGACATTCCTAAGACAGCCTTTAGGACAAGGTATGGGCATTACGAGTATGTAGTGATGCCCTTTGGAGTAACCAATGCTCCAGCCGTTTTCATGGACTACATGAATCGGATCTTTAGGCCGTTCTTGGATAGCTTTGTGGTGGTGTTCATAGATGATATTCTAATATACTCTAAGACACCAGAAGAACATGGAGAACACTTAAGGTTGGTGTTGCGGATCTTGAGGGACGAGCGCCATTATGCTAAACCGGAGAAGTGTGAGTTTTGGCTAGAAGAGGTAAAGTCTTTAGGACACGCAATATCAAAGGATGGTGTAGTGGTTGATTCCTCTAAAGTTGATGCGGTGTTGGGATGGGAACAACCTAAGACGATAACCGAAGTAAGAAGTTTCATAGGCTTAGTTGGTTACTATAGGAAGTTCATAGAGAGACTCTCTAGACTAGCCTTACCTTTGACCCAATTGACTAGGAAAGGGAAACCTTTTGTGTGGGACCAGGAGTGTGAGGACGGGTTCCAAGAGCTTAAGAGGAGATTGGTGTCATCACCAGTCTTAACTATACCGGATCCCTTAGTGAGTTCTGTGGTATACTGTGACGCATCTAAGAATGACTTGGGATGTCTTAAGGAAGGAGGACAAGGTGGTAGCATATGCCTCTAGGCAGCTTAGGCCAAATGAAAGGGATTACCCTACCCATGACCTAGAGCTAGCAGCCGTGGTTTTTGCCCTTAAGATTTGGAGGCACTACCTTTATGGGGCAAAGTTTGAAGTTTTTAGTGACCATAAAAGCCTTAAATATCTGTTCGACCATAAGGAGTTGAACATGAGACAACGAAGGTGGATGGAGTTCCTTAAGGACTATGACTTCGAGTTGAAATACTATCCGGGAAAGGCCAATGTGGTGGCATATGCTTTGAGTAGGAAGTCCCTACACGTGTCAAGCTTTATGGTGCAAGAGCCGAACCTCATGGAAGAGTTTAGGGACATGAATCTGGAAGTGTTGGATGTATCCTTAAATGTCTTAAGTTTGAAGTTGAATAGGTTGGAAATTAATGGTGACCTTAGAGTTGAGGTTAGGCAGGAACAACTCTTCGACCGGGAGTTGCAATCTCGGTTAGGACAAGAGGGTTATGAGTTGTCAGTTGATGGGCTAGTGAAGTTTAAGAATAGGATCGTTGTTCCTAAGGAGGGGAGCCGTAGAGAGAAGATATTAGAGGAAGCCCATAAGGGGAAGTTTACCATACATCCTGGAATAACTAAGATGTACCAAGACCTTAAGAGGATGTATTGGTGGCCAGGAATGAAAAAGGATGTGGCTAGCTTCGTGACTAGGTGTTAAGTGTGCCAAAAGGTTAAGATAGAACATCAGAAGCCTTCGGGGTTGTTGCAGTCCTTGGAGATTCCAGAATGGAAGTGGGAGAGAATTTCTATGGACTTTGTGATGGGGTTATCTAAGACACGTTTGGGCTTAGATGCCATTTGGGTGATGGTAGATAGGTTGGCCAAGTCTGCCCACCTCTTGCCGATTAAGGCAACCTATAGCTTAGACAAGTTGGCATACCTCTTCATGGGATACCCACATCTATAGTGTCGGATAGAGACCCGAGGTTTAACTCTAGATTTTGGAGAGCTTTTCAGCAAGCCTTTGGGACTAAGTTGAAACTTAGCACGGCCTATCATCCCCAAACGGATGGTCAGTTAGAGCGGACCATTCAGACCCTTGAGGACATGCTTAGAGCGTGTGTCTGGATGAAGGAGGGAGTTGGGATAGATTCCTACCTCTCATTGAGTTTGCGTATAACAATAGTTATCACGTTAGTATAGGTATGACACCCTATGAGGCCCTATATGGGAGATGGTGTAGGTCTCCTTTATGTTGGTGTGAGGTAGGTGAGAAAACCTTGATAGGACCTGAATTAGTCCAGGAAACCTCTGAGAGAATCAAGATGATTAGGGAGAGGATGCGCACAGCGCAAAATAGACAAAAGAGCTACGCCGACAAAAGGAGAAAGCCTCTTGAATTCCAGGGAAGTGAGCATGTATTTTGAGAGTCACTCCTAAGACGGGGGTAGGGAAGTCGATGAAAGTCCACAAGCTAGATCCTCGTTTCATGGGACCCTTCCAAATCCTTGAAAGAGTCGGGCCTGTTGCTTATCAATTGGCTCTTCCGCCACAATTGGCAAACCTTCATGATGTTTTCCATGTGTCACAACTCAAAATATGTGTCTGATGAATCTCGCGTGATAGCTCCCGAGTATGTACAATTGAAGGATGATTTTGATCTATAAGCCAAAGTCTAGTCAAATCCTGGACAAGAGCACTAAGACTCTAAGGAACAAGACGATTCCATTGGTAAAAGTGTTATGGGATGGATTGACTCCTGAGGAAGCCACTTGGGGGATGGGGGAGGACATCGTGCGTCAATACCCAGATTTTATTATCTAAGGTACGGTAGCCTTTACTATTGAATATGTCACATGTTAAAATAAGTGCATGGGTGTGAGGCGAATTTCGGGGACGAAATTCTCTAAGGAGGGGAGAAAATGTAACATCCTAAAATTCTAATATAATTAATTTAAAAAAAAAAAAGGGATTAAGTTATAAAAAAATATATATATATATATATAATAATGGTATAATAAGAATAAGATATAATTAAGAGGTTTAGTGTAAAGGATTCGTTAGTATAAAATTTATTAGAGTTGGTTAGGAATTGAAAGGAGAATACTGAATTAAAATAAAAATATATGTATATATATGAATGTAAACATAAGTATACTTTTCACGTAGGGGCCTAGAGGTAGCTCATAAGTCAAGTGGACCTAGCTATTCTATAAATAAAAAAAAAGGAAAAGAAATAAACAATAAAAAAAAAAAAAAGGAAAGAAAATAAACAAAAAAAAGAAAGAAAGAAAACCTAAGCCTAACGCTGCAGTATATATATATATATATATATATATATATATATATATATATATATATATATATATATATATATATATATATATGTGAAAGTTGCGCAGTGTCCTCTTATATGAACGTGGCGCAGGGAACCAAAATATATGTATGAAACTGACGCAAGGGTAAGCGCCGCACCACACCATCGTTGCGCGTTGTGAAGAACTATTGGCCTTGCAGTGCACATGTGGAACAACACAGATCAAAGAAAGTAAGTAAAGAGAAGAAAGATTATTGGTGAACCACGGAGATTTGTCAGAGATAAATTTTAAAGCTTTTTGGAGGTACTTGAGAGGTGAGTAACAATACTTTTTACGAACCCTTTCCATGATAGATATATATATATATATAATTGTTTGTGTTGACAATGAATTATTACATGAAATTGGGGGTTTTAATTGATTTGATGCATACTGCCAGTAACCTAATTTCTAAAATTGGGGGTTTTTGTTAAAAAGGGGAATGTGTTTTAAATGATGTTGTAAGATGCTTATTGTGATATTCGTGATTGCTTGTTATTGGAGGAAATTTATTTGTTTAATTCGTGAAAAATAGTTTGTTACATGTATGTGACATGACATATTTGAATTGTAATGTGTTGTATGATGTTTGCCGCAATACCACCTATGATAGGGGTATCGAAAAGTAATACCACCGTAATGGGGTATCGAAAGTAACATCCCCATATAATTGGGATGTCGAAAATAAGTAATACTACCTAAAAAGGAGTATCGAAAGTAACACCGCCACAAGTTGGGGTGTCGAAAAAGGAGAAATACCACCATGTGCACATGGGAGGTATCGAAATGGAAATGTCCCCGACAGGAGGGTGACATCGAAACACTCCTCGTGAGTAGGGGTGGGCAATGGGACGCCATTGTCGTGTGATGTGTGAACATGTGGCATGCCGGCAAGGAGCCAATTTGATTAGGAGGTCTTCGGACCGCTTGGATTAAACTTGAATTTATCTGGTATATGAAATGTGATGTATTGAGACGAGTTTGTTATAAATGTTAAAAGTATTTTCTTTATATATATTATTTTGAAAAATTAGCGGGTACCATGGACAGTTTTTCCGGTATCAAGATTCTACTGAGAACAATGCTATTTTCGAAAATGTTTTTATAAAACTGTATTGTTGATCACTGGGATTTTATATCTCATTATTAAGCATTGTTTTCAGAGCACGAGGAGGACGTCATTGAGGCTGAAGAGGCGTGAAGACTTAGTGGACACCATTAGATAATCTTTCTCGTTTGGTTAGTCTGTTCTTAAATAAGGAGCCGTATGTGGCTAGACGCAATTATTTATCGTTGGGATTGTAGTTAGACGCCCGATTTTGAGGTTTTTGATTTATTTATTTATTTATTTATATCTATATTCATTACATGGATAATTTAATACTATATTATTTAATATGAGGCATTTTCAGACTTTAATGTTTTTTTTTCTAATTTTTCTTTATGATATATATGTTTTAATTAAATGTTTTAAAGGATATTTTATTGATTTTATCTTGGGATCACTAATGTAACGAAGGGCGTTACAATTTGTCGGTTTGGCATACCCCAAACTCCGACAACAGATCAAGGGTCAGTATTTGTCGGCAAGAAAGTTGTGGAATACGCTTATTCTAGGCATATAAAAATGCTCACATCTACACCATATTATGCACAAGCAAATGGCCAAGTTAAGGTCATAAATAAGATCATTATTAGTCTTATTAAAAAGCATGTGGGCCGACAACCTAAGAGTTGGCATAGTACTATTGATCAAATACTGTGGGCATATAGAAATTCACCCAGCAAATGACAGGAACTTCACCATATCGGCTAACTTATGGACACGATCCTGTGCTACTTGTCGAAATCAATCTTTAGTCTACTCGCATTCAGAGGCAAAATGACTTGCCTACCAACCAATATTGGAATGCAATGCTGGACGAATTAGATGAGTTAAGTAATGAAAGATTGATTGCATTAGAAAATTTGATTCGACAAAAGGAAATAATTGCAAAGTTCTATGATAGTCGAGTTAAGTTCAAATCGTTTAAGGTAGATGATCTGGTGTGGAAAGTCATATTGCCCATGGATAAAAGTTGTCAAGAGTATGACAAATGGTCGCCTAAATGGGAAGGACCATTTAGAATTGATAAAGTATTTTCTGGAAACGCTTATGCACTTGTCAATGTTGATACTGGCTTGAAAATTAAGTCAATTAATGGTAAGTATTTGAAGGAATATAAACCGACAATGTTGGAAGTAAAAATTGACAACAAGTGAAAAGAAATGAGAATATTCACTAAATTGGAAATACAATAAGATATTGTCAAAAGCACAGATTGTCAGTCTAAGACATATAGGGATTGACAATATGACAATATGTTATCAGAATACAAATTGTCAATCAAGGTCAAGCTAATCCTAAAGTCTAAGACTGCTAAGTTCAGCAGCATTTTATCTTCCTCCCTTCGGCAATGCAGCGGTGTAACCTAATTTGTTGAGGCTTCATTCCCCATTTGATGAGGTTTCTGCTACTCCACATGTCGAGGATGTGCAAAGGAGGAGACGAGCAGAAGCAGATCTCACCATCATTTAACCCAGAAGGTTGTAGTTGCTATGGTACAATAAGGATGACACTAGGAGTGAACCACTACCTTCCAGGATGAAGATGATGGAACTAGAGCAATATACACTCGTTCCGTAATGAGATCGGCTTCTCCCCAGATGAGCAGCGAGGTTAGCTCTAGATGTTACATTAGTTGCTGACCTCCACTGAATTTTTTACGTTGGTTATTGACCTCCACCAAGGATATGACCATTGAAACAGAAACTTTGGTCTGAAATCCTGAGGGAGAAATGCCAGACTCCCATAGGGGAAGAAAGAAGAATAAGTGAAAGCCTTTTGTAGGAGAAAGCATATTATGCGAAATACCCAACTATGAAATCGTTGATTTGTAGATCTCATTATTTATAGTTGGTTTAGAGAGACATTTAATGCGGGTTGGCTTACTAAAGTCTCGAAATTTATTATGGCATTTATGACGGTTTGATAAGCATGAGTTACGAAGTTGGTCGGAAACATGCGGTCAAATCAAATAGTAAATAAACTTGCAAATAAGAAAAGAAACATTTTTATTAATCAATGATTGTCGGAGGTGACCAGATTAGAGTTTTATAAAGAAAAGAACTACAACTGTCAATTTTGGCCCAGGTTGAAATCAAAGGATAACTGATCCCATGCAAAGGAAAGGTCAGTCTTGTCAGCAGCAGCAGCTTCATATTCAGGCCGTAATGCGTGAAGTTTGCCAACTACACTTTCAACTTGCCGGTCAAGTTGGATAGATTCGTCGTCAATAGCCTTGACTTTGTCTCTGCTCTTTTCTAAAGCCTTGTCAAACTTGGCACATTTCCAATCTGTCAATTCAATCTCTGCCAACAGTTTCTTCCGATACTACAGGAGACTCTCTTTAGTATGAATTCCAGTAGAAATAAGGTCGAGTTCCTTTTGTTTGGAAGTTTCCAAATCTCAGAAGCGAGCTAAGAGATCATCTTTAGTCTTTTCCTCCTCTTCATAAGAAGGAATGACATAAGTCATCCTTTCTAACTTTCAATGAGCCGCTCCCCTGAATTTATGGATGGAGAGAAAATGCGTCTTTGTTCGACACGGGAAGATTGGAATAGAGAGGAATGATCTCTTTAATGAGTCGTGACAGTTCTTGTTGGATGCTGTCATTAGATAAGAGTGCATCAAAAGGATTGCCAAGAAGAGCCTGGAGATCATGCATAAGGTTAATGACTCGAGAATCACTGGAGTCATCCTGAGTTGATGAAGAAGTGGCAAAGAGGGTTGACTCTTTTCGGCTTACTTCCGACAACATATTAATCCAAGTATTGAAGTGAAGGGCCGGTTTAGGGTCATGAGACTTCATGATTGGAGGTCTGATCGTAGGTGGAGAAGGAATGATAGGAGTTGTTTCAACAAACAGGCCTCTATGTCAATATCCTCATCCGAATTTCAATAATGATGGCAGTCCCGACTAGTGTGTCAGCTGTGGAAGTTGGAATGATTGAAGTTACAGGATGAGGGCTGGGGGGAATTTCCGGATGGGATTCGAGATGCTGAAGACCACCTGTCAGACCCCTAGTGTCGACAATAATGCCCCCTAAATTTCTATCAGCTTGTACCTCTAAGTCAGATTGATTAGTTGGTTTGTGAGTCTTGGTGAGAATTTTCTAAATAGTCATTGAATCTTCAATCCGAGGGGATATTTCCGACATAAAAGAAAAATGAGAAAAATATACATATATATATATATAAAGGAAGATGAAAAGATCAGTGGAAATACCAGGTTAGAGTCCGAAGACATCAAGTCAACATCAGCACTTGTCTTTTCAGTTACGGGAATAGTCTCGACGACTTTCTCTTTCTGTCAAGATAAAAATAAGAAGTTGTAAACAAAGATATGGCTTGATAGGTCAACTTAAAACTTTTACCTTGGATGGGTTAGAGGGAGAAGTGTTGGAAGAGCTAACAACGATGTCTTGGACCTTAGATCCAGTGGAGGCTTTGCCGACATCAGAGTCTGCCGAGATCGAAAAGCTTTTGGTAGACTTTGATTTCTTGGAAGGAAGATCGGAAGGAGTGGTTTTCTCTTTTCTTTTCTTAGACCCTTTTGTCTGAGGATTAGAAACAGAAGCTTTGGTCGGCCGTGAGATTTTCTTGACAGTTTTGGTCGCCACAGGGATTACGTCTTCATCTTCATCGTCATCCTCAAGTGCCTTTTCATATGGAACATCAGATTTAGACTTACCAGGAAGAGGCTTGTCAAGAGGAATAGCTGTCAATAACAACATAAATAAGTTGATTGTCAGCCAAAAACTGAAAGAGTAAAAGTTATTCGATGAGTAAATACCTGAATTACAAGTTAGAATTTGCGAATGGAATCCAAAGTCATCATCAGGTTGAAGAAACCGACGAGCGAAGGTAACTGGATTTGGTTTTTCAAAAGGGTCAACGTAAGCACTCACGCTTTCCAGAAAGAAAAAGTTACCTCCTTTCGACGGCTTCCCTGGGTGTGAATCAGCTAAACCAAAAGGGGCACAAGGAATAGGCACCGGTTTAGGAAAAGGGCCCTTTAAACTGTCAAAATACTCCCTGGTCATATTGGGAATGCCCCGATATCTAGCAAGTCTTTCAGATTCCTTATTGTCATGCCTCCTTTTGGCTTCAGCTAAAACATTATTGACATGACGAACCATATCAAATGGTCTCAAAGGATTCCACTTGATTTTGTAAAAATTTTCAAAGACTTGAATTTCTTTTCGAAGTTCACCTCGATTTTTTGATGCCGGATCCTGTTCCTCCATGGGAGAATCATCACCGTTACCCATAGTGTCTTCAATACAACTCAAGCAGGTCTTTAAACTCAGACGATGATTAGAATAATACTCATCCCACCAGTCAAGAAAGCTTTGAGTGACTCCGTGGAAGACAGAGAATGAGACAGGCTGTAAGAAGGCCCTACGAGCTTTATCCTCATCACTGATGGCCACAATATTCTCATATGTTGGAGCTTTGGCACCGATAAAGTTCTCATCAGGATTCGATGAGTAAGGAGCAGGAATAGCTTGACAGAAACCGAGCTGACAAGTAGTGGTATTGGGCAAATGAAGATAGATCCTATGGGTTTTGAAACTAGGACCATCAACAAAAATGACTTTTTGGCAAAGAAATTTAGTCCAAATTGACTTGTTGGATTTAGAAATGGTGGTACTTAGTTTAGTAAACCACTCCAGACCGTACTTCGGGTCAATAAAAGGAGAAAAGTTGATCTTTGAAGAGGTGGATGAAAGAGAGTGAAAGATTTTGAAGTAGAACTTAAAGTTGGCAGTTTCATCTCTTGACAAAGATTCAGCAGACACATAACAGAGATAAGAGCCATAAGTATCAATTGATAAATCCGAAGGAGCTTTGTATGAAAATTGAAGCTCTAAGATGGCATTTAACCACAATTGGAGAAGCCAAAGAGGCCCTCCTATGTTGGTTTTCTTTTGCTTAGATCTGACAGTATCAACTAACATACTCATACTGTCATAAAGATTAGCCAAAATACATTGGCTCAATGCTAATCTCTTGCCAGTTGACAAAAGATTGGCAAGAGGAACATATGAAGCAATCAAAGTAGCAGATTTGCTACAAAAGGCATAAGCACATAGCCAAAGAAACAGGAAGGCTACGTGTTCAGTGTCCGTCACGGGTTCATGGTCACCACCTCTAAAGTCTGCAATATATTTAGAAAAAGAGCATTTTGGAACATATACATCAATCTGATTCTCCACTTCGACATCGGAATGCATGGTAGGGCCATCTGGACAAAGGCCCGTAATAGCCGACAGTCAAATAAAGTCGGACCCATCATCCCATAAGGAAGGTGAAAATTATTTGTGGTTCTATTCCAGAAAAAAATTGATGCCCCTATTAAACTCAAAAATTCCAGCTTCTTCCCACACGTTGCGTGTTTCAGCCTAAACTCGGTCAAGCCAACTAATCTAAGCATCAAACCGAGTGGCAAGGGGCATCCTAAAAATCCTATTGCTCTTTTTAAAGACATGAATAGGGATTGGAGTTAATGAAGACAAGATAGCCTCATTTGAGTCGTGAGAAGGAAAAGAAGTGCGTAAATCCTCGAAATTTCATTTTGGGCCACAAGAGGACCCAAGAATGCAGCAGGAGGACTCAAAGCAACAGGAGGACTCAAAGCAACAGAAGAACCATGAACATGGTAAATTACCTTGGATTCCTGCCATAACTCGGATTCTTCCAAAAGTGGGTCTTGAACTACTGCCCTAGGAGGAGCAACCGTGGCTCGAGGTGCTGAAGTCGACATTTTTGAAGATGTTGCCATGGAGATTGAACGAAATGAGGAAGAGGAAAGGTTTTTTCCTTTAAAGAGGAAGGGTTTATCGCGAGGGAAGAAGAAAGGTAAGAAGAGGAAAGTCAACAGTGATGTGACTGCTATTTAAAGAGGAGTGAAGGCCTCTGGTTCGAATTCCGAGAAACCTACAACGTTATGATTATCCCTATTAAGTAGGGATAAAAGTAAAGCGAGGTTTAGTTAACGGATGAAAATACGGAATTGAGAAAATTCGTTGGCAATTTATTCAAATTTTGCTATTCTTTCGGGCAAGACCGTCGAAAAGCAAAACTTGGGGGGGGGGGGGGGGGGGGGGGGGCATCTGTTAGTGGAAGAATTTAAAATTGTTGACAGAAATAATTCCGACAGGCTGACGGAAGAATTGAGGGGAAGATTGTCAAAGATATAAAAAAATCGACATAAAGAAGAACGTCGAATTCAAAAGATTATAAGAATTGACAAGTGTGGAGTTGACAAGAAGTTATTCAGATAACATGTCAGACAAGCAAGGCCGTCAAAAAGCAAAACTTGGAGCGCATCTGTTAGGAGTGAAATTTCTAATTATTGATGGATGCATTTGACTGGCTGACGAAGAAATCAGAATAATGACTAATATTTTCTAAGTATTGAAGATATTTAGCTGACAAGAAAATACTGGTCGATAGAAAGGATAAATTGACAACGCAGTTTTTTTTGACAAAGTATTAAGAAGAGTTGTCAAACGCACAGAGAAGTGTGAAAATGACTAAGTCCTCAAGACTGACAAGACATTAGCAAGATAAGCTGTCAAGCAGCCAGACCGTCAAAGACAATCAAGTTGACGTGGAGCGGTTCAAGAAATTGAGCAGTTATTGGAATTGTATTGACAAGCAGTTTAAATATAAAGCCTAAGAGAACTGTCAAAGGCATGTGGCAGTCATTTAGATAAGAAGTTACCATTAGGTAGTTATTTTATTTGCCTATAAATACTAGTCATTACAATGTAATAAAGGAGGTTACTTGATACACATCCTACACATCGCAATCACACAGCAGATTGACGGGTAACATTCAAGTACTCCCTCCATCTTTTCTCGTTTCAATACTATGGCGAAGTTCAATGCCATTTTGATCGCTTTTATTCAAGTTATTTACTTGTTCTTCTTTATTTTCAGTATTTCTCTTAATTTCTTTTAAGTTTCTTTTACTTCTTCGCAAATAGTATCATTTAGATCTTTATCTACTTAATTTTTCTTTCAAACTTCTGTTTCTCTTCATCGTAAGCCTAGTATAATTAGGTAGTTATTGTTAATAAGAAACCACTTCCTACTTTCAAATTTCAAACTATATTCCAAATACATGCAGTTTTCATTGTCAAGTTTCATTATTGGCAATAATCCATATGTCATTCTCTTTTAAACTTATATATTTGTCATAGCATCAAGTCCTTGCCAAGTATATTACTACATTTGGCTAACTTGTCAAATTTATACTTAGTGCAGACAATACATACACACATTCTGACGAGATTACCGCATAACTCGTAGGTCCCACACTCGTTTGATCTTTAATTATTTGTAACAAAGGAATGTTGGTCAGAAACCAAAAATCAACGTTAACAGACTGAAATGGGCACCGCATATTTTGTTAGGGATCAAAATGGACCTTTACCCTATAATAAAATAGGAGTGGTACATGACAAGTACGATTTTCATTATTTTATTAAAATAATAATAATAAGTGAAGTCGTACATACTATGCACGACTTCAAAATCGTATATCTCATGTATTACTTACTTCAAATAGATAAAAAAATTTAACTTGCACCATATTGATAATTTACTAAGCAAATTATAACGTAGAGGTAAAAAAAAGAAGCCATACCTACACTACAACAGATTAGACTTTAGATAGCGTTTCCGTATGCCTTTTAATAGCGTTTGTAACCGCTATCTATGCTACCGCTATTAAAACTCGTTAGAAAAGATAGCATTTAAGAAGCGCTATTAAAATGAGACTTTAGATAGCGTGTGGACACGGAAACGCTATCTAAAGTTTGACTTTAGATAGCGTTTGTATTAACAAACGCTATCTAAAGTCACTTTAGATAGCGTTTGTTAATAACAAACGCTATCTATTCCCTTTTTTTTTTAATTTTTACATATTTCTTAACTAAATCCATTCCTGCATATTGAACTACACCAAAATTCATTTATGCAAAGAGGATGGAAATCTGTGAGAAATAAGAACAAACATATATCCATGAACAAAACTACCAATGTTCACTGAATTAACCATCAATGTCGTAAATGTGAAATGTTCAACAAATAACAAGAAACTAATACAAGTCATTGTACCTGCCCTAATGAACAATGTTCTTGAACCATCAATGTCGAAATGTTCAACAAATAACAAGAAACTAATAAAAGTCCTCCATCACAGTTGGGTAAGCATCCTTAAGGTCAATAAAAGCAATGTCCTCCTGGAAAACATCTTTGTTAGCCTTCATGTCAACATAGCATGCTTCATTTATTTGTTTTGGTGTAAAAGCCTGTCGGGTCTGTAAGCAAACACAAGCACCAAATCAATATGGTTTGAACTAAGTGTACCAGGACCAAGAGAAGATAGTACACATCCACCGAGCTAAAGAGAAGGCATGTATATGCTGAAAAAGGTGTATATTAACCACCATTTCCAGATTCATTAGGCATAAAATAAATTAAAGATTGCCAATATAAAAGTATAACCATACGTCCTGTTGGTTGTTATAGAAAACTCCCATAATGAACATTTTATGAACAAGATTTTGAAATTTAGCATCAATAACCCAATCACCAAAGAAAGCAAGTGCTATATACAATTTCATGTAATATTTATAAATTGCCATTCACTTTCTGCATCCTACGAAGCCAAAACATACACTTGTAACATGCATTACTTTGTGATCAAAAGCATTATTCGCATACCAATGAGTATTGCTACAACTACTGTGATCAATTTGACATAATCAAACGAACTTCTCAACAATATAGCGACACCAATCTTCCTTGACTTCAGATAGTTGAGCAGTGGAGTATGTGGAGCATTTGAAGTCAGGGAAGTACTGCGACATAAAAATTAAATAAATTAAGTTACAATTGCTAAAACATTTGAACAGTCACAGTTAAAAGCTAAGTAAACAACATACCGCCATTGGTATTTTAATTTGGTTCTGCAAGATAGTTTCCTTCATGAAACGCATCACATAGTACCCACAATCTGTACTGTTGGGTTGTCTTGGGCACTATAAAAAATAAAATAGTAAATCAATATAGGTTTTTTTATCTAATTGCGCATTAAGTTTTTGCAAATGTACATCTATCTGAATCCATTTAATATTGGTTGCCTTTAAACGCGGCACCTTAGCTCCGATATTTGCACGATAAACTTGCAAAGTACTAATCACAAAATCAAACAGAGTTCATTAAGCAACATATTTTCAATCATCACAAACACACGCATGCTTTTTTTTATTTTGAACCACAACAGCCACAACCCAGTATATGTCAATTCAACACATGTTCTAATGTCAAAAATCAAAAGCACATTAGGACCATGACAACTTGCAACATGTATCTACCATGGAAGCCATTCGACAAAATCATAGAAAATCAGAAATATAAAAGCATGCTTACTTATCGAACAGATTCTTTAATTCTGGGCGACCCCTAGGATCAACATTCAAGGGATCCAGATAGTAAATAATCTCTTCAACAATATTTACCGCGCACAGCACCCAATGATTCCTACAAAAATGTTGAGATAACAAATCCTAAGCACCTCAACTTTTATGTAATTCATTATTGTGAATTAAGTCCTATAGGATAAGCGACTCACCCAACATTGCACAGCGCTAGAAACAAGGGCTGATATTCTCTTTCTTTAGTTGCAAACCGGTCAGCTAGATACGTTGTCTGTGAATCCCTCCCGAAGTAGCCGTATGTATTTGTTTGGTGTGGGGACAAGAACAGAAACCTCCTCGTTATTTCCTTTGGAAGCAACAATTCTTCATACAAATACCTTCAATTAAAATATAAAAATGGATTACACCAATGACATCAATATTTAAATAGAAAGACTAAAAAATATTGTACACTTTAAGCCTGATTTAGTACCTGATATATATGGAAATAACGGAGGCAGATACCCATTCATGATTTACAATTTCTCTGATATTTTCAGTATTGATCATCTCAATACCGAAGTATGACATATTTGCATATATCGGGTTTCTGTCTTTGGCACTTGAGATATGCATCGACTGAGCTACAAGAGTCACACCACTGTTTTGCATTGTACTCCGACCATCTTGTTCTTTTGTATAGAATGTGTACCCATTAATTTGATAACTGTGGTAAGAGAAGACATGCAAACTTGGACCTTTGGCTAACCATCTCAATCTATTTGAAACTGAAGTAGCATTTTCAAATCAACTCTGCATAAATGTGATCTCTTAGCCACATTATAAAACAACGATTGTGTTCTCTAGTTAGCCAATTTTGATTCTTATTTGGATACAAACTCTTAAGCATGTCCTTGTGTTTTTCAACATATGGCTCAACCTCATCGGCATTGTGCAGAACATATAAGTGTGCTTGCTCCCATCTCCGTCCTTGATATAGTCACTATTTCATTTCCAGTAATTCCTTGCCCCATCATTCTCCATGTGTGACGAGACTTTGGCAGCCCTATAGAATCAGCATTGGATAGGTATTCGATGCAGAATTCAACACTTCTTCGACAATATACCGTTCAACAATACAACCTTCGGTCGTGATCGGTTTTTCACATACCCTTTTAATATCTTCATATAACGCTCAATCGGGTACATCCATCTCATATAAGCTGGCCCACACAGTTGTGTCTCTCTAACAAGGTGAATGGTTAGATGAACCATTATGTCAAAGAATGAAGGTGGAAAGTACATCTCAAGCTTGCATAAAGTCACAACAATTTCTCTTTGCAATGATGGCAACTTCCCAGGGTCAATCACTTTGCTGCAAATTGCCTTGAAGAAGAAACAGAGTTTAGTTAAGGCCCCCCGCACTTTGTTAGGTAAAATAGACCGTATACCAATGGGTATCAACTGCTCCATGAGAACATGACAATCGTGGGACTTTAGACCTTTTAACTTGAGATCTTTCATCGATACGAGGTTCCTAATGTTTGAAGAGTACACTTTGTTAGGTAAAATAGACTGTATACCAATGGGTATCAACTGCTCCATGAGAACATGACAATCGTGGGACTTTAGACCTTTTAACTTGAGATCTTTCATCGATACGAGGTTCCTAATGTTTGAAGAGTACCCTTCCGAAACCTTAACTCCTTTAAGAAACTTACAAAAAACAGTTTTTTCTTTTCTAGATAGAGTGTAAGCAGCCGGAGGAAGATATGTACTTTTACCCTTCTTCGTCGGTCCCAATTCTCTTCTTATTCCCATACTAACCAAGTCCAACCTTGCATTGATGCCATCTTTAGTCTTCCCTGGCACATTGAGTAACGTACCAATGACACTATCACAGATATTTTTTTCAACGTGCATCACATCGAGGAAATGTCTTACATATAATGATTTCCAATATGGCAACTCAAAGAAAATCGAACTTTTCTTCCACCCTCTTGTGACAATATCTCTCGCAAAAGGTTTACCGAATTGGATATTCAAATCCTTTACCTTTTCAAAAAGTTGATCACCCGTCAAAGGTGAAGGAGCTCTACCTTCTTCCGAGTTCCCATTGAACGCCTTTCTCCACCACCGGTAATGATGACTTGGATGCAAAAATCTACGATGCCCAAGAAAGACATTCTTCTTACAATGTTCTAACCGCATCCAATCCTTACCCTCTTCACATATAGGGCATGCACACTGACCCTTGATGCTATATCCTGACAGATTACCGTAGGCTGGAAAATCATTAATTGTCCCAAACAACATAGCTCTCAAATTGAAACTTTCTTCCTTATACCCATCATACACCTCCACACCTGTCTCCCACAGTTGTTTCAAGTCTTCAATCAAAGGAGTCAAATAGACGTCTATATCATTTCCTGGTTGTTTGGGCCCAGAAATTAACATAGATAACATCATAAATTTGCGCTTCATGCATAGCCATGGGGATAGGTTATAAATCACTAAAACCACAGGCCATGTACTGTGAGAGCTACTTTGAACACCATGCGGGTTAAATCCGTCAGTAGCCAATGCAAGTCGTAGGTTTCTTGATTCTTGCCCAAAATCAGGATAATCATGATCAAATTTCTTCCATTGCGGAGAATCTGCCGAGTGCCGCAGCTTGCCATCTTTGATCCTTTCATCCTCATGCCATGTCAAGTGCTTTGAATCTTCAGAACTACGGTACATGCGCCTAAATCTGGGTATTATGGGAAAATACCACACAACCTTCTCTGGATCTGATTCTTTCTTCTTATATCGTGAGGCATTACATTTAGGACACATCTTTAACGATGCATATTCATTCCGAAATAAAATGCAATCGTTAGGACAAGCATGTATCCTCTCGTAGCTCATGCCAATAGAGCGTAACATTTGTTTAGCCTCGTATGTCCGACTAGGAAGCACATTATCCTCTGGCAACATGTCTTTCAATAGTGTGAATAAGTCCGTAAAGCTCTTATCAGTCCATCCGTTGCCCGATTTCAAGTTATACAACTTTAACATCGCCGACAATCTTGTGAATTTAGTACATCCATCATACAATGGTTGCTCTGCATCACTTACCAACCTCCTAAACATTTGAGGACAATCCCGAAGATCCTCTTCAACAGCATTTGCAATGTCTTCAAAACGATCGCCCTTATAAGTATTTGTGTCGGTATCGTATGATGAATATCTCACACGATTCCTCATTTCACTAGACTCAGATCTTGTCTCACCATGTTTTGTCCAACATGTATAACTTTGATCGATTCCATTACACACTAAATGTTCTTCCAAATCGGTTGCACTAACTCGCCTTGCATAACAACAATCTAAACAAGGACATATGATTGTACTAGGGTTTTCCGCATGCCGAACTGCAAAACTAATGAACTCTTTCACCCCATCCTCATACTCCTTCGTTAAACGATTGGCAGACATCCATTTCCGATCCATGCTTTCCCGATCAACAAAAATATTTATTAAACATATTTACTTTGAGTTTAGAGTGGTTGAGGTCTACATGCAATGTATACATATTAAAGGAATGAAAGGAATGAAATCTTTTACCATTTTTCCGCATGGCAAATTGAGTGTGGACAGGGGCTGTGTATTAGTGGGGAAGCATCATAAGGGAAAGATAGGAGAGAGGGGGGGTATTCAGTTGGGTAAAGGAAAGGATCAGTGTAAGCGATTTCAGTCCCTTGAAGAACCTGTTGTATCTTTTATGTTCAAGGAGAGGATTGTGAAACAAGAAGAAAACTATTGCAATTACAGAACTTAGTTTCAGATTTCTTTAAGGATCTATATCAAAGTACTGGTATGGGAAATGTCAGTTTTCCAACCTTATCTGCACAGGGATTTCCTTGAAAATCTTGTCTCAAAGTATTTACGGAACAATATCCATAGTTAAACGAGGTTTCTTTGAAGTTTAGACAAAGATCCTGTTTGGAACAATCAGAATTCATACTAGATCATTTCAAAAGCTGCAAACAAAACACATTGTCGCTGACTTAGTTTCTTTCCCTTTTAATGGGGCACATAATCTTGAGAGAGAATCCGATGATTAAATTCCTTCCTATCAGGATACTAGAGCAATAATAGTAATGACAAGAGCATCATGATTCAAGGAGGACAAACCAAAATTAAACTCCAATACTAGGTTAAGTTTCCACGTTCATTATTAACCTGAGTTTTTTGAAGGAACCAACCGGTGCTTATAGTGCGGCTATGCACTCGATTTCAATCTTGGCATCCAATGGCAAGGCAGCTACTAGATAGGTTGAACGAGTGGGGCAGGTGAAGGGAAGTCCAAAACCATTTGAACCAAAGGTAAATTAAGACTGTTGAAGTTATTAATGGTATTAAAGAAATACTACCTAAGGTGCATTTGTGAGCTTACACTATTAGAGAAGTATATTACAAGAACAAATACTACCGAGGTGCATACACGCAGCCAAGTGTGCCAACTATTAATCCTCCCAAGAGAAAGCCACCAACAAAGATGCTAGCACCGCTGTGCCTTCCTCCATCACTTGTGGTTCCAGGCAGGCGAAGTCCGGATCAATAACAACTATTCATCCATCCGAACACATTCCAAACTACCGTAGGCAAACTATTTTCAAATTAAAGATTCTTTTGGTGTTCTCTATTTATTCATTGTGACTCTTTGATGGCAGTTTGAAAGCAACAATTGACCAATAGGATAATAACAATAAAAAACTATTTTTCACTATGGGTATAAATATTTTAAAAACAATACCCATGATAAAAAATGCATTTCTTGATCTATATAAAAAGTAGATTTAAGTTAAAACATAAACTGACATATCAAAACATCCCAAAATGGTTCTTTACCATGTTTAGATTTTTCTCCCCAATGTTCTCACTAAATAACAGAGATAAAAACTTCTCGGCTCCAAGTTAATCACTCTGCTCACATGTCTAACAAAAATTGTGGCACAAGTATAAAATGAAACCCAGAAACCCTTAAGTTTCTATAACTAAGCAATTAACATAATTAAAGACTCTTATCAGCTATTCATATCATCATCCTGTGTAACTAATTCAATGCACTCATGCGAGACAAACTACATAGATCTCATAACAAATTAACACCAAATAGAATACCTATATGTAGCTTGAACTGTTAGAGGCCTTCTTGTTAAAGATGGTTGCACTCTCCTTGACGATTTAGGTGCAGGTGACAAGCTAGACGGTTTGATCTTCACCGGAGAGTGGTCCGACTTATTTATGGATGATCTTTGGCAAGAGTTTTTGCAATGAGAGATCGGTTAGAAAATGAGATGTGAAGAGTAAAATGCGATGTAAGAACAGAGATGACAAGATATCAAAGGATTGTAAGAACAGTTTGGCAGCAATTAACATGTAAGTTCAATGGCAATAGGCTGCTACCCAGTAATAAGCAACATGACACCATTCACTCGCTCAGAAACAACGCACATGTAAAAATTAAAAAAGCATCAACATTTCCTTTATATGACAGATAGGTACCTCGTTGCATAAAAATTACTTAGAAACCCAAAAACTCAATTCCACAGCAACAAAACAACGAACTAACAATTAAAAAAATCAAAAAAAATAAAAATAAAAACTGAAACTGAAATTGGATTTAGGGATTAAACACACCGTTAACTTGGATTTAGGGAGCCCGCCGTTAACTTGGAGATAAGGAGCCCGCCGTTCAAGGCGGTGAGGGCAGAAAGCATAAATATGACTCAGTTTCCTACAATTTTAACAATGCACAAAAACAGTGAGGAATTACCTACAATTTCTTCTTCGCGCAAGAGTGTCGCTCGAGCAACAGTGAGGGAAAACCCAACAATGTGAGGTTGTGAAGGTTCGAGGGAATGGAGAGAACTCGCGGTGGCAGTAGGAGCAGCGGCACAGGGGTTTGGGTTCGAGTGGGTTCTTTCTCTTTCGGAGTAGCAGCGGCGGCGAGCAACGAAGGTGAGGGAAGAAAAAAGAGATGGCAACGAGGAGCTACAGTAGAATGAAGAGAGCAAGAAACAGAGGGAAGGAAACCAGTCCCGCGCGCGTTTAATTTGCTCTTCTGAAGAAAAGGGATACCTAAGATAGCGTTTCCGTGTGGAACCGCTATCTTTTCCTAAGTGAAACTTTTAATAGCGGTTCCACATGGAAACGCTATCTTAGGTGATACCTAAGATAGCGTTTTCTAAAGGAAACGCTATTAAAAGTCCCCCCATCACTTTTAATAGCATTTCCACACGGAAATGCTATAAAAGGTGCGTTATTAAAAGTCTAATCTGTTGTAGTGCTACTATACATTTTTGCATAAATGTCCCTCTACTTGCTTGTTTCAACACTTTATTTTCAAGACTCATGAATATTCACTCTCGTAGAGGGGAAAAAAGACAGACTTGGGAAAGGAATTAAATATAAAAGAAAGAAGAAAAGAGAATATATTGAGTTAAACAAAATAATTTGAACATTTAAAATAAATGAGGACTAACAATCTAACATCATTTGTCAAAAAAAAAACTCTAACATCAGATAAAAATATCTTATTCATAATAATTTATAAATTTATTATATTATATTAATATTATTTTTAATAATGATATTTAGGTGAAGTTGAAAAAAAAATTTAAAGATGCACTTCAAGAGCACATTGGAAGAGTTTATTTGCAAGCGTTATTGTGATTCTACAGAGTTAAGTGAATACTTTTTTTATTTGGGCGTACTAACCAATAATGCACTAAATCATTTTAACGGGAGTTACTTAGGGGTTGCTTAATAATTAAATACTATTTTGATGTGTCACATATGATTTTGGATTGTTTAAAATTGGAGAGAGTTGGTTATATAAACAACCATTCCTTATGGGTTGCTTAAAAATTTTGTGTGTAAATATAAGAGAGAATATGAAATGTTGAAGAGAGATGGTGAGTTAAGTAAATTGTTGTAGATACTCTCATTGAAGTGGAAATTGATTGTGTTGCTTAAAATTGAATTGGCTCACTTAAAGAGATAAAGTGAGTTGCTTATATGTAGAGCATTGGAGATGCTCTAATATCCTCCTCACAACACATGCCTCTATTTTTTATTTTTATTTTTGTAACCATGACATAGTGACGTAAGATCCACCATCGTTAGCAGTGACTAATCTCCGTCGGGTAACCTGTTGGGTTCACAAGGTGGGTTTCCCCAACCAGGTTTCTCCATACACAACAGCCAGAATTTGAACCCCTGATCACTTTCTTAAGATGTACAAGTTCCTTACTACTTGAACCAACTATATCTTGGTACACATGCCTCTTTTAATTATGCATCTTTCTAAGTATTGAGCTCGTGATCTCTAACAACATTTTTTATTTCGATATTGGTCTAATATTAGGATGTTACAATAAAAACTTAACTAAAATGAATAATAAGATGTTCAATAAATGTTTTGTTTGCTTTCGTAAAGTAATTATATTTAGATGATAAAAAGTTTAAATTATTTTACTATGGGCATCAACTAATCTTATTATTTGTAATTTTATGATTTTTTTTAGCTTAAGAGTTTTTATTATATTCTTCAAACGTGACACTCATGCTCGAGACATTGAGATTATCTTTCTCAATAAGTGTTTTTCCGTAAACTTAAATCTATGACATTGTTAAAAAAATTCAATAATTAACTCAAACTATACAATATTGTTTAACTATTGAAAATTTTCAATAGTTAACTCAAACTATACAATATTTTCTGAAAAAAAAAAACTACACAATATTTTCCATTTACCAAAAAAAAATACTATACAATATTTGTGATTTTGTACTTACATATGTTATTGATATTAAATAAATGATGTTTTTTTGTAATACTATTAAATGTCATTATTACTGCTATTGACAAACGGAACTGATTTTATAAATGGTGAAGCTTTGGGTGGATTCTAGCATGAAATAGGGTGTTTATGAGTACACCAGTATATCATTAAATAATTATTTTATTTTTTATTATTGGAAAACCCTATTCTATCCTTGTTTGTTATCTCTTTCAGCCCAACATCCACCCATCACACCATCGCCACCTGCCACCCAACCTCTCGTCGTCGTCACCGCCCTCAACTCTCCAACCACCAACTCTCTGGCCCCTTCCCCACCTCCCTTTGTCGATCCCGATTCCGCCCTTCCCCACCGACTGCCACCACCCCACCAAACTGAGCATCAACGATAACTCTTCCTCTGCTTTCAGCGATTATAACAATGATAGATCCGACGAATTCCGCATAGCTTCTTCCAATCACGACGCCTCTTGATTGCTTGCGCTTCCTGTTACTTGTCTCCGATCTCGATTCCTGTTCGATCGACAAGCAAAAACAAACAACCATGGAGACCGGGGACTCCAACCATTGCGGCGGCGGTGGTGGTGGATGCTCGTGAAGCAATGTTGTTGTGCGGGTTCTAATGCGGATTTGTTGCTTGCGGCGGTGACGATGGCGGTTGATCTTTGGTCGCGGCGGGCTTGGTACTGTGGTGATGATGGCGGTCTGTGGTGGCACGACTTCACCGCTTGGCTGTTTTGTGATGAGGAGCGTCTCATGGCGGTGCGTGGATGTGACGACCCATAAAACTGAAGAGGCGACCCACAAAGCTGAAGAGGAGGCGTGCAACAGTGGCGGAGGTTGGACGGCGATGGCAGGGGCAGGTTGGATATGAATGATGTAGGGTTTTTGATGGTAGGGGAGAAGAGGGAAGGGTAAAGTGGTATGTTCCAATTTTTTTTGTTTTCAAATTCTTTTTGGACCAATAAATCTAGATCATTTATTATTTAATTATTATATTTAACGATTCAAAATTGTTTATGATGCAAAAAATTAGTGGTATATAAATATACCACTAAAACACATACTTCATGCTAAAATCCATGGAAGATGTGGTCGGTAACATTAACATCCACAGTCCACACCATATGTGTTACATATCAAACTCAACTCAGCAATAGTTGTAATTTGATGACATTGCTCTTTATTTGGGACCCCCAATGTCGTGGATGGATAAATGCTATTGCTGTCTCTATCTATAGTTATATTATTTTAGGAGTTATGATATTTTGATATCAAAATTTGATATTATGGGAGGATATTTTAGTTTTGAGTAGGTTGTGAACCAATGAAATAAAGAGAGAGAAATAATAAAGTGATAAACAACCTACTCAAAATTAGAATATTCCCCTATGATGTCAAATTTTAGTATTAAAATATCATAACTCTTCTTATAGTTCGCTTCGGAACATGAGTTGAGCAGGAAAAAAAAATAGAAAAACTTCATATCATAATACAAAAGTTAGCGATATTTTATTATATTTCTTTCTAGTGATTTATTACTAAATTTTATATAAATTTATTTAATAGTTATCTTATAATTATTATATTTATCTATCTTATAGTAGCACAATTCCTGTTACATTGCAGTTTGCACCAAATTCCATAAATAAACTACAATTAATTTTAGCTACATATTTTTACTCATATTACTTTATCTATTTTATTCTAATTTTGATATATAAATAAATATAAAATACACAACGATTATATTATAGTAACGTGTGTATAAATTTTTTTGTACCCTAAACACATGGGTTCACTCTGGTTCTAAAGGAAAGACGGACACGTAGCATATGATCCTTGTTTTTGTGTCACCATCTCTTAGCTGGACGAGATTTGCTTTGATTTGATGCTGATTGCTTGCTCCCGAACCTTTTGTTGGGCCAAGGACTATTTACGTCTTGGAATCCACTTTTTTGCTTTTTCACATTTTATTTCGGGTAAAATATTGAATTTGACATACCATGATACCAATTCCGGTAGGTCTGACCGACAAGGAATTTAATATATTTCGGGCTAAAATGTGGTTTTAGTTCCGTAATTTTTACACTTTGATAAAAATAATCTCCTTTTTTTTTTGAGTTATTTTAGTCTCCTGAAAAATTTAACTTTGCAAAAATAACCACTTCATCATCAATTCATCGTTAAAAAGTTAACAGCAATGATTGTCATGGCAAGTTATTGATAAGTGACTTCCTATAGACACTGTCACGTGTAATAAGAATTCATTTAAAAAATAAATTTATTTTAATTAATTAAATAAAGTAGAGAATTCAATATGTAATATATTTTTTTTTTTTGAAATAATGTTAATTCACCATCTTCTTCAAGTTCTAGAGACCATCGTACTGTGAAGATATTCTTCAATGTCAACTGACCAGAAACAGACACGTTGAAAAAAAGCCCCTGAACAACACAAGACACACACAATTTTGAAACTCAACCCAACCCATCTCTTTCATTCTCTCTCATATATTCAAATCAAATCTAAGAATCTCTTTCAAATAGCAACAATGGCATCAAAGGTTAATAAGAGAACCCCTTTCAAAATTCAATTCTATGTAGAAACTAGCAGGCATCATTTTGCCGAAAATCCCTTATTAATGGGCATTTGCGGCACCCACTTCCTTCAACGCCATTTGCATAACCCTTGTCTTCGACAACCCACTTCTGCCACCCTGAGCCTCTTATAGAAGGACCATCATCCTCGACCTCGACAAGAACCTCGACCACTCCAAGGCGGAGCCATCGTCACCAGAACACTTCGACTTCGCTGTCTGACCGATCATCAATGGTGATGCCATAAACTTCTATGTACAAAAGTGTCCGGGGGTGGATAGGTTGTGTCACTATGCTGGGGTAGAAAGGGTGGGGACGAAGGCGAGATCAACCCACTCGAGACGGAGGAATAAAGGAGAATGCGAGATGAACAATGGATTGTTTTGATTAATACATTAATTATTAATTTATTTAATTAATTAAAATAAAATTATTTTTTAAATGACTTATTATGACATGTGATGGTGCCTCAGTAAAGCCCCCTAGCAATAATTTGTCACGTCAGCTATTACCGTTAACTTTTTAACGATGAATTGATGGAATGGCTATTTTTGCAAAGTTAAAATTTTTGGGGGACTTAAATAGCTGAAGAAAATAAGAGGGACTGTTTTGACCAAAGTGAAAAAATTGGGAGACTAAAACTACATTTTAGCCTTTCTTTTAAATAAAGTCTCGGGTTTCAAATCATTGTATAAATTAAAAAAATAGACATTGAGAGAGCTTTGTCGTCTTAAATGGATCTTTCCGACTCGACTCAGATTAATCTAAATCCAATGCGATTTCAGAATATCAATGATCTCGGATAAAAAAAATCTAAAATAAAATCATTAATCGTTAGTATCCTTTAAACATGATTAGCTTACCTAATTTGGAAGGTGTGATAATTGTTATGAAGCTTTCTAGATATGGTAAAGGGCTGAAGGCCAAGGGACCAAGTGTCATGCTCCTACAATAATATGCATATCGTGACAAAACTTATATGGTGCCTATGTGGCTGAAACTAATTTGAAAATGTGTGAGGGATGAAAACGTTTGGGGCACTGTTAGAGGTGAGCAGAGAACAAAATCAGACTCGGTGTGAGTAGGTTGCCGCCCAAAATGTTCTAGCGAGAAATATTTCCCCACATTCACATTTCAACTGATGAGACAATCCAGCTTTTGGACATACATTTTATATTAATCTGATCTGATTGGTCATGTCCAATTTCTACGAGAAACGACTGCATATAGAACATGAAATTTGATTTTCCCAGCATGGAGAAAAGATACTGACCTAGATAGGATTTTTGCCTCAATAAGGCCAACTTTAATGTTGCTCAAAGAGTTCTTTCTTTGGTGCTCAACTGGTTCGGAGAAGTCAAGAAAAGAAGAATGTTCCTCCCGAAATTGGACACAGCCCAATTTCTTGGAGGCTGAGTCAAATTGGACATTTATTTTTCTAGAAGCCCATCAAAGAGGTTATATAAGGAGAACTCTAACTGTGGAAGAGGGACTTTGTCATTCTCATTTCGTTAGCATAGGACATTAGCATATGATCTCTCTAATACATCTCTTATTATTTCTATTTGGACGAAACAAAAAATAACTACAAAATAGTAATGCGGGGTACGGTAACCCAAATCAAATCACTATAGATAAGTCTCGGCAACTCATTAGAGGAGTTTTTTTTTTCGATAAGTAAAATCTTATTAATAATATTTAGCTTAAGCATAACACTGGTTAAACTCCCCACCTTCTATAAAAGATTAAGCATCACTTGAGGAGCCTCTACGGAATGAAAGCCCATCAACTGTGCTTAGACTTTAGCAAAGGATATTTCATTCTAAGAAATATGAGAGAATAAGTACTTAGACTTCAACAAAAGATTAGAAAGCTTCTTCGAAGACATTTGAAATAATTAAATTGTCTTTGATTTTAACTTTATTCTTAAGATTCATTTGCCTATAAATAGTCATAACAACTATAAGGATACAAATATGTAACACTCCTCCAACAAATCAAAGCTCTAAGGAGACTGCAACTATGAACTAGTTCTAATTTCAGTAGCTCAACAACTCATGACGGAATATATACAAAATATATTTGTGGCATTCATGTCATGTTAATATATATTAATTTATTGAAGAACTTTAATAATGGTGCCACCCTACTAAATGGAGCCAGTATATAAGATATTACTGCAATATTGTGTGAGTAACATTGTTTCTTATCTTAAAATCCAGATTACAATATATATATATATATATATATATATATATATATATATATATATATATATATATTGTGGTCAGGATCAGGAGATATTATTGTTTTTCATAGGATTTTGAGCACTTTCTCTACCAGAATTCAAGTACTCGTTTGGTGTGTGGAACTGGGGCTTGAAATTGGAATTAAGTATTGGGGTTCTAATATTCATGTTTGAAAGTCGTTTTAGAATTAGAAATATAAAATTCTAAGGACCAGCTTCATGGAATTAAAATATAACTAAATTTAACCCTTTTGTAATTCTTAACCTTCATTTTAAGAATTGTCAATTTGATACACATCGAGAAACAATACAATTGCATATCAACACAACACAACCTCCATTGATGCCGTCCTTGTCATCGTCATTGCCACCACCAATGACGTTGCCACTACAATCACCGTCAAATCTAGTGAGTTGAATTTAGAATTATAAACTCATGCCCTAATTTTTTTTAGAACTCAAACATAGGATTTATGATTCTCTGAACCAATTCTAATTCTAGCAAAATTATAATAATTGAAATTAAAATTCTAATTTCACCGTCCAAATGGACCCTTAGCAATTTTTGTTCCATGTTTTGTGTCCCCTGAATGATGTTTTAATGCGATTAAACTCGAGAGGATAAGGTTGAAACAAGAATACAGGGTAAGGTAAGGATATGAATAAAATGGTAAGATCAGGTTGCCCAAAATATCAGAAGATCTTCTTTTAAGGGGTAAGTGAAGAAGTAAATAAGTGTGCTTAACACCACATCTTGACTCAAAACTTTAAGACATCAGGTCTGGGGATTTTCTTCACTTTAAGACCTTCAACTTGTCGATTTCTTTTGAATGTAAGATTTCTTTATCTACAGTTTACCCATACTTGAAATTTCCAACAATCTACCCTCGAATGTGAGTCATTCACAAAGGGTCACTCTCCTTTGAAGGGAAACATTTCAAGTATTTGACAGTGTCACTAAAAGCTTAGCTTGCCTTATCGTTGTTGTCCTTACCTATAACGGAACATTCTGCCTTGCCTCTTCATTGTTAATTAGAAAAACTTTTGACATAAAGGATCCCACACAAGGGTCCATCAACAATTGCTTTCTCTTCAATAATCGTCCTAGCCGATCCATCGCCTCTCATGCCACTTAAACCACATTCCCATTTTGCATTTAGCCTACGATCCGATATGATGTAACCTACAATGATGTTATCCTATCCGAACTTTGGCATAGAATCTATTAGTGCTTCCTGACTTTCTTCAGCAACCACTAATGCAAGATGTCTCAATCAACATGGGGTGCCAAATGGAGAAGAAAATGGGGGTGACAAAATCTGTGCGTGTGGGAAAATTAACAAGAACCTGGTACTATTTGTGAAGAAAATTATTTAAAAAATTGCACCATCCACATGTTCTAATTTGAGGGCGAAAACTACACACGCAGTTGAAACATTGTCCTTAAAGAATTCAATGCAAATAAATTAGAAAAGGCATAACAACTGGACAAGTTTTTATTCCCCGAAGCATGCTGTTACCAATTCAACCACTACTCTAAAACTTTCCTTGGCTTATATGCTAAGGTTGACAGTGAATGATCCATTGTTGAGATTTCCTGAGTATAATATTCATAACGAATAATCACATAACTCCTACGCAATTCGTGTGCGGGATATAAGGTAGCGTTTGTTACAAGTTTTAAGAAAACATTCTCGGGAATATTGGCATAGGAATAAAAGTTTCTTATGTTTTGTACAAGTTTTAAAAATTTATTCACATGCATAAAAGATTCATGGGAATAAAATTAGTAAATAATAATTAGAAACTTGGGAAAACTCTATGTCAGGGAATGTGATTCCCATGAATGTAGTTTGCCTACCAAACTCCACCTAACAGTTGAAATTTGAAAAACCATTAATCCAAAGTTACATAATTAATAAACAAAAAGCCATATTTAGGAGTATGGAGCATCAGATTCTAATAGAATACATGGCAAAGACAGAAGAGGCAACTCTATTATTCCTGATCCCTTGCAGCTTAATCACTTCATGACATCATTGTCTTTCACCTTTCTGAAGATTCAATTTTAGTTCTTTACACTAACAGCAAAAATATTCGTTAACAAAAGGAACTGATCAGTCACAGGTCCTCTTCTTTTTTATTTTGTTTCTTGAAAATTTATCACTGCAGTGCTGCTATGAGCTCTTGATCATAAGCTTCACTCCAGAAACAAGAGGGCAAGAAAAATTTTTGACTGGTTGGACTGGGCATTCACCTAAACCTAAAGCCATTGATCATAAGAGGCACAGATTACGGCCCAAAGAAAAAGGTGAGATTTGAAATACAAATAATCAAAAAAAAATTTGGGCTTAGTTTAAAATTTATTAAGAAAAAATATATACTGGTCTGATCCAACCATGTTTATTATATTGTTTTTATTCATAATTTCTTGTGAAATTAACAAGAGACTAATATACTAGCCCCTTGATATCCACATTGGGGAGATTGATCACGAGCTCAACCCAAAAATATGTAAGCATCTTTATATTATTAATAGTTTATCTTTGGCTAAATTATACTTTTGTCCCTTATCTTTATTTTAGGTTTCAATTTGATCCCTCTTTTATTTTTTGTTTCGAAATTGTCTCTCGTTTTGTAAAATTTAAAGTTTTAAACCAATGTGGTCCCTTTTTGGGTTCCAAAATGATCCCTCTTTTATTTTTTTTAGTTCCGAAATGATCCATTATTTTACAAAAGTTATATCAATTTGATCCTCTTCGTACCACATTGAAACCTAAAATAAAGATAAGGGACCAAAATGAAACAAAAAATAAAAGAGGGACTAAATTAAAACCTAAAATAAATATAAGAGACCAAAAGTATAATTTAGACTTTATCTTTTTATTTTCCTTTTAAACTTTTGATCACCTTTACCACTATAATGCGAGTTTGGTAAAAAAGACCAAATCAACTTGGAGCAACTCTAATTGGAGTTGCTTAACGGATTCTTAAAATTAAAGACAAGTTCTTTTTGGGTTGCACCATCGAAACACGCTAATGTGGATGCCATATTTAAGTACAATTGCTTATAGAAGCAACCAGTTCTTATATAAGAAGAACCGATAAAAACAAGAGAGAAACTAAGTGTTAAAGGAGTATTCAAATGAAAATAAATAAATTTTTTTAACACAAAATGAAAATAAATAGTTAATATTTTAAATTGAAATAAAAATAAATGTAAATAAAAACGTGGGATAACTTATGAATTGCAACATTGGAGTATAGAATTGCTTAAACTAATATAAATTAAAAAGAGATGATATGGCATGATTGAGTCCATAAAAAGAGGAATTAAGCAACTCCAATTGGTTGCACAATTCAAGATGTTCTTGTACGGTTTATATGCTCTTGCTCTTAATACCATAAGGTGTACAGAAACTAATCCAGTCATTACATTCAATTATAATCCTCACCAAAATGAAAAGGATGATTAATCACTTTCCAAACCTCGAGCACAAAAAATCAAGCGAATTATCTTATAATAACACACAAGAAATCACATTATTCTAATTACTTGTATCAACAAGTAAATCAGAAGGCAATGGTCAAAACCTGTTGACTAGCTAAATCCATGACAGTTTTTAATGTAATAGAGATAGATTTCCTTCTGAATTTTGGCTGGCAATTCGTCTATTGGGTCTTTTGCCTCCATTTCTGCTGGCCTTGATGTACCTGCATAGGTCTTCTTGAAGTTGAACTGCTGGAGCTTCTTCCTTGACCGCCATTTTGAAAGCGACGCTGTGGTTGTAGGTCTGGCGGGCTTGTGCCATTTTGAAAAGGATGCTGTGGTTGTAGGTCTGGCAGGCTTGTTCCTTTACCGCCATTTTGAAAACGACGCTGTGGTTGTAGCTGTGGTGGGCTTGTCCCTTGACCGCCATTTTGAAAAGGACGCTCTGGTTGTAGGTGTGGTGTGCTTGTTCCTTGACTGCCATTTTGAAAACGACGCTGTGGTTGTAGGTTTGGTGGGCGCAGGGCTCTCTGCACCTGAGGCTGAGTTGGGTGATGGTAAGCACCATTATAATTTGGGATGACAGGATTTGTGATAAATCTTGACACCTGTGGTGATGCTAAGATGGTTAAGAGAGAACTTTGAGTCTGATTCTTTGAGGTAAGTAAGCTATATGTCCTTAGAAATGCATCGGTTATCTTATCCAGTTTTCCTTTGCTGACAGACCTTGCAGTATTTTGTGGCTGCTCAAAAGGATCCTCAATCTAACCAACCAAAAGTCAGATACAAATATCAATAGCAAAGCAGGAGAAAATATGCATGGCAGTATTTAAACATAGCCTATCCCCAAAACAGAACCATAATATCACATCCCCAAAAAAAGAAGATATCATTCAAGTGAGCAGAGTATTACAAATATTGCGTAAGTCTTAGGTAACCATCTCATGTTGTTCTTTATCTGTTCCCATTGTCCAGTATATGGGGAAATTCCCAGCTCTGACGCCCACGAACCCATCTGAGCAAACTGCAGGAACATACAACTTGCTGCAATCATTACTGTAAATAAATAATGCCTAGAGGGCTATACTATATATTGAGGAAATCATTACCCTAAAGAGCCTAAAAAACAAACCCGCATAAAATGTTTTCATTAAAGATACAAGATCCATCACTACAACATTCTCACTTGTATTACAAAAATTAGGCCAAAAAAAGACAGACTTAAAATTATCAGCTAAGAACTTTATGGTCAAGTACACACAAATAATAGATGTTATATATGGAGAAAACATACAGATCTCTATTACAAATACCAGTTGAAAGTATCAAATCAAGAAAGGAAAAACTTACCTTTCTTAGGAAATCCACAAAAAGTTCGGGCAAAGATCTTCTGTTAATTGGCCTGGACCTGTCTGATATGAATCGGTTTATGTTAGCATCAAATGTTTCTGCAATAAGATTCTCTGCATCCACTCTAACACCTGCATAAATTACGTCAAGATAAAGGTTACATAACTTTTGTATAGGTAACTTGACTACTATAAAGGTGGAATCAGCTTTTTTTAATCTATACTAGTAAATCGACAACTCTAATTCACATACTGTTTCAAGATATATATCAAGCATTTCCAACACCCCAAGCACATAAATTCAAACGAAAAATGGCAAAGGGTGCTGCCTGGTAATCACGCTGAACAAGTTTTCTTTACATTATCCCCAAGCTGTATTTGGACTAAGGAAAAATTGCCTTGAAGGGGAGGAAAAGGTAAAGGATAAAAGGATAGACAAAATCATCTAAGGAGTGTACAGGTTTCCTAGGGGTAACCCATCCATGAACAGCCCCCAGAGACTGACAATCCCCCACCTCTTGGAACCCTAATAAAAAAGGAAAGTCAGAAAACAAAAGGAAGTACAAGACAGCACTGTATATGAGCCAGCTGTCTGCTAATCTGTCATCAGAGCCGATTGTTTGTCAACCCCAAACCTACAAGTCCCTATCCTTTTAGTAAATTTTAGCCTAAGGCTCCTGGAACAAAAATCAATCTCTTGGACTAAATTCATGGCATTCATACCAGAGACTTAATTATTCAAAGTCATTTTAAAAAAGAAAACTACACAAGGGCATTGTAAAGTAATGTGAGGAGAGAGAGAGAGAGAGAGAGCAGGAGCCAGGACTTGAACTCTTGGCATTGTAATAGTTGCATGCATTCACAGAATTCTTAACCTTGAATGCATGCACACAACCTGAACATCTAAAAGAAAAGTAAATATTTCAGCTACAAACACCTCAAAACTTCAAATTCTAGAAGAATAATGATGCGTCACACTTTAAATTAAAGACGAAATGTACCTATAAGATCATCAACCATATTGCCAGGGTATATATCTTTGAGTGGTGGTAGAATTGCAGGAATACATGTCTGAAAATGAAGTAAAAAGTTGAATGCATCAGAAGACAAAGATCCATCTATTAACTTTCAGAGAGACAACAAGTAACAGTTACTTAAACACATTATAGTGGAGGTGCCAACTATTTTAGAGAGTGACATATCTTCAAACTGAACTGATCACCTAGCACTTTTTTCAAGACTAAGAGACTGAAGGCACTATGAAATGGTTGAAGTTATAGTTCATGTATGAACATCTAAAGAAAGTACACACAAAATGCACATTACATTCCAGCAAAACCCCACAATTCAAAATAAATAACATAGATCATATAAGCAGAATCAACTAAATATTTCCCAGCATTGGCTGCAGCAAAGAGGGAAAAATTAACACCACATAAAAGAAATTTGAAAAAGGAGAAGTACCTGAAAGTGAAAGATTACAAGTAAGCTAAGGGAATAGGAGTTGAAAGTCCCAGCTTTAGAATCATTAATTTTATGTGCTTTGGCCCATTCCTTGACCTGCATAAACAAGAAAGAATGAATCCTCCAACAGAAGCAACTCCTCTCACAGAAACCCTATTTTAGCCATAAGAACGTACCACTAAAACCATATCATGAAAGCGGCCATCGATCTTGTTGATCCAAAGCAAAATCTTGGATTTCATTTGGGCCTGCAGGTTATTAATTGAAAGATCACAAGATATACCCTGTCGGCTGCTTTTAAATTTTAAAATGGGAACCCGTGCATTGGGGACGAACTGCAAGCTGCTCCATCCACCTGCAAATTAGTGTTATTACAAACTGCAAGCTTTACATTTTACTGCTTAAGTTATGTGAAGATAAAAAGAAAGAAATTGCCAAACCGAAAGAGAAATGGATCTTCTAGATGATTAACAAATAAGTTGTTTTTGTACCTAGTGACAGAAGCTTGAAGTATAAAGAAATTTACCTTTCATTCTTAAAGCTTTTAAAATATCCCCCAATATCACTTGTTTTTGTTTTTTCCCAACAGATGAAATATGTGAACCATTTGATAACTCGATTGAAATATCCAAGTCACCCCATCGTGTGAAGAGATTAGACACAAATGATCCATATGGCTCAATAGTTGCTCCTGTTCCAAAAAGTACAACTTTAAATACTTGAATTTCATAACTAATGGAAATAAACATTTGCTCCTTGCTATAAGATACAAGACCAAGCCAACCCCACCTAGTGGGAAAAGGCTTGGTTGTTGTTGTATAAGATACAAGACCCCAAGCCATCTAACAAGACGACTTTATATAGAGTGGAAAACATAATGGTAAGTCACTTGAATCCATCTGTTTTTACATTTGTGGTGCTCAAGGTAAACCAGTAAAAATTAAATGTTTGAAAAGTTGTTTTATCTAAAAGATAATAAAATCCATCTAAATTTCCATTATTTAGTGGAGAAACCTTCAACCTAATGTGAAGCTTGCACAATAAGCTGGCATTTTTTTTTCCTTTCGCTGGATGAGGGGAAATAACAATTTACTACAACCATGTAGTAGTAATAGCACCTTAAGATGGGAATGGATTATCTCGTATTTTTTTCTTGTCATGCGGTCATGTGGAGGAGAGAAGTAGGCACAAAGATTTTATTAGTGATCCCAGACAAGATTTGTAAAATCTCTTTTATAACCTTTGTGTCTATCTCTCTCCTCCACATGATCACATGGCAAGAAAAAACACATGAGGTTTCATTCCCCCTTAAGATACTTTGAGACAAGATTAAAATACTGAAGTACTATAAATTACAAAATTATAGAAACAGCAATGACTAAGATGGATGATACGTTTGAACTTTGAAGAGCAAGGTAAATTTTCAACCTATAAAATCTACTAGAACCAGAGCAGCTTATCTTATTTTTAAAATTAAAAATGAATGACTATATAGGATGAATGACTCAATGAATTTAAATTTCAAAAACCTTCCCCCAAAAGAAGACAGAGCAACCAATCTTTTGGCACGCTGGTCAGCAGCAGAGGTTGAATTAACTTACCAGAGGTGATGAAATATAATTGACTAAGGGCGTTAAAGAAAAAATAAACTTGTGGAAGGGGCAAATTATGTATACAAAAAAGATAAGAAAAAAGGCTTTAAGGAATCCTGCCTTTAGTTGATCTGAAACAAGCTACATTAGGTTATATGATCAAACTGTTTTCTCCCTTCAAAGCTGTCATGGTTCAAGCCAGTAAATATATTTATAAATATGGAAACTTTAACAGTAATAATAATAATAATAAAGGAGGATCCTTCCATTGTTATGGATTATCCATCAATTTATTAACCTTTTTCCTTACTTATATTTAGCGTTAAATCACCAATGCAATGCAAGTCTTGGATAAAAGGAAAAAAAAAGAGAGAGCAGAAACAAAACTTGAAGAAAGTTCACCTCTCAGGTTTTCCACAGATTCAACAACTCTTCGTAAATCACTAATAATCGCAAAACGTATTTCCCAATCTTGTTGTAAGGGTGTGACCACCTGAAGTATATCTTTAAAAATAATATCCAGCGTACTATATGTACTCATTTTTGTCTCTCAATAACTCTGAGTAGCAGTCAATGTGCCAACGAACAACTGCTAGTGGTTTGCAGCACTAAATGGGGAAAATGAACACGAGAGGATCACAATCTACAAGCATAGGCATCTTGAAATACACATCAAATCCTTCGAAGGCCTTGGAGCTGCATCCATGACCTGATATAATTGTTCATAAAGTTAAAGACTGCACTATGTGGATCCATTACATCCAGCATATAGTTAAATATAGACATGAGGTATGAAACAAGTATTTATAGTGACAACATACAGTACAAAATACATCAGTATTTAACTTATGGAGGCTGATGATTAATGGATGAGAATATGAAATCTTTTTTTTCTTGACAATTCATAAATTTCCTTCAGGATTAAATCATTTTGGTTTCCCATCATGATACCAACACCAGAAGATATTCAGACATTAAGAAATTTCAGAGACAAATCATCCATATGTTGTTTTTTTATTGTTTAGTGGCTTAACTCAAGCATCGGAGCAACCCTACTTACCAAGTTCTCTTATTAACTCTTATTAACCCTGCGTACCGCGTACTGGGTTCGTCGTACCACGTATTGCATATCGGATTCACCATAAAGAATATCTCGTCATGATGATATAAAAAATTACGAACCATGTACGAAATGACCCGCATATCGGGCACCCATACCGCATGCCGAGTAACTTCAGACACAATCACAACTAGCTATGACTATCCATAAAATTAATTGATCTACAATGGCACTCCATATTTGACAAACAAACTAATCATATCTGATTTAATCCAACACAAGATTACAGAAACTTGGAACTTAACAGCTATCCACACTCTTCCATATATGCAGGTATCAATAATATCAATTCCCCATGCCTATGAAAGTAATATTACATTCAAATCCATACCAAACTACAGAATTTCACAAAATTCATCAATATCTTTTTGTTTCCCAATTCAACCCATGATTCAATTGAAACCAGCAAGCACAATCAATGAACAGCTAGTTAATAAAAAGCCCTAAAACAGAAGAAACAGTAACGAATAAATAAAGAGAATTGAGGGCAGTAAAGAAAACGCACAGTGAAGAACAAGCATCACCTCCTTGAGAATTGAGGCATTGTTATGAATGAGAAAGGAGGCAACTTTACATGTGAGAGAGTAGGAAGTAGAAATGGGTAGGAGTGACTGAGAGTATATATATATATACGTATAACTTAGCAAGGGGGGGTTTTCTTCTCTATTTCTTTCTAATTTTAATAAATAAATTTTATTCATTGGATTGGAAGCTGGAAAAGGGATAATCAGATATAATGTATGGCTTTAAAACAGCAGTATAGTAGACCTCAACGAGAGAGAGAGAGAGAGTGAGAGGATGACAGGAATGAAGGTGACCACAGCACCATTCATGGGATGCTATTTGGGTCAAACATTAATTTTGTTATCACTATCGGGTATTTTCATAATCTATATGTTAATGAGTGAAGACAAATTTTATTACAAATTTAAATTAATAAAATTAATAGTGATAAATAATTAAGGAGAATGCGTGCCTTTAGAGGTTTTTTTTTTCTAAAATACTCACTTTTAGAAACTATATATCAAAATAACTTCCTTTTGAAACAATTTATCAAACTAACCTACTTTTGAATAAAAAATTATTTTTTTAGTGGTGTCAGTCATTGACTTGTTGACCTGCCACCTGTCACGTGGCAGGTCATGATTGGTCCGAAAAATTTGCACAAAAAAATAAAAAATTTGGAAAAAAAGGGTCAACGCCACGTGGCGCACTCTGGTGGAGTGGTGCCAGTTTATCTGGCTCCATTGACCTGCCACGTGGTAACTCCTGATTGGTCTGTCAGTTTTTTTTGAAAAAAATTTTAAAAAAAGGTTTTTCTGGTTAAAAAAATAGAAAATTAGATTATTAATTAATTAATATAATTCTATTAATAAATTTTATCATTATTTAATTATACTAATAATATAATTAATAATTAATTAATAATAATTAAATTTTATTAATATATAATTATACTAATTAATAATAATATACTAATTTTATAATACAATTATACCAATTAAAAGGTTTTTGGGTTAAAAAAATAAATAAATAAAATAAAATTAGATTATTAATTAATATAATATAATACTATTAATAATTTTTATTATTATATAATTATACTAATTACTAATACTAATAATAAAATTAATAATTAATTAATACCAATTAAATTTTATCATTATATAATTTTACTAATTAATAATAATATACCAATTTTAAAATAAAATTATACCAATTAAAAGGTTTTTGGGTTTAAAAAATTAAAATAAAGAAAAGAAAATTAGATTATTAATTAATTAATATAATACTATTAATAAATTTTATCATTAAATAATGATAAAATTTATTAATTAATTAATTTTCTTTTTTTTCTTTTTTTTTAACCAGAAAAACCTTTTTTTTAAAAATTTTTCAAAAAAAACTGACGAACAAATCAGGAGTTGCCACGTGGCAGGTCAATGGCTCCAGTCAAACTGGCCCCGCTCCACCTAAGTGCGCCACGTGACGCTGACCCTTTTTTTTTTGCCAAAATTTTTATTTTTTTGTACAAATTTTTCGGACCAATCATGACCTGCCACGTGGCAGGTCAACAAGTCAATGACGCCAGTTGGCGTCAAACTGGCGCCACTAAAAAAATAAATTTTTATTCAAAAGTAGGTTAGTTTGGTAAATTGTTTCAAAATGAGTTTATTTTGGTATATAGTTTCTAAAAGTGAGTCACTTTGGAAAAAAAATGTTCTCGCCTTTTAGGGCCGCAGTTAAGGAATCAAGAAAAGAAATAGTCTCTCCGGTCCTTATTATAATATGCAAATGACTACTTTTTTTTTTTGTCCAAAATATAAGAGACATACATGTATTTTGACAAATATTAAATGCTCATTTCCAATTTTACCCTTATTTATAATAGGGTTTATATTTACGAGATAGTGCAACTTTTAATACAAGTAGGATTGTTCATTAATTATTAGGATGGAGTAATTTTGTAAATTTATATGAATATTAATTACAAATAGTTTGTGTCAATGCGTTTTCTTGGTCGGTGTGTTTTAGCGTTTTGCCTATTATATATAGGACCAGATGGAGTATTTTATTGGAAAATTGTGTATTTGATGTTTTGAGAAGATAAACACTTGATTTTCCAATAAAATCTTGCTATTTTTGGGTTCCTTAACCAATATCCCACGGAACCAAAAATAGCAAGATTCCAATAAGTTATTTCTTTTCTTGGTTCTTTAATCGGTGTCCTAAGGGCACTCGTTAACGTTCTCCATAATTAAATTTATGATAGTTATACAATAAGAAGTTTAAATGTTCCAAGAAAATTATAATAAGAAATTAAGAAGTATTTTATAATTTTATTTTTATAGTCGTTTAAATTTTAAATAAGTAAATAAATGTATTTATAATTTTGTTATTTTATATTTATTCTTAATTTTTTGAAAAATTTATTAATAATAATAAGAAAAATGCTAACTAGTGCCCGACACTGGTTAAGGGATTGAAAAGACAAGTTTTTATATGAAAAAATATAGTCAATACATGAAAAAAAAAATGGACTTTTTAGTTTTTCCATAAAATATTTGTCTTATCTTATTCCTTAACTAGCGTCGTAAGAATACTGGTTATCAAACATTTAATAATTATTTCATGTTTTATTTTCTTCAAAAAATAATTCATATTTTTTCAATAATGCTTGTTGTTGTGCTAACTTGAAACTAGTATGTGGGTGAAAGATGTGGAGTATCATGTGTGGTTTAGTTTTGAGTCACACTTCAAATTTATCACAAACGTGTTTGTAACTAATTTGTATAATTCCTGCCAATGATTTTTCATACTAGAACTAGTATTACTCTTCTTCATTTTTCTATGCTAGAGCATCTGGAGTGAATGAGAATTTGGAAACACATACATCAACAGGAAAAAGTTTTAAATCATCCGTATAGGATTTGTAACATTTTAATGTGCTTGAATTAGCTTATCTCATGTTCATAATAGTATATAAACCGAAAGCTTTACAAGAGACCTTTTGAAAAAGTAAGTTGTCTCAGACATTCTTTTATAGTAAACCTCAATGAATAATGTCATAGATGCTCGATGAGCTTTGGAATACAATATGCAAATAAATTGAATTTTACAAATAAGTTAGATGGTACACTTTGACCTATCCCGATTCACCATCTCCTCCTGACCTTTGTTTGTAAGGAAGTAGTACTTGCACTTGCATCTTCATGTACTTATCAAATGACTTACTGACTAAGAGAAGCAAGCTTTTATAAAGTCTTGCTATCCAGTGCCTAAGAGAAGCAAGCTTTTATAGCAAAACTAAATATACCACTTCTCGAAACAATAAATGCATCACTTTGTATACAAACTTGTTTTTTATGGATACCTTAACCAGTACTCTTGGTTAGCATTCTCCTTTGTTATATACCACTAATTGCTTCAAGCGCGTAGCAGGTGCTTCTCACAAACCAAGACCCTATAACGTGAATGAGGCCCCTCATTTGTTTCACGCAACATCACTTGCCACCCCATTGCTTTGGCAATCTCTTGAAGTTCATCCATGATGTCAAGAGAATCTCGAATGTATGCCCGTCCACCAGGTCTTAGAATCCGATCCATCTCTAGCATAATTGATGACACATTGCATCTGCTAGACACAAATGTAGTAGATAGTAAATAATAGATACCATAAGAGTTCACTTTTATGAGCTTCTTATTTTCGATAAGCACTTGAGCACTCTTAAATTCATAATATATCCTATGAATTAACAATGACATATAAAATTACAAGTATTGAGATGGCAGTTTGTCAGGGTACGACAGTGTTAAAATTTTAGTAACATTAGCATAAGCTTATAAAGTAGTAATCTAAAGCTAAGAAGGATTTTAACTCATTTTTATTTTTATCAGCATTCAGCAAATGTGAAAATAATTAACCAGCAAGAAGATAAAAGAGCTGACAAATGGTACCTTTTCCTCTCAACAGAAAGCAGGTTTGCTGCATGCAGTAAATCGTAGGTTCTCGGGTAGGTGTCAAATGCTTCACACCTAAATTATAAATCGCCAAATATCACTACATGCTGACAAGTTAACAAAGGTAAATTCGAGAATTCGGACAAAGGGATAATCATATAAAATTAATGCAAGTTTTTCAGTATGTGGAATTAAGAAACCTCAGTACCACATGGAGAACACTTGTGTTTAATATATCTTAATTAAGTTTAGTAAAATACCAGTCATGCATGACTCCAATTAATCCGCGGTCGTATATAGCAGGCAAGGTGTTCGGGCCACTAACAGGAACAACGTTCATAACCCAGCTGTCAAGATTCTGACCAATCAATGCTGCTGCAAATCTGTAAAACACAAATATATTGGAAATACTGAACAGAAAGTCCTAATGAATGTTTATAACAAGAAAGTAAGATAAGAACAATACCCTCCAAAGCCAGCTCGCATGTCCATAACATTTCGTAATCGCATTTTCTTCCAGTCTAAAAAACGAACATAGCTTTCTATTATCTCATCCCAGTATTTTGATTCTGTCTTAAATAGCTCATTCCTGGATATGAGAGCATCCATTTTTATGCTTTGAAGCCTATCAGGTGGAGTTTTCAAACGTGCAGGCCAGGTGGTAACATTTGCTCCGTTTCCATTCTTAGGCAATTGAGAGATGCATGCTTTCAGATTAACATACCTATATTAAAACAGTAACTAAAGAAATCACCAATAACGAGCCATTAAATTTTAATAATAACACTCAGATGCATTTAAAAGCTATCATGAGGCTTTACCCAAAATTATTCAATTACCAAAATGATATAACTTATCATTAGTTTTCTTTACCATGGCCTACATAGGTTTATGAGTGTAATCAGAAATAGCATACTACAAGATTGTGTATAGAAACTCAAAACAGACATGTTTAAACAGGGTGCAGCACGGACAACTTTTTCGATTCCTTAGTCTTTTTGAAGAATTCCATATTTTAGCATGAGATAACATAATCTTTAATGAAAAACCATATTTACAATAAAATAGCCATTTCTGCATCTTTACATACCATCATTTAATTTCCTTTTCCTCTTTCTTTTTCTTTTCATCTCATTCTATTTCTTTTTTTCCCCTAGCCTCTTCAGTGGAGGAGGATTAACTTTTCCATAATTTTGAATATGCCTCAGTAGTCCACCAAAATGGCTAAAATAAATATTAAAAGAAAGAAAATTGAAAATTAGAGATTGATAATATAAAGGCTTCTATCAACCGTTGATCATGATCAAGATATTTCATAGACATCTTTACAGTTACAGATTATTAGAGTTTATAGCTTCATCAAATTTATCTGAAGGCAATCAAGTTTCACTTTCTTTTTTATGGAAAAAGATAGTTTAACATTCCAACTTCAGTGAAGAAAGGAATTACCCTATTCTACTTTTTTAGGGTGTTTTAACCTACATATTGGCAAAATACACCTATTTTCTACTCCCTGATTCTATGATGGAAAGCTCTATATAACATATAAGAATGATATTCAATTTGCAGATGGTTTGTGCCGATAATCATATGACTGGAAGAAAATGTATATAATCATTCAAAGATCAGGAAGGCAAGAACAAATACCAAACATTGTCTGGGTCATCACTTGAGTCACACAGTGGAGGTTTAGTTCCTTTCTCACGATTTAGATAGCAGCTATTGTCAAGGGGTTTCTGCCATATTGCAATGTACCCATCTTTTTTCAAAAATTTCCAGCATAGTCGAGTAGTAAGATTAAGCATCTCTGGAGATAACAAAATCCAATGATACACCCATTAATATTATAGATGCAGACAGCATTCTTAGCAATTAAGAGTTAGACTTAGACCAACTATAATAAATTATTAATATTCACTATTCAGGTCAGTTCAATCAAAATAGCAGCAGTGACAATCTGAGTGGGAGCACATAAAGCAGGTATTTGACACCATCACAGTTTAAGATGCTTCTCCACAAACGTGTTTTTAAGTCAAAGGCTCTTAGCATACGAGACAGAGAATGGCAAATGATCGATAAAGAATCGTTGGAAAGGAATACGCAAAAGGTCAAACTTCTGCTTCGAACAACAAACAAATCGTTCAGAGAGGCTTAGGTCAAATGTCTGACACTGACTGACAACACTAGGTCATAAAATGCTAATATTAAACAATGGTGCAAAATTGAACAATTAGTAAATATAAGACTGAAGGCCCAAATTGGTCCCTAATAAAAACACGGACACTTTTAATACAACAACAACAACCAAGCCTTATCCCACTAGGTGGGGTCGGCTACATGGATCATACGGCGCCATAATGTTCTATCATGAATCATGTTAACAGTTAAATCATTGGCCTCCAAATCTTTCTTAATAGTTTCTCCTATAGTTTTTCTCGGCCTACCTCTACCTCTAGCTATTGGATTGCCCTCCACTTGATCCACTCTCCTTACTACAGAATCTAAAGGTCTCCTCCATACATGCCCAAACCACCTAAGTCGAGATTCAACCATCTTTTCTACAATAGGTGCTACCCCAACTCTCTCTCTAATGCTATCATTCCTAATCCTATCACGTCTAGTTTTTCCGCTCATCCAGCGCAACATTCTCATCTCTGCTACATTGATTTTACAAATGCAGGACACATTAGTCCCTCCGTCCATAAACGTCCGTTAGACCGCCTTTGTGTCCCAGTTAAGTTGCCTACCTAACAAGCGAGGCAATTTCCACCGTGGAATTTGATTAAAAAGCACAAAATGGTGGCCCAAAATCCGTTTCTAAGCATCAACAGACTTGAAGTTTCGGTCACTATGCTACATCATTTTGGAGCGTAAACTGGGATTTGTTTTCGAATCCCATTAAGCAAGAACCCTAATTTTAGAAACAAATCACAGAAGATTACATGTCCCACATTTTTAAAAATGAGGGACTAACTGGTTAATCTTTTTTCAGGGACCAAAAGAGTCACCATTTTTTTGGGGACCAATTTGGGCCTTTAGTTTAAATATAATAACTCCATAATTAAAAAGCTTGAATAAATTCAATCTAAGTGGAAACTAATTTTAATTATGATGATACCTTCCCATTGTTCTTCTAAAACTTCCTCATGCTTATAAACTGGCTGGGCAGCCCAGACAAAGTATCCTCCTGCTCTTAGCATCCTATCAACTTCAAGCAGCAATATCCCATCTTCATCACAATTAAAAAAAGTTTTAAGCATCATAACACAAATATTGATGTTTACATATCACTATCAATAAAACTAGCAATTTCAACATACACTCTATACTGGTTGATCAGCGGTTATAGACCCCATGATATCATTTTCTGCCCATTATTACCAAGAACTATTGCACATTATACAGGGGAAGAAAACCCATACCATCTCGGGTCCAATTAATTCTGCAGCGTGAACAATGTATCAAGTCAAAAGCTTGGCTTGGATATAATAAACGTCTAGTTGCAAATGCTGCTGCCATTGCCGGAACACCACGCTCTAAAGCAAATTGGATCTGATTCTCATGAACATCCTTAGGAGCAACGGACATGGTGATGACATTCCGTGAAAGCAAGTATGCACCAAAACTAGCTACACCACAGCCAACATCAAGAACAACTCGTATATGCTGACCAAATGTAATCTCAGGAATCATCTACAAATGCAGATGTCAACATCAGATTCGTAGAAGATGCACCTATACCGTCCAAAAAGAAAAGGCTACACTAAAGTACATAACAACCCTGGCAATATGGTCCAAGTATTCATCTGCACCATGTATAAATTGAGTACCACCTCCTGGAAATTTAAACTTGTTTTTGACTCTGGAAATCCAGTTCTGGCCACCTTTATCTTCAACAAGACGAGTGTGAGGAACATTACTGTACCACACCTACAGCAAAAAAACATAACCTAGTAAAATTTAAAGTTGTGTGCAGTCAGAAACAAAATCCTCCAAATTGTGTGGATGTTTGGTTTTGATTAAAATCAATTTTTTTTCCCAAAAACTTTCTATGGTAAGATCTTTTTAGGCTATTATGTCATTGGTATGAATTATCCATGGACGTAAATAGCGACTAATATCCATTGGGGGGACCTGGATGACAGTTAAGGGTAGCCCCCTCCCAACCAGATTTTTCCATACACGAGTCAACCCGTGACCACTTGTTTAGGGGGCCTGAATCCGATGCTACTCGGACCAATCATATGCTGATTGTTGTAATATTTTGATTATAAGCAATTGTAAATACAAAATAAGCCAGTCTAAGCACAAAACTTGAAACACCCATTTGGCTTAATTACAACAAAAAGGAATAAAGGCGACGTTTTTATGCATGGATTGAACTTTTTTCAAAGTAATCGTACCTCATCTCTGCTTCTGGGCCATGGAATTGGAGTACGGTACCCTTTAGGAGCAGGAACCAAGCAATTGAACCCTCGACCCTCCTCTGGACAATGCCGCTCGAACCTTTCCCCTTTCTCCGTTGATTTCAGCTTCCGAATCGCATCCGCGTTATCCAAACAAGGTATATACTCGCTCATGTTGCGCGGGCATAACCCGAACTTCTTGATCGCAAATTTGGGAGCAGAATCAGAATCAGAAGAAGAAGAACCACCCTCCTCAATTTGGGTCTCGTTGACCCAATCATCCACCATTGCATGATTGAAATCCCCGACCTCGAACACGTCGGACATCGTGCCATTCTCGTTCACGATCCCTAATTTCTCGATCGAATTCTCCGGCGGCGGCGGCGGCGATGGTGGTAGGGTATTTTCCGGCGGCGGTTGGGTCTGGTTGATTTGATCGATGAGGGCGGAGACATTGAAGAATTTGTTGTAATTTGGGGAAACGGTTACCACCCGGTTCGGGTTCGGGTTCGGGTTTTGGGTTGTGGTGAAGAAGATGAGTTGCTGGTAGCCATCGGACCAGTGGTTGCCAAAGTAGAAGAAAGTGATGGAGAGGATGAAGAAAAAGGCGATTTTGAGAGTTAAGGGTGTTCTCAACAAATCTACATTGATTGGGGATGTCATGGATCTTGCTTTGTTTTTTTGTATCTCATTAGCAATCAACAGTTCTGAGTCCGAATGGGGTTGAAGAAGAAGTAACTTCAGGGAGCTCGAGTCTGTCTCTCTCTATGCAACGTCTGTTTCATCCGGAATGTTTTATTCTCGTCAAAACCACTGGGTGGGATCACCTTCCACAAAATCTTTCTTTCTCACCTTCTTTGTTTTTTTTTTTTTTTACTATTATTTATTTATTTTATTTTATTTTTTTAACTTTTATTCACATTTCAATATGCTCGACAATATATTTATAATATTTATACCAAACACCACCTAACTTTAATTTTGTCTCAATCTCTAAACTAATTAATATTAATATTTATAATAAATCAAGACATTCATTATTAGCTTTATTTTTAACTTTTAAATTAAAAAAAATGATAAAAAAATAATAAAAAAATAGAAAACATAAGGGCCTGATTGGTTTGTTCCTTATTTTTTGTTTTCATTTCCTACTTTTAGAAGTAATTACAACAAATATTATTATAAAATTATCATATTATTTTCATTATGTTTCCTATTTTCAAAAACTTCTACATGAGACACTGAAAACAGACAAAAGATATCACAAAAGTTGTTTTCACTGTTTCCTTTACAAGTACTCCCTCCGGACTCAATTATAAACAAAAAGTATCTATATTTGGTGGACTCAAATATAAACAAAATCTAACTAATTCGACTCTATTTAATGTCAGTGTTCACAAAACACCCTTGGTTAATTAATCTGTTTTTACTTTTCCAAGAACAATGCACACTCTCGAGAATTAAATATGATGATTGTTATAAGTAAGGATAGTTTAATAATTGTAACTCACTTTTTACATAAATCAAGATAATTAAACTAAATCAACAATCTTCCTTAATAAGTATGAATTTGATTAATTTTGCTTATAATCGAATCCAGAGTAATATTTGGAAACATGAAATATAATAAAAATAGGTTTGTTCTAATTACTTCTAAAAATAAAAAATGAAAACGGAAAAACAAGAAACAAATCAATAAGGCCCTAAATTGAAGGAAAAAAAACATAAGAAGATTTTAAATAAATTTTTTAACTTTTTTTTATTAACGGTTTACTTTTAATAAGGATGAGCTATGAATTGTTTGGATTTATTCACTGAACTCCAAATTAACATAATGACCTATTGTTCCATCACAAACAGAATGACCTATACAATCGGAGGTTGGTATAAGTGGGGGTGGATTTATGTCCCTTAATTAATCAGGTGGTTGGGGTTTGAATCCCAACTCTTGTGTATGGAGCGAATTTCTATTAGGAAGGGGGTTTCCCGTCTTCGGGGTGTCATTCACTCCCCCGCAGGAAATTAGTCCCGACTTTCGAGGGATACTCCTGGTCTATGACCAAAAAAGATCATAATGACCTATTTTAATAATAGTTAGAGTTTAGGCACCAATTAAAACCGAATTGAGTTGGAGATGTCTAATTGTAAATCTTGTTTACTTTAGTTTTTTTTTTATAGGCAAATATTTATAATTAGTTGTCATGTTAATTTTTTTCTCATTTGTTAAGGTTTGAACCTTGGACCTCTTACTCCTCAAACTCCTTAGGATTCGTTTGGTGGATAGGATAGAGGCTGATAGGATAAGAGAACGGGATAGGACTTAGGAGTATGATAGGATATGAGCAGGATAATTTGTTATCATATCCAACATTTGATGTCCACCATATAACCAACTCAATAGCATTATAATTTTAGTATGAATTCTAAATTTTTCCTTTTTATTCTAAATGTTTTCATATTTTATTAGATTTTAGTTTTTTATATTTTTCATTTTTTAAATTATATAAAAAAGACAAAATTATCCTTGTAATAAATTACTTATAATTTTTAAATTTTTTTAAATATTGTTTAACTTAAATAATTTTTTTATAATTTTAAATATTCATTTTTAGTTTTTACTTTACATATAGTTAAAATAATATAAATAATAAAATTAGCCTCGAAACAAAATAAAAAAATAAAATATAATTTTTTTATTTTAAATATTTATATTTGATTATACCTTTTTTTTGTAACTATGTTATATTTTATTATACTTTAATTATTTTATATATAAAATATTTTTATATTTTATTATACTTTAAATCACATTATTCTATCATGTTGAGTTCTAACACAGCCCTGCGCTCAGGATGGAATTTTAACTAGATGAACAGGATATGATAGGTGACAACAGGATTGATTTATCATATCCTCCTAGCTCACTGAATAATAGCTTCAGACCGAATATGATAGTTTATCTTATCTTGTCTCTCTTATCCTAACCACCTGATGAGCCCTAATACCATTAGCTCAAACCACACTTTTGATTGTAATTTTACAAATGGATGATTTTGCTTTCTGTAGTTTTAATCGCTCAAATCAAGTTTTTTTTTAGTTTCAAAATCGAACAAATCTGGTCTAGTCATCAACCTATTATCCAATACTTAATGGGGGTTGTTAACCTAGCTAAGATGTGCCATTACTTTAAGATTAGTTTTATTTAATCAGTTGAAAAAAAATGCTAAAACTAAAGTTAAAAGCGAACGCATGTGCGGAACACATTTGTGATAATACATGGACCAAAATCATCCATTCGTAAAATTACATGGACTTTATTTGAACAAGACTTGATTTGTTTGATTTTGGAAGCAGGGGGACTTGATTTAAGCAATTGAAACTAGAAGAACCAAAATCACTCATTTATAGAATTACAAGGATCAAAACTACAATGAAACATTTAGTTTTAAGTGATTCTATACATTTTCCCTTATTTATAACTAGTATATCGACCCGTGCCAAGCACGGGAAATATGATAATTTTTTATAACTTCATCAAAAAACTACATATATAATTATTGATTTCACATTTTTTGATTCATTTTTTGTGTGAAATAATTATATATAAAAATTTATTTTGTATGAATCATCGATCACAAAATGTAACAAATATTAATTTAATAATTACTATTGATCTTATAGTAGAGATAATGACTCTTAAGTATAAATAGTAAGTATGTATGGTCTATTATATAATATTAGTATTAAAAATATAATTTTAAAAAATTTAAAATTGTATAAAGAATATATAAATATATATCATGTGATTATAAAAAAACTAAAATTATAATTTAAAAAAATGTAGAAAAAAGTGATATTTTTCTCCTCATATCTCATTTTCTCTTCTCTCTCCACTACAAAATATTACAAACCACACTTCTCTCTTCTTTTTGAGCCAAGTCACCTTTCATCAAACAAACATAATAATCTTGCTTATTTTCTTCACTGTCCTCTACATTTCTCTGTGATTGGTTTCGTGAGTGGACATCCTTGACAGAGGAGCCACCATCAACTGTCGTTGTCCTTGCATTCTACGATCAATGTCCGAAAAAAAAAATCACAAATAGATTATGTACATAAATAGAAATTCAAATTACAAATCACAAATCACAAACAGATTGATGATGTATATTTTACAAATCTAAATATGTATTTTAATAATAGTGTAATGCATGTAATGACTTTTAATAAACAATAATAAATGGATAATATATTTAATATATAATATAGTATATAAAATATGTTATGTATAAGAAATAAAAATTACTAAAGTTTCCATGTTTTCAATAGTATTAAGAAATAAAATACTATCACACAAATGTAAATAACAATTAAAAAATTCCCAAAAAATTAATAAAATAAAATAAAATAACCGACACAATATAAATACATATATTATTTCAAATATCATCACCAAAAGTAATTATCCTTTCACGATTTAAAGTAAAAGATAAAAAGAAAATATTTCCTTTATAAAAATATAGACCACACGCTAGGGGTGTTCATCAACCGATCAAAACCATTTCAAATCGTAAAAACCGAACCGAAAAACCGAAAACCGAACAAACCGAAAACCAAAAAACACGAAAACCGAAAAACCCGTAACTTTTTATTGGATTGGATCGGATTTTGGATCCTATAGTGAAATCTAATCCAATCCAATCCAAACCGATCTATTATGCTATTCTTTTTGAAATTATAGTATTACTCATACTTAAACATTATTCTTCATACTTTTATATCCATCATTCTCTTTAATATTTTTATTGGAATGACATATATAAGACTATTTAGAATAAATATCAATGTCTTGAAGTTATATTTTACTAAAAGTTCTGATGCATAGCATATATATATTTGATTGAGTAATCATGAAAAACGGGAAAACAATTAAATACATTTGAAAAATAATTAGCTACAATTTATTTGTAGTCGATTCAAGGAAAAAATAGGATAAGTGAGAGTAGATATAGAGAATTAATATAAAAGAACGTGTTAAAAAATATCAATAATTTTTTTCTTCTCAAACTCCCAAATTAAAACAAAGATTATCTTTTATCACTATTAAATAAGTAGAAAGGACACTTGACATTAGAAAAAAAAAAGTATGACAAAAATCGAATTATCCAATCCAATCCAATCCAAACCGCAATTGATTGGATTGGATTGGATCGGTTGGTATAAGCCCTAGAGGCCAATGTATTTCTTTAGACTTACATTTGTATCTTGCTATTATATATATATGATATGAGGCATTCCAGTTTATTGTGTTACTTGTTTAAACATAATAAAGTCCTTAGAATAGGGATTTTAGTTTAATAGAATATCAAGTATATGACTTGATCGTGAGACACTATTAAACAATGAAATCCTATTCTTAAATATCCGTAGTCAAGTATTTTATTAATAAGGACAATAATAATATAATTGAGACTATTATGTGTGCAGACTGATGACCATATCTCACGGGTCATGGATATGAGATATCGAGTCGACACATAGGTACACATTAGAGTAATGATGTACTGGATTGACCCGCCATGAGAACACTACATGGAGCGTTATGTGAGTGTCATAAGTAGTTCTCATAGTGACAATGGTGCATACAATCCTTCGACCTGAAATCACTACGATCCCTACATGAGGAGTCGTGTGCTTTAATATCGTCAAACGTCATCTGTAATAGGATGATTATAAAGACGGTCATTGGGAATACCACGAGCCATGCAGAGGGATGTGAGTGACCTGGATGGAATTTGTCCCTCCTACATGACAGGAGTAATATCTGTGGGCCCCCTGATAGAGTGAGACTGTAAAATGCATGGCCATGCTGAAATGAGTCAATATGAGATATTGACCTCATTTGTTGTTAAGTCTACTCGGGTATCAGGGAACATGATATTGAACCATACAAGGGTGACACATTCTATGCCTTGTGTTCAATATAGATATATGAACAAAGGGATAATAATGCACATGAATATTTGTCACAGAAATGTTTCGTCAAATCACTTACTTTCTCACTACTTAGGTAGCAGTGATGTATTGCTAGATATCGCTCACTGTTTGTAATATTAAATGGGATTTAATGTTACTACTAACGTTTTGGGAACCTATAGGGTCACACACATAAGAGCGGATTAAAAGAAGCGTTAAAAGGAGAGTTGGACTTTCCTATTGGGCCTAGCGCATAGTACATGGGCTTAGGTCAAGTGTTGCTTACTGACTCACTTAAGGAGGCGCTACTATAAGTAGAACACTTAAGTTGTTGTGCACACAAGGTTGATACCCTAGCCGCACAGAGAGAGTAAGAGTGAACAGTAAGCCTCGGTTTTGAAGCTAGCACTGCAAGACAGAGACGCTTCAGGTTCGTGACGTTGGACGTTCACGGAGTCCGCTCGTGTGGATACCTCTGGAGACACCGTTCGTGCGGTGTTCGTGATAGACGAATTTCAACCAACAGCCTTCGCTTCAAGAGGTAAACTTTCTAATCATGACCATTCGCATGGATCCTTCGATGGGAATTTTTCCGCTACGTTTTATTTTGTTTTATACGCAAATTACCAACGGTGGTATCAGAGCCGCTTGCGAAACCATGATTCTGTTACGTGGTTTATCTGTTATGTATGATAACATGTTTATAATGTGAATCGTTTTTCTGAAAATTGTTTTTGAAAATCGTTTGCATCTGGTTTGCGAAACCTTGTTTCTGTGATTTTCGTATGTATATGATATATACATCTATTGCATGTTTGTGTATGTATGCGATATGTACGTTGGTTCTGAATCCTTATTATGTTCTGCGATGGCGTCAACTGTTGATGTTAAACATGATTGTTTTCAGTTCTGTGTTGGCGGCGTTAAGTGGTTTCGGACATGAAAAGTTCATGTTGTTGCAGCTGAGGTTCCAAGTGTTGAAACCGTAGCCGCCGTTCCTTGCAACGTGAAGTGTTCACGGGACCCCCGTGCTACCTCTGCGTAGTGTGTAATTTCGAAATTCAAATTTTGAAAATTTTATGTCACCATTTAATAATTATATCAATTACAATAAATGTGATTTATGTTACAATAAATGTGATTTATATAAATGTGATTTATATCAATTACAATAAATGTGATTTGTTACAATAAATGTGATTTATATAAATGTGATTTATATCAATTACAATAAATGTGATTTGTAGTAACAACAATTGTAATAAATGTGATTTATAGTAACATCAATTATAATAAATGTGATTTGTTATATATATGTTACGTTTTCAAAATTCAGATTTTGAAATCTCTAATTAATGAAATTAATAATAATAATAATTGTGTATTATTATTGGTTGTTACTATTTATTTGGTGATGTATGGTGAATGGTTATGGCCTTAGTCCTTTTATCTTTTGGTTTATATTTTGAAATACGGCCTGCGTGTCGTGCCTTTCTCTTATATTCCATATGTATCTTCTTTTCTCATAATGTAATGATGGAGACAAGAAGACGTTATCACGTGGGAGATCTTGCTTGGAGAAGCTTGGACGCTCCTAGGTTTTAGTTTAGATTCTCTCATTGGCTTGGGAGAATCAATGCGTTAGGGGCCATAACCATATCACATTTATTTATGTATGAGATGCATGTATGTATATAGTATGTTAAAAGAGTTTAACTAATATATGTATGAGATGCATATATGTAAATAATAAGTTAAAGAGTTTAACAAATGATGAGATCAAACTTTAAACAAATCATTCAAAAGGAAATATTAAGTCACACTTAAAGGCCTTCCGATGCATGGCACTCGTCAAGACTATGATCGATTAAGTGTGGGTCCGCCAAAGCGGGGTACCTTTATCTATAATAGTAAGGCGCGATGGGACAAATGTAATGTTTAACTGCTATCCATTGGGTCTGACTTAACTAAGCCAACTTCAATAGGATTGAAAGGCTTAGAGGCTCATAAGTTGGGCTTTAGTCCATGTGATGGATTAGAATAAGAGTTATTCACCCAACTGTCCAAGAGTTGCATGAGATGCAATCGGAAAGTGTTTCCTACCTAAATAACCGAATTTTAAGTGATCAGCCAAAGCTGACTTAAAGCTAGGTGAAATATGGATCTTGGCCCACTAGAAAATCTTCCAACGGGATTTTCCGAATCAATGATGAGGGTCATTGTTTTGAGTAAAATAGTGGGAGGCGTATTTAATTAAAGACCTAATTAAATAACTTCATGGCATGATACTTATATTTTGCATATTTATCTCTGTAGATTACCATGGCATTAAACACATCAAGTAACCTGTCATTGCGATCCGTCCTTGAGAAGGACAAACTATCCGGAACGAATTTTCTGGACTGGTACATAAACTTGAGGATTGTCCTCAAACATGAGAAAAAGCTGTATGTTCTTGAGGAGCCTATTCCTGAGGAGCCACCGGCTTCAACTGCTCCTAGGGCTGACAGAGATGCTTATAAGAAGCATCAGGATGACGCCTTAGACGTCGGTTGTCTTATGCTTGCTACCATGACCTCTGAGCTGCAAAAGAAACATGAGACCATGGAGGCGTACGATATGATCGTGCACCTCAAGCTGCTCTACCAAGAGCAAGCAAGGCATGAGCGGTTCGAAGTTTCCAGAGCCCTTTTCCAGTGTAAATTGGCAGAAGGGAGCCCTGTGAGTCCTCATGTACTACAGATGATCGGGTACATTGAGAATCTCGAGAGACTGGGATTTCCTTTAGGCCAAGAGTTGGCCACCGACTTGGTTCTGCAATCGTTGCCTGAGAGCTATAGTCAGTTTGTCATGAACTTCAATATGAATGATCTTGAAAAACCTTTGCCAGAATTGTTGAGCATGTTGAGAACTACTGAACAAAATATTAACAAAGGAAAGGGGAAGGCCATTTTGATGGTCCAGGCTGGAAATAACAAGAAGCAGCCCAAGAAGCCCAAGAACAAACAAAAGGGCAAGGGCAAGGGCAAGGCCATCAACAAGATCAAACCCAGTACTTCTGGTTTGAAGCCTGTGGGTGGTGTGGCTAAGGAAGGCAATTGCTTCCACTGTGGTCGGACCAGACATTGGAAGAGGAACTGCCCAAAATACCTGGAAGAGATCAAGAAGAAGAAGGGAAGTGAGACTTCCGCTTCAGGTATGTTTGTTATAGAAGTCAATTTATCTACCTCTGCATCATGGGTATTAGATACTGGATGTGGTTCGCACATTTGTACAAATGTGCAGGACCTAGACAGGAGTAGACCATTGACAAAGGGCGAAGTCGATCTACGAGTCGGAAATGGAGCAAAGGTTGCTGCTTTAGCTGTAGGGACTTATGTATTGACTTTGCCCACTGGGCTTACTATTCAGTTAGAGAACTGTTATTTTGTACCTGCAATTAGCAGGAATATGATTTCCGTTTCTTGTTTGGACAAGATTGGTTTTTCTTTTATAATAAAGAACAAAAGTTGTTCTATTTATTTGGATGATATTTTCTATGCTAGTGCACACATGAGTAATGGACTTTATGTCATTGATCTTGAAATGCCCATCTATAACATAAATACTAAGAGGTTCAAACCAAATGAGTTGAACCCGTCTTATCTTTGGCATTGTCGTTTAGGCCATATAAATGAGAAGCGCATTTCGAAGCTCCATAAAGATGGACTCTTGGACTCATTTGATTATGAATCATATGATATATGTGAGTCTTCATTAATGGGAAAGATGACAAAAGCTCCAATCAAAGGAAAATCTGAAAGAGCCAACGATATTTTGGGTCTTATACATAGCGATGTATGCGGACCCCTAAACACATTAGCTAGAGGTGGTTTTCAGTACTTCATCACATTTACTGATGATTTCAGTAGATATGGATTTGTGTATCTTATGAAACATAAATCGGAATCCTTTGAAAAGTTCAAGTAATTCAAAAATGAGGTACAAAACCAACTTGGTAAAAATATTAAAGCTCTTCGATCAGATCGAGGTGGTGAATATTTGAGCCTAGAGTTTGATGATCATCTGAGAGAGTGTGGGATTTTATCTCAACTCACTCCACCTGGAACACCACAATGGAATGGTGTTTCTGAGAGGAGAAATCGAACCTTGTTGGACATGGTTCGGTCTATGATGAGTCATGCAAACCTTCCAAACTCTTTCTGGGGACATGCTCTATTAACAGCAGCTTTTACACTTAACCGTGTTCCATCCAAAACGGTAGAAAAGACACCATATGAGATATGGACTGGTAGACGACCCATCATATCTATTATGAAGATTTGGGGTTGTGAAGCATATGTAAAACGTCAAGTTTCTAATAAGCTTGATCCCAAATCTGATAAATGCTTCTTTGTGGGGTATCCCAAAGAAACCAAGGGATACCAATTCTATAATCCTTCCGAAGGCAAAGTGTTTGTCGCACGGACTGGTGTATTCCTAGAAAAGGAGTTTATCTCCATAGGAACCAGTGGGAGGAAGATAAAACTTGAAGAAATTCAAGAATCACAGAGTAGTGACCTACCATTGGTGGAACAGGAGCAACCTTCACAGAATGCTGTGGAGGAACAACCCGCTCCAGTAGCACAAGACCAGCGTAGGTCTAACAGGATACGTCACCAGCCTGAGAGATATGGATTTCTCATGACTCCACAAGGTGATGTATTGCTCATGGATCAAGATGAGCCTGTGACCTACCAGGAGGCCATCACTGGCCCAGAATCTGAGAAGTGGCTTGAGGCCATGAAATCTGAGATGGATTCCATGTACACCAACCAGGTATGGACCTTGGTAGAGCCACCTGAAGGGGTAAAACCCATAGGGTGCAAGTAGGTTTTCAAAAAGAAAACTGACATGGATGGTAAGGTACACACCTTTAAGGCGCGATTGGTTGCTAAGGGTTTCAAGCAAATTCATGGTGTCGACTATGATGAGACCTTTTCACTTGTTGCGATGCTTAAATCCGTCCGGATCTTACTTGCCATCGCTGCATACCATGATTATGAGATATGGCAGATGGATGTCAAAACTACCTTTCTTAATGGAAAGCTTCTTGAGGATGTGTACATGACACAACCTAAAGGCTTTGACATTTCAGAGGATGCCGGAAAGGTATGTAAATTGCAGCGATCAATCTATGGATTGAAGCAAGCTTCCAGAAGTTGGAACCTTCGTTTTGATGATCTTTGTAAGACAAGATGCTGATTCATCAAAAATGAAGATGAACCTTGTGTTTACAAGAAGGTTAGTGGGAGCATTGTTGTTTTTCTGGTGTTATATGTAGATGACATATTACTCATTGGAAATGACATCCCTACACTACAAAATGTAAAGACATGGTTAGGGAATTGCTTCTCTATGAAAGATTTGGGTGAAGCTACCTATGTATTGGGGATCAGGATCTATAGGGATAGATCGCTAAAATTGCTTGGCCTAAGTCAGAGTACATACATAGACAAAGTGTTGAGACGCTTTAACATGCATGAATCCAAGAAAGGACTATTGCCTATGTCACATGGTATATGCCTATCAAAGGCACAATCCCCTTCCACTCAAGAGGATAGGGATCGCATGAGTAAGATTCCATATGCATCCGCAATTGGATCTATCATGTATGCCATGTTATGTACTCGACCGGATGTATCGTATGCTTTAAGCATAACGAGCGGTACCGATCGATCCCGGTGAAAGTCATCTGGTCTGCTGTCAAGAACATCCTTAAGTACTTGAGAAGAACTAAGGATTCGTTCTTGGTATATGGAGGCGAGGAAGAGCTTGCTGTAATAGGTTACACCGATGCTAGCTTCCGGGCCAGATAAGGATGATTCCGGATCGCAATCTGGTTATGTGTTCTGCTGAATGGCGGGGCATGTAAGTCTGGAAGAGTTCAAAGCAGGAGACAAGTGCCGATTCTACTACGTGTTTGAGTATATTGCCGCCTCCAATGCAGCAAAGGAGGCTGTTTGGATCAGGAAGTTCATTACTGAGCTTGGTACAGTTCCTAGTATTGTGGACCCCATTGATCTCTATTGTGATAACAATGGGGCCATTGCACAAGCTAAGGAACCTAGATCTCATCAGCGATCCGAGCATATACTTAGGCGCTTCCATCTCATTCGAGAGATTATCGATAGAGGAGATGTGAAAATATGCAGAGTACCAACACTTGACAACGTTGCTGACCCACTTACGAAACCTCTTGCTCAACAGAAGCATGAAGGTCACACTAGATCGATGGGCATTAGATTTATGCCTGATTGGCTCTAGTGCTAGTGGGAGATTGTTGGTATAAGCCCTAGAGGCCGATGTATTTCTTTAGACTTACATTTGTATCTTGCTATTATATATATATGATATGAGGCATTCCAGTTTATTGTGTTACTTGTTTAAACATAATAAAGTCCTCAGAATAGGGATTTCAGTTTAATAGAATATCAAGTATATGACTTGATCGTGAGACACTATTGAACAATGAAATCCTATTCTTAAATATCCGTAGTCAAGTATTTTATTAATAAGGACAATAATAATACAATTGAGACTATTATGTGTGCAGACTGATGACCATATCTCACGGGTCATGGATATGAGATATCGAGTCGACACATAGGTACACATTAGAGTAATGATGTACTGGATCGACCTGCCATGAGAACACTACATGGAGCGTTATGTGAGTGTCATAAGTAGTTCTCATAGTGACAATGGTGCATACAATCCTTCAACCTGAAATCACTACGATCCCTACATGAGGAGTCGTGTGCTTTAATATCGTCAAACGTCATCTGTAATAGGATGATTATAAAGACGGTCATTGGGCATACCACGAGCCATGCAGAGGGATGTGAGTGACCTAGATGGAATTTGTCCCTCCTACATGACAGGAGTTATATCATGGGCCCCCGATAGAGTGAGATCAGTAAAATGCATGGCCATCTTTGAAATGAGTCAATATGAGATATTGACCTCATTTGTTGTTAAGTCTACTCGGGTATCAGGGAACATGATATTGAACCATACAAGGGTGACACATTCTATGCCTTGTGTTCAATATAGATATATGGACAAAGGGATAATAATGCATATGAATATTTGTCACAGAAAGGTTTCGTCAAATCACTGACTTTCTCACTACTTAGGTAGCAGTGATGTATTGCTAGATACCGCTCACTGTTTGTAATATTAAATGGGATTTAATGTTACTACTAACGTTTTGGGAACCTACAGGGTCACACACATAAGAGCGGATTAAAAGAAGCATTAAAAGGAGAGTTGGACTTTCCTATTGGGCCTAGCGCATAGTACATGGGCTTAGGTCAAGTGCTGATCACTAACTCACTTAAGGAGGCGCTACTATAAGTAGAACACTTAAGTTGTTGTGCACACAAGGTTGATACCCTAGCCGCACAGAGAGAGTAAGAGTGAACAGTAATCCTCGGTTTTGAAGCTAGCACTGCAAGACAGAGACGCTTCAGGTTCGTGACGTTGGACGTTCACGGAGTCCGCTCGTGTGGATACCTCTAGAGACACCGTTCGTGCGGTGTTCGTGATAGACGAATTTCAACCAACAGCCATCGCTTCAAGAGGTAAACTTTCTAATCATGAATCATGACCATTCGCATGGATCCTTCGATGGGAATTTTTCCGCTGCGTTTTATTTTGTTTTATACGCAAATTCCCAACAGGATCGGATTTTTTTAAGGAAGCAAACCGATCCAATCCAAACCGCACGGTGTTTTCATCATTGGATCGGATGACTTTTTAGCTCAAAACCGATCCAATCCAATCCGCGAACACCCCTACCACACGCAGTCATGGAGAATTTATAGTTAAATATCAACTTAATGCAATTAATTCATTGTATTTTGTAGAAAATATTTGCCTGATTTAATAAGTTTCACTTAATAGCATCAAATTCGAAATATGATATTGTGGATAATATGGAGATTTGCATGTGAAAAAAATATTAACATAAATGTTTTTATTCACTTTCCTATTTTTTGTATAGAGGATTAGACTGTCATTAAAATCATGTTCCTTATCAGTATTAAGTTTGAATATTTATGCAATAATGAGTAATTTTTGAATCAAGTTTGATTGACCAGTTATTATTGATATTGTTGATTGTGTTATTGTTTTTTTTTTACACATGTATTATTGTTTGCTGTATCTATAAATAACTCATTATTAAGTTTTGAATTTTGTACAATTAGTCATTACTATTGTTGATTAATGATTTATTTTTGGTAGTATATTTAATCAATGTTTTTAATGATTCGTCTTTGTAAAAAAAAAAATTGATCTCATTGTAAAAAAAAAATCGAACTCAAAATATTTTTAAGAAAGGCTTTTAATTCTTGACTTTGGATTTTGGTTCATTTTTTTTAATTCTCCATAGACTTATTATTTTGCCATATCTGCAATCGATTGATTTGGATCAAACTTATGAGCCATTTTAAAAATAATAATAATAATTTGAGATTCCAGTTTTGAATTCAAGCTATAATAGCTCATTGTAAATCATAAATCCATTAATAATGATTGAATTTTTATTCTTTTACATCATGTACTTTAATATGGTTTCAACCCCCCCCCCCCCCCAACCCCAACCCCAACCCCAACCCCAACCCCCAAATCAGCTTCAAAATATATGATTCATGAAGTGTTAATCATATTTTACTAAGCCAGGGAATATTCATTTAGTAGGCTAAATTGCTGCATTTCCTTTTAATATACACATGTTTATTAGGAAAACTAAGATCCAGATTCTGGCTATTCAAATGTGCATATTTGTTCTTGTATTTAGAGTGATATTAATACTAATAATGCATTTAAATATGAGGATATGTTTTCACCAAAAAATAAAATATGAGAATATGATAATCATATTGTTTTTGGATTTATATTAAGTGAATCAATTCGGATTTCACATGAGAATCGAACCATCCGATTGTATTTGTTAATGAAACTCCTCACCGTGCAATTCATGATTTCATGATTGGGTATGATGGCCGGAGGACAGGGTTTGTTAGATGTTGGTTTATTTAGTCTTGCTGATATTAAGAGGAAGAAACAATAAAAAAAAAGAGCGAGAGAATTAGAGGGTTCAAATTTATACAACTTTAACCTTCAAAGAGATAAGAGTCATTGACTGAGATGAGAGATAACTAAATGAGCAGGGATTAGAGATGGTCTTCAAAGAGAGGGGAGAGTGCTTTACCTTTTTCCTTATTATCCGGTTGGTGGCAGGTGGTGGCCTCTGGAGAGAGATGCGGGAGAGAGATGCAGAGAGATAAAAAGACATAGTGCTATCCAATGAGCAGGAATTAGAGATGGTCTTCCAAAAACCTTAGAGAAAAAAATTAAGAAAATGAAAAGAGAGTATGGAAATGAAGAAGAGAGTTGAGCCTTACCTTTTTCCTTGTTCTCAAGTTGGTGGCAGGTGGTGGCCTCCAGTGGAGGGAGAGACGGCATAGAGGTACAAAGACACAATGTTCTTCATTGGAGGAGAATGAGAAAGAAAGGGTTTAAAATATATAGAGAGAATGCATATAGAGTGATTTATAATTGAGCAATAATTGTTCCATGCACAAATTTTGTAGGTAAATTATTATTATTATTTTGAAATTCGAAATTGATTCTAAATTCAAATTAGTGTTATTAATATTCTGAAATTCGAAAATGATTATGCATATGTTTGGTGTTTACGCATTCTTAAATTGTTTAGTCTATTATTATTATTTTGAATTTTCAATATTTTCCACCCAACAAAAACTGATTTCATTAATGAAATTTATTACTAATTGCTTCCTTAAGGATACTTGTCATTGGTGTCATTATTTCGCTTCCAAATTGGTTATGATTGGAGTCATCATAATGGTTTGTGTGCAAATGAATGTGAGGACGACACCTAAGCGAAAACTGGAGGGAAACATTCTGGTGAAGACAAGTGGGATAAAATTCCTTAAGAAATTGATCCAGATATTGATACCTGGAAGTTTCCTCTTTGAGATTATTCTCAAATGTATTATACTATTGTATGAACCCATGCCATGCACGAGGTAATTTTTTTTTAATAATTTTATAAAAAAAATGTAATTGATGATTTCATGTTTTTTTTTTTGAAATAATATATCAAAACTTGGTAAAAAATTAACTTGTCTTTGTCGTCGATCGCGTTGTCTTATAAATGAGCGGTGCTAGATAGTACGAAACCATGCCACACGAAACTTTAATAAACAATCATATTGAAGCATGGGATATGAGCAGAGAGAGAAAAAATGGTAAACCAAAATCGCAGATGATCTTGTTCTTTAAAGATATATTCGCACGTCGTTTTACTAAATCTTTTTCGTACTATTAAGCTTTTCCCCTTGTAAATATATACTTTAGCCTGTTATCCGTGTGACGCATATGAAATATCACAAAATTTATGCAATATAAAAAGATAGATATAAAAATGTTTGCATGTGAAGAAAAAAATAAAGGGAAAATTTTATTCTTTGAAAAAAGAGGTTCATTTGAAAATAAATTAAATTCAATGATAATACAAAAAGATGAGGAGGTATATAAACAAAATAAAAAAATATTGTGATTAATAAAAAAGATGTTGTCTATTTCTTCTACTACCTTTGTATCATATTCAATAGCAAATATATGTTGTGAAAGCTACAACAATATTTAAAGCTAATTAATTATTTCTCAATTACATGTTATTTATTTAAAATCTAATGCCAAACTCTTCCCAGTATCTTAGTAATCATATAAATTTATTATTCTCTTTTGAAAATCTATTTAATTTATTTCTTCTCTATTTTTTATTGAAGTGACCAATCTTTAGAAAATATATTTATGTACCATATTATCACAATTCTCTCCTAAAAATCTATTCGGTTTATTTATCCTCTTTTCCTCATGTAAGTTAACTATTTTAATAAAATATATTTACCTATCATATTATTTATTTATTATTTTAAAAAATCTATTGATTTATTTCTCCGATTTCCCCGTGTAAGATAACCATTTTAAGAAAATATATCTATATATCATATTTTTTTTATTCTCTCTTGAGAATCTATTTATTTTTTTCCTCTTCTTTTTCCTATTGAAGTTGATCATTTTTATAAAATATATTTATGTATCATATTATTATAAATATTTTTTGAAAATCTATTTGATTTATTTATCCAATTTTCCTGTGCAAGTTAACTATTTTTATAAAATATATCTACCTATCATATTATTTTTTTTATTCTCTGTTGGCAATCTAATAGATTTATTTATCATTTTTTTATCGTGCAAGTTAATCATTTTCAGAAAATATGTTTATCTATCATATGAACCAAAAAAACTCTTATTTCATGAAATATTGTGATTTATTTCTCCTCTTTTCCCGTGAAAGTTAATCACTTTTGAAAAATATATTTATCTATATATCATTTTTTCTCTCTTGGAAGTTTATTTTATTTTCCCTGGGCTAATTAACCATTTTTATAAAATATATTTAGCTATCATATCATTTTTTCTTATCACTTGAAAATTTATTTGACTTTTTCCCATCTTTTCCCCGTGCAAGTTAACTATCTTTAGAAATACTATTATTACATTGATTATTCCCACATTTTTTAAATCAAAGATTAAAATCAAATTCATGCAATTAAATTAAAACATTCTACACACACACACAAAAAAAAAACGATAGACTAATTACAAACGATAATTGTGGACATCAGATGCAACACATCTGACTTTTTTTTTGAGGAAATTACGGAGAATATTACGTAATTCTATATTGATAAGAAAAAATATTAAAGGGTATGTTCAATTAAATTTATCATAATGATATATATATATAATATTTAAGGACAAACTTCGACTCAAATATTTAATTTATATCCAAATGCAACTTCTGCTTAAATTTGGTCTTTGGAACCAAAATCGAGTTCGGGAGCTGATTGCATATAGGGGAGGGTGAGGACTTAACCCCATTGCGCCCCTGATATACCCATTAAAAAAAATGATTACCCAAATTAGTTGTGCAAATGACCAATAAATTCCAAAATATTTATCTTACCCTAATTATTATAAAATGAATTTGAAAGAGGATCATGTCATAAAAAAAAGACTTTAAAAGAATTATTTTTTTATTTTTCTAATGTTTTATTAACTAATTTTGTAAAAAAAATGTTTTATTGACTAATTATCACTCAAATCAAGACATCTACTCTAATAAAAACTAAATACTATTATTTTCTTTCTAATTTTTGAGAACCACACAAAATTAAAATAGAAATAAAAATAAATAAACATTGCATGCTGCCACGAAGTAGTTGAGCATGCATAATGATGGTGCAAAGTTTGAATCAAAGGATATGGATAGGTCGTGAAGATGAAACAGATATGCAAATGCTGGGAATTCTTAAAAAAAAAAAAAAGAATTTGACATTCCTTTTACATTTCATGCAATAGTGATAAGGTTCATACAACGTCACACTCATAATATTCGGAAATAGAGTATATATTTCTCAAGGTTCGACCTCTTCAACATGATATCAATAATAGTGCGTTTTACCTACGGATATCAACAATAGTGTAAATTTGATGGAAAAGACTAACTTGGTGTAGCATTGACAATTAAAAAGACCAACTCAGAATTTCTATTACTTAGAGGTAGGGGCGGAGCCAGAAAATTCATATGAGGGGGGGGGGGGGGGTCAATATCAAACATACGTATAATGAAATAGCAATAAAAAAAATCAACTAATATATAGAAGCAAACTTTATGAAACAAATTTGTTATATGATTAACAATTTAATATTATATAAATGATTCAAACAGATATATGTTAATTGGTAGGATATTCACAAATTTGTGCATGCTTTCCAGAATTACATAACAAAGTATCAACGTTAATTTTTCCTTGTTCGATCCTTATGGTTTTAGAAGAATGTAACGTAATATGTTACTCAACAACATTTTTAACATTACTATCTGAAATTAAAATTGGTGGGCTAGAACATGTTTCATTATTTATTCTATCTTTTCACTTGAAAAATGAGTCAGTATTATTCTTAAATATTACTCAACCACTGAACCTCAAAAATGATTTTTGTAAAAACATCGTTGTATTAAAAACAATATTAAATAATTCAAAACAAATTCATCTTTCAAAAATTATACATCTTAGTCATATTTAGAAAAAAAATTGTGATAAAAAAATGTATATATATCTTAAAAAATGGAATATATATATATATAAAAGAAATAAAAACTTGAGGGAGGCCATGGCAACCAAAGGTCCCCCTTAAATCCGCCCCTGCTTAGAGGACCAACTTACAATTAAAAAAAAAAGTAGAAGACAAAAAATGTATTTTAGCCAAAAAAGTAAATATAAAAAACATTCCCCAACTTAAATTATTTCGGATCAAATTTATGAATTACATTCATACTGTATTAGTGAAAAAATATTCAATAGATTCAAAATTGAAAAAAGGTTTAATTTTAATATATTTTTGGTATACATTTTTTTATCACGTCAATAAATTAGAAATAATTTGAAATATGACTTTTAGTATAGTTATGATATGAGTCAAACATTTTGAATGATATAATAATTGATTATTGATTCACAATATAAAAAATCTATTAAAAATCACAATTTTCAATAAAAAAAAGTTTACATTTCGATAACACAACAAGGTGAAAGACCCTTGAATTTATGGATGAGGCTTTTCTGAAGTGAACAGAATGTAAAGTAAGAAATTAAAGATATACCTACTTACGGGTGAGAATAAGCTAGGTAGAGTTAGGCTGTGACAGGCTTGAACCTGACTTACGTTCCAATCTTAAGGTCCGAGTCTCCTATTTAAAGGCTCACTTTTTATAGAAGGCCCCTGTTTGTTTTGTTTTTAGTTTCCTGTTTCATTTACTGTTTTAAAAAATAATTACAAAAATGTCACATTGTTTTCGTTCTCTTTCAAGATTTCAAAGATCTGTACAGTAAATGCTGAAACCAACTTTTTCCTGTTTTTACTGTTTCAGGTATAAATCTTTAAAAACAGAAAACAGAATAAAAATAAGGGCCTGCTTGCTTTATTTTCAGTTTTCTGTTTTCATAAATAATTACAAAACTGCTACCTTGTTTTCATTCTGTTTCCTGTTTTCAAAAATTTGTACAGGAAATACCGAAAACAATTTTTTTTTCCATTTTCACTGTTTCCTGTACAAATTTCTAAAAACAGGAAACCGAATGAAAACAAGGAGGCAGTTTTATAATTATTTCTGAAAACAGGAAATGAAAACTGGAAACAAAGCAAACAGGCCCTAAGGTGACAATTTTGTCATTATTTTTGAAAACAGAAAACGAAAACAACATCAGAAAACAAAGCCAAGGGCTTGTTTGTTTTGTTTCCAGTTTCCTGTTTTCATTTCCTGTTTTCAGAAATAATTACAAAACTGTCACCTTGTTTTCATTCTGTTTCATGTTTTCAAAGATTTGTATAAGAAACACCGAAAACAGGAAACAAAATGAAAACAATATGACATTTTTATAATTATTGCTGAAAACAGGAAAATGAAAACAGAAAATTGGGAAAAAAACAAACAGGCCCAAAAAATTCTTATTTTCTTAATTTACAATTTTGCTCGTTTTTAGAGTTTTCTCCTGAATTTATATATTTTGTGCTCAAGTCCGTTTAACATGCCCGCTTCAAGGTATGTTTGGATTGATGAAAGGAGATGGAATGGTATTATGTTTCATTGTTTGAATTGTTTAAAAGAGGATGAAAAACAATGGAATCTAATAGAACACATTCTATCTTATTCTATCTCATACCTTCATTTTTGTTCCCTCCCAAATTGGGAGGAATGGGATGAAATGGAAGATCTGATGCTTCATATATTTATGAATTTACTATTTTGTCCTTCATGGGTCTTCTTCTTTTTCCCAGAATCCCCAAATGCAGCTTTTTCCTTGATGATGATGTGCCTCAAGTGCCATTTGACTCTTTTTACCAAGTTTTGCGGTGCTATTGCGGTTTGACCCCTTTTTTTTTTTATGTTTTGGATTTGGGAAATGGAATCGCAGATGAAAGATGTGTTGTGATCAAGAGTGAAGGGAGAGGAAGCTAACTGAGTGAGTAGTAATCTGAATTTGATGGGTTACCCTACGGGTGTAATCGGGTCGGGTTGGTTCGGATTTGAGGGGTTTAATCATCCGAACCGATCAAATTTGATCGGTTCGGATCGGTTCGGATTTCGCAAATCTGCAACTACGGATCCGAACCGAACCGAACCGATCACAATCGGGTTGGTTCGGTTCGGATCATCGGGTTACCCTTTTTTTTTTAAAAAATTACACTTAAATATTAATAAAAAATTAGAAAAATAAAATAATATATATATATTTAATTATTAATTATATTAAATTTATATATAATAATATATTAATATTATATAAAATAATTTAAAAATAAATATTTTAAAGGGTTCGGGGCGGTTCGGATCGGGCCGGATCAGAATTTTCGGATCCGAGACCCGAACCGATCTGGTTCGGATCGGCGTTTTGAAATCCGATCCGATCCGATGATCCGAACCAATCCACCAAAACCGGTTCGGATCGGTTCGGATCCACCGGGTTCGCGGATCGGATCGGATCCGCTTACACCCCTAGGTTACCCAACCTTGCCTGTAAGTTAGTAGGATGGAATTTAAGACTTGATTCACACCGGCGAAGCCATGGATGACAAAATTTTATATAAAAAAACCTCTTATTTTTCAAACTTCAGTGGCATCCTTGCATTTTTCTTCAATATTTGCAAAAATCCCTTTCTTTTCATACTTACGAAGCTGCTATCCACGCATGAAAAAAAGGGACAATTTTCATAAAAAAAATTGTCATCATCTTCTAAATTGATGTTTTTATTTTATAATTTCATGGTTAAAAATCACTTTATGAAAGATATATTAAATAAAATATTGATATTTTAAAAATAAGGTTATTACTGGAATATTATAATTCATTCCATTCCGTCCACTTTCCAAAAACTTGATGGGCTCCGATAAGCGAACCGGATTGAAGCAAGTAATAATAAAACGGTGAGAAACCGAATATCGAATTCAGGGATTGGAAAATCAAGTGTCACTTCAAAAATTAAACAACTATTTAGACTGAGAAATAGATGTGAAAAGATTTCAAAGAAAATAAAAGAAACAAAAAAATAAAATAAAATATTTTTCGGATTTTAAATATGAAAAAGAGATTTCGAGGAATTGGGTTACGAACAAGACCGCTCATGCTACTAAATTGACTGCCCCTCTTGTTAATTATCGAAATTTGTTTTGAAGGCGAATTTATCCTAAATAAGTTAATGCTCCCTCTCGGGTTACAAGAACCGTGCCCAATTAAACCAACCCCTGCTCTCGCGGTAATTGAATTTAAATTGAACCCTTTAAGTTTTGTGACAATTCGTGAACCATCGAAGGACCGCTTCTAACTCTCGTGATTTAAGTCCTAAGTTCAATCCCTATAGATCCAATACCTAAGTTCACCGCTAGGTTCCTCCTTAGCGGATAGAAGAAATTGGAGAAGAGAAATCCTAATTTTGCCTATGGATAGCATCCCCAAAAGTCTCCTTATCTTCGAGCCTCTAGGTCCTATTTATAAGGTAGGGTAACTTGAATCCAAAGCAATTACAATAATCATATCAAATCAGTTTTTAAAATCCAAATATTGCGCGTCACGGCCGTGATGCCTGTCACAGCTAGGCCGTGACGGATTCTGACTTGAGAAACTTGGCTCTGAAGGCCTGTCACGACCGTGGTGGCCATCACGGCCTGACCGTGACAGGTTCTGACTTTTCTGTACTTTCCTTTTCAGCCTTGTTCGATCATGGCTGTGATGACTGTCACGGCTAGGCAGTGATGGGCTCTGTTTGATTCAGTTTTCTTATTTTTTCAAGCTTCATCTTCATGCAAGCTCCATCATGGTTGATCATGAGCATTTTAATCTTCATATCCAAATCAATATCTCCAAATTAATTGCCAAATCTTATCATATCCTTATTGTTGTGATAGGCAATTATTATCCAAATCTAAATTGATTAATTTGGATCCAATCTTTTATTTCAATTCCAATTGAATTATCTTTTAATCATAATAATTCAAATCTAAATTGATTTGGATTCAAATTGGTGATGTGGGCCCTTGCAATTTACTTGGCAATCTTCAATTTAATTTCAATCCTTCTTCTTTGTCCTCACCTAAAAATAAGAATAAGAAAATATCAGAAAATTAATAAAAATCTAATTAAATGCACACATTGACTCTAAAATAACCAAAATAGGAAAACAAAATCTAATTTGGGCTAAATCAAGTATTTAACAAAATTTAATTGATGAAATCCGTTCTAAAATAATAGATAAAATATCATAAGCCAGCAGATTATCAAATAACGATAAAATATTCAAACGATGAAACGATATTTTTATTCCATTCCATCTCATTCCACTCCACTTCATTCCATTCCGTTGGATCATCTTCCATCAATCCAACCATTACCACAAAGTTGTAACCGTTCTTCCTGTCCTGCGTCTCTCTATTTCTACCATCGTCACTGCCTCATTCCAATTCTCTCCTCTTGCTCCGTTCAGGTCACTCCCCCCTTGACCTCAACGGAACACCAATACCCTCTTTCTCTCTCTCTCTTCCCATAAACCCTCATCCAATTAGAATTAGGGTTTTCTCTCTCCCTTTCCCTTCATGCTTCCTTTCTTCCTTCCTAGGGTTTCCTCCTCTCGCACATGACGTCCACCGAATTGGAAGAAAGGATGGGCGATTTCAAGCCCTTTTCCGAATCCTCTCAACCCGGTTCCTCCTCCTCCCGCTCAATCAGCGAAACCGTTAACGGGTCGCACCAATTCACCATAAAGGGTTACTCTTTAGCCAAAGGGATGGGTGCCGGAAAATACATAATGAGCGATACCTTCACCGTCGGCGGTTACGATTGGGCAATCTACTTCTACCCAGATGGGAAGAACCCTGAGGATAATTCCATGTATGTATCGGTATTCATTGCGCTTGCCAGCGAGGGAACAGACGTTAGGGCACTCTTCAAGCTGACCCTTATTGATCAGACCCATAAGGGGAATGATAAAGTGCATAGCCACTTTGATCGACCACTTGAGAGTGGACCTTACACTTTGAAGTATAGGGGCAGCATGTGGTATTCTGAATTCTCTCTTGGTTCTCTTTTTTTCGGTTTTGGTCATTAAATTAATTGTGAACCTTGGAATAATTGCTGGTTTGGGGTTTAAGGGTTTGAATTTGAGTGATATCCTACATGGGGTTTGAGTGAGAACAATGTCTGTGTAGGTAGGATGCAGGAAATGACTGCATGAGATCCTGACCCAAGATCAAGGGTGTGTTTGGAAGAGCTTATAGAGAGCTTATTTGGGCTTATGAAAATAGCTTATAAAACTAAACTTGCAAATAATTTATGAAAATATTTTGTGATCTTTCTATATTCTCTTTCAATAAGCTTCTCAGAGCAACTTACGAAGATAAGCTATTTTTCACTTAATTTTTTTTAAAAAAACTTATTGAATAAGTGATTAATTAAGTTTTTTACCCAAACACACTCTAATTATTGTGGATGGCAAATATATCTACGAAATGATAATTGCATGAGATCCTCGAGGTATACTAAGGTGATGAATGAAGGGAATGTCTGACTGTAATCCGGGTCCATTTGAATCAGTTGTTATTCCTATCAATGAATGAATTATTGGCCAACAAGGTGTTTATCATTTGGCGAACTTTATGTTCTTTTGTTTGGAAAAATTTAAACGATGAATGTTGTCAACTAATAATTAGCTTTTCGATAATCAGGTGTAGGTTGTAAGAATCTAGTTATAGAAGAAACATTTCTTCCCCTGTTTAAATATTGTTATCATAATTTTTTTTATATCTATTTGTCGTTTTAATTTTCTTGTCTTTGGTCTTGGTGTTTCCTTCAATTAACCTTTCTGTGTTCATTTCAGGGGTTACAAGCGTTTTTTCAGAAGGACACTGTTGGAGACTTCAGAGTATCTGAAGGATGATTGCCTCATCATGCATTGCACTGTTGGTGTAGTCAAGACTCGGTTTGAGGGGTCTAAACAGGGTGTTGTTGTGCCGCAGTCGGGCATGGGCCAAGATTTTAAGGACTTGTTAGAATCTAAAGTTGGCTGTGACATAGTTTTCAAGGTCAAGAGTGAAAGCTTCAAAGCTCATAAATTGATACTTGCTGCCCGATCTCCCGTGTTTAGAGCTCAGTTTTTTGGACTTGTTGGGGATCCTAGCATAGATGAAGTAGTGGCAGAGGATATTGAACCCTTTATCTTCAAGGTAGTGTTCAACTTTAATTAGTTCATTTGTGATCAAGGTTATTAAACACGAGAGTTAAGGTGAACTTGTGTAGCTCTAGTAAACTTGAATCTTAAACTCAACTTGCAAGAGTTTACATATTCAAAATTCAAAAATATTGCTTAAAAAATATGTATTTTAGTACCAGTAGATCCATATTTAATATTTAAGATTCCAACACGATAACCATGCAAATGAAAGTGATAAAGTAAAAATATAAATTAACACTTGACCCAATTGATATAATACTTAGCCATGCTCTTATATTATATTGTAGTTTAACAAAAGAAACAGCAAAGCACTTTCGTGGTTTAAGAAAACAGAACAAAAATAATAATGAAAACATGAAATTATCTTCATAAAGACAAACCAATATATATTGCAGAATGTAGGCAATTCGAACCAAGTACCCAAAAAAATCCACCAAAACTGTTCATTTTGATGCCAAAAGCATGTATAAATCTAGGCTTCTATTTGCTAGTAGATTCCGGAGTTCACTGGTTATGTGGGTTTATTGAACTTGTAGGGACATGCAATTTAATTTGTTCATTTAACATTTGTGTCTTAAGTTTGTAAATTCTTAAGAGTTTAGGAGTTAACTTGAGCGTTTGACAACCATTATCTGAACGGTGAGATGTTTGAGCATATTCTTACAGCATAACAAATGGCATTCTTACCCCTATTTGTGAACAGTGAAACTTAATATTTTTCAATATTAGTTTTAGGTCTGTCACACATTTGTTTGCTTTTGTTTGTGAAGCAGTCTGTTGGAACTGGGTGTATCTTACCAATATTGTTGGTTGTGGTGAAATAATAAGGTTTCAAGTTGCTTTTATCATAGTGAAAAGAAAATAGTTTAGTTGCAACATTTTAATGGAGAATGTCGCATGTTAGAAGATAACAAGTTAGCTTGATTCTTTCGTTGAATACCGAGAGCCGAGGTTGTTAAGTTTGTGATCTTCTTTGTAGGATTGCATGAACTTACGTTTTTGTCTGGGAGATGCAATCCCGATAATACACACCAAATCGGTTGATGTATGATCACCAGGCAAGATTGTGAAATTTCTGAAATGGACGAGTTTCACGTTCCGGATGAGCCACCATATTAGTATTTGAGCAACCCATTTTTCCAGAAAAAATCCTCAGGCCACCCGAGCCCTAAACATCCATTCGACTCCTTCCTTTCTTTCGCCTCTCATCTGAACATCCCATTCAAATTTGACCTCTCTTCTGAACCCTAATGTGACCTCATTTGACCCCTTTCTTTTGCATGCTGTGATTGGGTTGCTTGCTGATTTGATATGTGGGTTGCTTCTCTTGCTGCGACTGAGTTGCTTGCGACATTGATTTGTGGGTGACTGCTTGTGGCTGACAACTGGGTGGTTCAAGGATGGCTGGGTGGGTGGTTTGACCTTGTTCGTACATCTTGTTTTTTTTTTTTAAAAAAAAAGAATTTGTACTATATTTTGTTCTAATTTTTCAGTGCTCTTGTTATCTCTTTTTTAGTGTGGTTCTGTTTTTTTTTCTTATATTCAGTTCTCTGTTTATGTCATTCTCTCCAAAGTGTCTTGAAATGAAGTTTTACGATCCAACTTTTCACGTGTATCCTAGGTAGGATCTTGATCTCGATGACCTTGCTGATTGCTGTTTATGTCAGTTATGATCTCTTTTATTCTTATACTCGGGGAAGTTGTGGCTGATTTTTTAATATATTGTTCCTACGGAGCACAGTCTGCACCATGTTATCTGTTTGCTGTCAATTTCTGACTGAATAGTAATTATTCTTTCATACTTTCATGTTGAGCAGATTGATTGAGTGAAAATCCTCTTATCTGGTTTTTCAGGCAATGCTTCTCTTCATTTACACAGACAGACTTCCTGATATCTATGAGGTTATGGGCTCAATAACCATGTGCTCATATACTGTCATGGTGCAACATCTCTTGGCTGCTGCTGATCTCTATAATCTTGATCGGCTAAAAATGTTATGTGAATCAAAATTGTGTGAAGAAATCAATGCTGACAATGTGGCCACAACACTTGCCCTGGCTGAGCAGCACCACTGTCCACAGCTTAAGGCAATCTGTTTAAAATTTATTGCAAATCCAACAAACTTGGGAGGTGCGTATTATTTTAGAATATGATGTAAATGTTCATGGTTGTTTCAACTTAAAATTCTTCCAGCATGTTATGTATTGCACTCCTGATGTTTCCCCATGCTTTCCAAATTCCAAGTTAATTACATTTTCACGTGTTTTAGTTTCTTTAAGTTGTTAGGATAGTGTCATATCCGTTTTGATGTGTAATATTGTCAAATACCATTGTTAATGACAAGACTGTGTTGGAACTTAATTTGGCATGACCATTTTTATTCTTTTGTTCATGATTCTTTGTTTTAAGGTGCTCAATGAAAAGAATTATTCACTTTTTTTTTTCTTGTTATTTCCATGCCTTTGTTTTTAGTGGATAACTTCAACTGTTAAAGCAATTTTCCCCATGTACTTCACTATTTGGAAGCTACATTGAACTGAGAAGTAGCTTGACTATAACTTCATCTTTTTGGGGCTTTTGTTCTAGGCATTTTTGGTTGGCCTAGAGAAAAAGAAAAAGAAAGAAAGATCTAGGTGTTTTAATTGTATGTTATTTCTTGTATACTGTTAAAACTTAAAAGTGCAAACTTGTCGAAATATATTTCTTAGTTGTTTTATTTTAAACATCTCATACGCTCTTAAGATGGGTCCAGACTCTGGACTTTAGAAGTATTGCTATGGAGCTTCGAAAAATAGGGATGATAGTGAGTTATAGAAGAATTTCTGAACCATAGGGAGCGTGACCTCAATTATTGATGCATACGGTATTTTTTGTGTTCTAAGGACAGTCATCATTGAGATTTAGATGATGGCTTCTGTTATTGCTAGGCAATCTTTGTGGTTTATCTTTTGTTGCTGATAATAATGTGGGGCTTTGTTTTGGTAGTATAATGCAGCTTTCATGTCATTATTCATTAATATCTACACTGACATTCCTAATTAATTGTAACTTGATCCTTTAAAATCTCTGATAGACCCACAATTAAACAATTAGTGGGAGTGGAAGTGGGTGAGCAAAGAGGGCAGTAAGTTTAAGCATTTACAGCTAGTGGGAGATAGTGGAAGTGTAGAGAATAAAGAAGGCAACAATTTGCATTTACCTAAGGGGGTTATGGAAAATGAATGGGCAGTTAGCGGAGAGAATAAATAAGCGAGGGGGATGATTCAGATTCATTCTTGAACTTTGAAAGGTTTTGGGTTGGCTAAAGCCATAGGTTTGTCTGCACTTGCAGCTCTAATTTTCTTTCTCTCTATCTTATTGCACATCTCTCTTTCCAGTTTCTATAGCTTACTTACCACTGTAATTGGAGCTTGGCTCCTGGGTGTTCTTGCTGTTTCTTTTACCGTTAATATCAGTTCCTATCAATCTCGTTCCTTCCTTATGTAACTATTGATTTTAGACTATGATTAGTATACTATTTTTATTGAACAACTGGAGTAAGATTTATTTTGTAGATATTGTGTCAAAAGGATGTGGTTATCTGCCCTTCCCACTTCCACAAAATGCCAAAGTTCATGAATGAACTGTTTTATCCCCTTTTTCGGTGCTTGAACTGACACTCGACATCGACGTGTTCTGTTTGCTGTGTATATACTTGTTGCAATCCAGTTCGGCAAAAAAATTTAAAACTTGTCAATCGAAGTAACAATCAACCAGAGATGTGTACTGCTTTTGCCATACGGAGCCATGCTCTGTGCTGTGATGTTATTTAAACGTAAATTTTCTCATAACAAGGTCACTACTTTACTCGATCAAATAATAACAAAATTACTTCCTTGCTTTTTCAGTGAGAAGGATGTACATAGCTTTTATATCCGAAGTTTATAGGAGCAATTCTTTTAACCTTTGGGGATCTCTTATATTCTGATTAGTTTGAGAAAGGGATTCTATTTATTTGGTATTACCCTCTTATTTTTGCAGCTTCTGTCTATTTATTTTCGTATTGTTCAATACTGCAATTACTTATGAATGGGGAGGAGTATTTTGTTTTTGACACTTGATGAGTATCAACAGAGAAAATAGAGAAAAGAGTATGAGACTGTAGTATTATTTCACTACCAGCTAGTATCAAGGTGATATCTAGTATGGAAAAGCAGAAATTAAAGAGAAGCTACAAAAGAACTCTAGACAATTCGAGAAGTCTAGTGGTCTCCTAGGGTTCTAGTCTAATTCCAGCCTGCTCATTCTATCCCTCCCTCACTCCTATATCAACACTCACTCGCTCCCTCACACTTCCTACCTCACCACTACTGCCAGCTGGCAACAGCTAGTTACATCTCCCTCTCTCTCAGGTGTGTTTTGGTGCCACTTTTCCCCACTTACTGGGCTTCCACTTCCCTCTTTCATAGACCTTATTGCCATTGGGCCTTATGTCCGCATCAATACTCGCCCCTTCGAAATTCTCGTTGTCCTCAAGGTGAAGTGATAGATAAGTGCCCGCTAGTTGCTTGAAGGAACTTTCCCTAGGGTCCCATTGCTTGAAACCAGATGGATGAAAACCCCATTCCTTGGAACCCATTTTGGTACTGCTAGTTTCGGCTCCACATTACTTGCAGCAAGCAGCAATAATCTCCAATATCTCATCACAAATTGGTGGGATGCAAACCACATGAACCAGCAAGAAACCACAGGCATTGTCTTGGAAGTTAGTAGCGCTGCTTTGGCTCGTTAGGAAGTTGCTCTGGAAGTCATTTCAACTTTGAGTTTAGCCACAAGAGGAGTTGGATCAATGATATTTGGGTCTGAATTCACAATAGTAGCACAAACACCCTCAAATTTTGCATATGTTCCACTTGGGTCAAATAAGAAGAAATCCAAGACTACCGCAATGTCTTGTCTTGCTATGGTTATACCCCCTTCACTTTTTTTCTTGTCATACTTCTTCCCTGTGATGACCTCAACTTTCACCACCTTTGAGGTATGACCTCCACCTCCAAGCTGTAGATGCACTACAGGGCATGCAATATATAGTAAGAGGCCAAGTTTTGGAGATACCCATTCCGGTTTAGGAGAGCTGCACTCAGCCAATATAGCAGTTCCAAGAATTTTCCTTAAGTTCTTAGGGACAATGTTCATTTTCCTGAAACATATGTCCCTAAAGGACTTGTGTCTGCCCTCAGCTTGACCAGTCCAAGAAGCACCAATTGCTGAGTAGTGATGCTCTAAATGCAATTTAGCATAATGAGACTGTCGGGGAAATGGAAAACTGAAAAGCAATGAGATAGCTCTTGTAATTTCGTTTACCCAGATCCTCCTATCTACTTCATTCTTGATCTGCAGCATGGGTGTTTGTGAGGGAGAAACCATACAGAAACCAAGTGCATTCCTCAGCTTTATAGTGGATGTGGACATATTAAAAGAGTGAGAGCCAATTTTCGCGTCTCCCAAAGCCTATTTGCTCACCTGAGAGACTAAATGAGATCTCTCTATAATACCTGAAATAGGCCCACCGTACAGCAGTGAATTTGGGCTTACCTTTTGTTTTCTGAAAACCCATTTTGTGTTGACATTGAGTTGGATCTGTTGACCCACTGAGTGTAGAAAATAATTTGTTATAAAAGCCCTACTTATTTTCTATACTAATCTGGGCATGGCCCATTAGGTTAAAGTGACCTAATTTTTGCAATTCCACCTCTGCCCCTCCTTCCTTAAGCTTCCTCTTCACGATACTTCTTGCAGCAGCCATGTCTTTATGCTCCGGAGCTGAAATCGATCCATGGGCAGCCGCACAAGGCCACGGGTCTGGTGGCTCCGTCGACTCCCGCGGTGACGACGGCGAAAGCTCATCGACGCCAGGTGACGACCCACCTTCTGTCGTGACTAGTGACCCATCCGCCTCCATGTACCCACCCAGATCCGGCGGCGGCAACACCTCCATTCCTACCTTGACAAAAATTGTCTTCACGGCCGCTAAACAAGGGCAGTGGTCCGGCAGTGCTGACAACAGCAAATCATTCAAGCCAATTGGCAACACCACCTCCGCCTTGGGCACGCCCATATCCGGCGGTGACATTACACGCCCACCACCACCCATTATCTACACCAAACTACCTCCGCCACCAACACAGCGGTCGTCGTCATTTCTGCTCCGGCCACCACTTTGATTTTTCGTTATCATCTCAGAAAGATCGGAGACATCACCACTGTCACCTTCCACCTCGGTCTCCACCAAGTGCGCAACTTGAAATTTCCTCTCCTCCTTTGGAATTTCTCGAATCGCCTTCAACTCCCTCTCCTTACCTGTACATTTGCAATGCAGTAGTTCAACGAACATCTCCTTCCTTGGCTCCCGTTCCGTCGATTCAATGGTTTGATCTGCCCTTATCGATTTTTCCTCACATACTTTACCGTCATCTTCCTCCTCAAGGTCCTTCTTCCCTTCTGTGAACACCGGCATCTCAAGTTTCCCTCCTTTGACATCATATGACGGAGGTCGACCTTCCTCCTTTTACTGTGATCGCGAACCAATTCCACCACTAAGCAGGGCATAGTTCTTTATTAACAGCAAGGCTCGGTCTATCAGCTTGGATATCGATTCTGGTCCATTCGAAGTTCGTCGACGTCGACTCGGAGCATGATCACGTCGTGTTCTACGTCCGGAGTAGTCTCCCTTCCTCTTTTTCCAGAGTTGCTGGATCTCATCCAATCGGGTTGGGTTTACCTTCCTCCCTTCTAGCAAGATTCTCTCCAAGTTCTCCACTCTAGATTCCAAAGTCGTGCTGGTTTTCATCATTCCGGCTCCGTGGATCGAGAGCTTTGATACCACTTGATGAGTATCAACAGAGAAAATAGAGAAAAGAGTATGAGACTGTAGTATTATTTCACTACCAGCTAGTATCAAGGTGATATCTAGTTTGAAAAAGCAGAAATTAAAGAGAGGCTACAAAAGAACTCTAGACAATTCGAGAAGTCTAGTGGTCTCCTAGGGTTCTAGTCCAATTCCAGCCTGCTCATTCTATCCCTCCTTCACTCCTATATCAACACTCACTCGCTCCCTCACACTCCCTACCTCACCACTACTGCCAGCTGGCAACAGTTAGTTACATCTCCCTCTCTCTCAGGTGTGTTTTGGTGCCACTTTTCCCCACTTACTGGGCATCCATTTCCCTCTTTCATAGACCTTATTGCCATTGGGCCTTATGTCCGCATCAACACTTCACTTATACCCCTCTCTCACCATCCATCCATTTACCTATCTACCTGTGTACGCTTATTCAATTGTATGTTAGTTTTTTTTTAATATAATTTAAATTAGTTAGACTTCTTTAATCTGTGTTGTTCACTGTACCCTTTTTCATTACATATCCTATGACTAACCCATGTCACTACATTTTTCTTTTTTTATTACCCATTAATTATTTTATAATATATAATTGATGTTATAGACAAAAGGAATTGATGGTGTGTCAAGACTCCAGATTTGGTTTTGCGGCATGCTGCATACTCTTCAGTAGTTTTTATCTCCTTGCTGTTTGTGCCTTTTGAAACCCATAAAATTTCAAACTTTGAGGAAGACTCGGTGATGCATTGTTATGCCTTTTTCAGCGGTAATGCAGTCGGAAGCTTTTGTGCATTTGAAAGAGAGCTGCCCCTCAATGCTGTTGGAATTGCTGGAGACATTTGCATCAGTGGATGATAACTCAAGCCAGCCGTTGAGCAGGAAGAGAAGTGGCAGTAGCATATATGGTCAAGATTTAGCAGACGGCACAGCTGCGGAATCAGTTAATCCAAATGGCAGGCGTGTCAGGAGGCGGACATAAGAGTAGTTTGCAATATGGACTTGCAATCCCAAAAGTGTGATATATATAACCCCCTTGTTGTGGAACTGCCTGTCAATGAGTGGATTCACCAGTGCTTTTATATGTGAAGTTTCTGGCCTTCCCACCTTCTCTCAAGGGTTTACTTTGGAGGCATTTTCGATTGTAGTTTGACATTAGTACAGTTCTAATGTAGGGTATATCATGTTTGATGTCTTTAATAAAAAGTAAATAGCTGATATATTTGTTTTTTCAATCATGTATTTGAAGAATACAGTTTTCCTTTATAAGCTATATAGATAAATAGCAGAACTATTTTTCCAATTGGAGGTGAGAAATCAAGATTTGCTGTCCCATTTCCCTATCTCATTTCCTGTCTTCCTCTTCTTAACATGAGATTTTGTGGGTGAGAAAATAAATGATACAGAATTTTACCCGACGTGTCAAAGTATGAGTGGAGAGGAACAGGAAATGAGGGAGGTGGGAGGCTTCAACCATGGGTTATATTAGGTATATGATTTTATCGTGTAGGTGGATCATTCTTAGGAATTTTTTTTTTCTGTCTTCACACACGGGATAAAATTTTCAACTTTCATCCATGAATCTTATTTAGAAATATCTTTTATGTTTGTGAATGATTTTTTTGTTTCTTATATTGAATATGAATTTTTTTTATTTCCACCCTACTTTCTCATTTGATCCCAAAGGCTGCCTTAGTATTCGTTCAGAGAGAAAACAGCTGAATAGTTCAAAAAAGGAGAGTTTTTTTTTTATAGGAAAAAAAAGGGATTTTTAGGTTGACAACCATGCATATGAATAATACGAAAAGGTGTGGTTTCTGACTTTTAAAATTATTTACTGAACTTATGCTGCCTAGGGCTCCTAAGAAACGTTAGTAGAGTAATTGTTAAAAGAGGGACTTCTATTTCATTTGATGCTAAATACTGGCTGTGGTTATTGATTAGAGTAATGATAGATGAACACCTGAATTTGGCACGGCACCTAGGTGCATGTGTAAAATTTTTGTTAATTCAGTTCATTACATGATTAATGGGTTATATGAAGCTTATTTTTCATAATCATGTAAATATTTGGTTAATCACATGTAAATATCTAGTTAATTCAGTTTTTTATATAATTAATGGGTCATCATAAATTAATCAAATATTTATATGTGATTAATCATATAATAAACTGAATTAACCAAATATTTATACCGATTAACCAAGGTGTCAACTTTGGGTGTAACTTTGGGTGTGCGTCAATCATTACTCCATTGATTAAAACCGTTGATAATGACAGAAATGGTTGTGTAAACAAATTCTTATTTGTGGTTGGACGGGAAGTGACAACCAATGTCTTTATGCTATCTTAATTAGCTATTCAATACTTGCATCACCCTTAACGGTGAAGTGTAATAAACGAAACTGTTAATATTGAAAAAGAGTTTTGTCAACAAAAAAAAAATTGAAGCTAAGAGTTTTGTCATTGAACTCTCAGAATATGACACCTAAATAATATTTTACTTATATTTGCATACAATATATACCCACTACTACTTTACATATGGTACACAACAAAAATATTTGAGGTATAAAATGTATTTTCTATTGGCAAATCTTGATGTATACGTATATGTAGGGTGTCCTTGGGTCGGGTCGGGTTGGGTTTAGTGAGTTTTAGGACTCAACGCAGTCAAAGGTGAGTGGGTTGGATTGAGTTTGCAAAAAAAAAAAAATCATGAAACCCAACCCAACCCGACCACTCATGGGTTGGGTTGAGTGGGTCATTAGGTTTGGCAAGAAACACCCATATTTTCAACTTTGGGTCGTGTTGGTTCGGGTCTGCGGATTTGTCAGGACAAAAATCGTGAAAAAATATTGAAAATCACAAATAAACCCGTTTAAAACTTTAAATTACATCAACAAGTTATGATAATATGATCTAAAAGTCTAAAAGTCCAAACCATCAATTATCCATGACTAAAGAGATGATCACGATATGATAAAAAGTAATTGAAACTGAAAGTCTAAACTCTAAACCATCAACTAAAAGTCTAAAAGCCTAAAATCATTGATCAGCCTCTGGCTCATCTAGTTTTATAACTAGTATGACCGTGGTTTTGTGCTAATTTTATATCATTTTCACCCAAATTAGACTTGATTGTCTTTAAGCAGCATTTTGAGTCTCTAAAGTATTTTTAGGTTAATTTAGTTGATTTAGAGTTAAATAAAGTACTTATGCTATTTTCTGTTTTCAGGTTAATAAAAAGGAAATAAATCTGGAGCTTTCGCCCCGCGAGAAGGATGTTCGCCTCGCGAACCTGAAGGTGACTGTGCCAGAGAAAATGCAATCCATTCTGTCTCGCCCCGCGAAGAGTTGCCTCGCGTCGCGAGTAATCCAACCCTGAAGACCAAAAGTCAGTACGGTTTATGCATGTTAAAGGTCACGGCTGTGGCAGTTTGGAAATTGAAGTGTTTCGCCTCGCGAATGATAATCTCGCCTCGCGAGAATACCAAAAGTTGAAGATTCGCCTCGCGAGACAGCGTTCGCCTCGCGAGTCCGCCGATTCCAGAAGTAGTATATAAGCCTGTGTTAGGCAGAACTGAAGAGTTAGTCAGAGGTGGCTAGTTGTTAGCCAGTCTTAGGCAGTAGTAGTAGTAGTTTCAGTAGCTTACTTTCTTTTCTTTACTTTTGTGTTTATTTCTGTAATGGAGAACTAGTCTCCTAGATTAATCTACTGTGATTGGTTTCAATTACACTTGAGGTTATGTAATTCCTGTTTTGTCTGCTTTTCTCTTTTCAATACTATGCTATATATTTCTGTTTGCTTAATTCAGGAGTGTATAATGTTGTGTTCATTTGTTTCGGTGATGTTATGTTCCTATATATAATCGCGTTTGCTTAATTCGCGTGTGTTCAATCATGTTCGCTTAGTTCATGAGTGCTCAACCCCGTTTGCTTAATTCGGGAATAGGGACATATATCTGTAGTAGTGGTTTCGCTTGTAAATTGTTGCTACAACCGGGAGGGGATTAGAATTTGCTTAGGGCTTGGAATTATATAAACCAATGATAGTGGGAAACCGAGAACAGTAGGTTGATCGTCTTTAGTTTATTTGTTAATCTCTTAAACTGCTCAGTTTTCATTGTTCTGTTTTGCTTCGTTTCTTATTTGCATTCACTCAAAACCCCCAAACACTGATTTTCTGTTAATAACAACAACCTAAGAGTCCTTGTGAGATGATACTCGAGTTGTCGCTTCCCTATCTACATTATTTTGTAAACGCTCGTTCTTTTTGGCGCGTGGCGACAGCGCGGCCAATCATCAACAATCATCAATTAAAAGTTTAAAGTATTATAATGAGAAAGTAAAAGCCATAAACACAAAACTAAGTAAAAAATCATCCATTAAGTGAGTGGTGGCTGTGTGAGTGAGACTTAGAGGGATTGAGTGAGTCGTGCGTGGGAGAAGAGAAGGGTCGTGCGTGAGGGAAGAAGGGTTGTGTAGCGAGAGAAGAAGAGTCTGACCAAGATAAAAAATAAACCAGGGTTTTAACTTTCTATGTTTTGACTGGGTTGAGTTGGGTGGGTTTGCAATTCTGAAACCCATTACGCAACCTATACTCTATGGATCCTCTTTGTTTTTACTCAACCCAACTCAATCATCCAAACCAACCCATAAAATCAGGGTTGGGTCGGGTCAGGTTCGTGGGTCTACCCAGACCCATGGAAACCCCTACGTATATGTTGAGTTGGTGGTCCTCTGTCGAGTTTAGTTGCTTAAACATCTAAGAGCATCATTATCTCAGCATCCAATGTTTCTGCTTTTTGGAGTGGCTCATCGTTAATCGCACATTCTTATATTTTCATCCATAAATTCTTTTTCAATGGACTACTGTACTTTTTTAAAAACACTTGCAGGTGCCCCACACAATTAGATAAGAAGCCGTGCTTCTACAAGCATCCCTACTTCAATTCATAATCATCTTTCTCAAAATGGTATTTAATGATGGGTTCTTACAAGCACCAATTCATAAGAGTCTAGATCCCACTTTTAATTAACCGTTGGAGATGACTTAAGAGTTAAGATACAACATTTAAATAACATTTCATTGACATTTTTGATATGGCACATCCATCCCAGTTTTGCATACAACATATTACAATATTCAATCACATTAATACCAAACATGATACATGTCAAACAAGTATGTATTTGAGAAGTGAAAAAAAAAAATCCCAAACATTTGTAGTTCTAACTATCATTACAAATGCTGAAACCTACACAATCACTATTCACCGGTCTTAGGCATATAAAAGATGCTAGTGGAGGTGGTGGAGCACGATAAAAAATGATAGAGAAGGAAAGAAGACAAAGCGAAAGTTAAGGAGGTCATATGCTGAATATAGTTCTATGTGGTTACAGGGGAAAAATGACAAGAAGAAATTAAAGTAAATTAGCTTTAATTGAGAGCACGTGTGTCTGAATTTTTTCAATATATATATATATATATATATATATATATGTTGGGTAAAGGCCCATTTTGGCCCCTGACAAAAAGTGCGTAGGCAATTTTAGTCCCTGACAAAAAAAAAAACTCTCCGTTAGTCTCTGACAATTACTAACATGAGACACGTTAGTCCTTACGTTGACTTCCGTCAGCCAGCATTCGTTAGTTGGGTGACGTGATCGTTAAATCATCCTAACTGACCGTTATCTATACTAATTAGTACCTAACAATTACTATCGAGGGACAATTTAGTCCCTATGTGACTGAGATAAACCTGTGCTACATCATGAAAGATGATTCTGTCACAATGAGACTTCTTCTTGAGATATTTGCTAATGCACAATCATTGTTGATTCTGTGACAATGATTCTCTTATTGGGTCATCTAAAAGGACAAAGCAGCTTCGTCTGCACAAGCACAAGAAACCGGATTAGCTACATCTTTGATACATATATTTGCCTATGATCATCATGAATGGATAAGGAAGTCAGGTTCTTTTTATTTGAAATTCATAATTTTCTTTCGAAACACCAGTAAGAAGCAAAATATGATGTGACCACTCTTCAAATGATGATTTTGAAGCATAACTTTCTTCATCCTCAGTTCGAGTTGATATAACATATGTAGCTCGGTTTGTGTGTTTTCATTAACAATTTATTGGTCTTTTTCTTCTTGTAGTGAGCAGAAGTGCCTTCGGAGTTAAACAAGATCAGAATCATAAGCAAAAACAGAGAGAAAGGATAAACCAGAACTGGTGTGGTGGAGACACAGCGGACGATTATTCATGGCGGCGAGGAACACCGACGGAACTAGATCCGGGTTGTGCGGCGGTTGGGATTGCACCTGCAGTGCGGTGGCGCTTTGTGATGGAGGCGGCATGACTTGTGGCTGAGCAGATCTGTATGGGATGCGGTGGGTTGAGGACGACGGTTTGGAGCAGCGACGATGACGGCGGCTTTACGACAAGGGGATAAATTAAGTAATGATGTAGAGATGGTGGAGAAGCAAGCAGCGGTGGCGGAGATGGCAGCGAAGAAACAACGATGGTGGAGAAGCAAGCAACGGCGGAGATGGCGAAGGAGAGGAGGCGGCGTGATGTGTGTGAGAAATTTTCAAAATCCTTAAACGGTTAAATCTAATTAATGGCGTCTAATTAATGGCGCCTAATTGTCAGTGCTGTTGAGGGGATTCGAACCTGGCTCTGTGAGGGAAATGACACATCTGTTGGCCACTAGGCCAACCGATGTCTTGTGTCAGTTAATGAACGTTAATACTACTTATGTATCGAATTTGACCGTTTGTGAAACTTTTGAAGAGTTGTTTCCTTTCACCAAGTGACATGAGTTGGTCTATAAATAGAACCATCTGCATGCAGTAATTGACACGAAAAACTCAGAATCTCTCAACCATTCTTCACTCCAAATCACCTTCTTTTCTCCCTTATGGGCAGAGAGAGATAAGGAGACTATTGTTCTGTAAACTGCCATTGTCGATACGCTTGGTTTAGGGTGTGCAAACAAACCAAGGTTCTCCATTGTATCCTGAAGGGGATTCTCCAGTTACACCTGTTGCATCCAATCTACGAGGAGAGATTGGTGGGGGCGAATCGAACCTAAAGCCTAGTGTCCTCACACGCCTTGGAGATTGCACATTACCATTATTTTCTTCTTCTTTGTTGCAGATCCATACCCCACTTTCCAACAATCTTTAGGTTCGATTTCTGTAATAATGGCTGCAACATTGAAGGAGATGACTGCTAACTTTATAAAACTTGAGAGGTTCGAAGGCGGAAACTTTCATCGTTGGCAAAAGAAGATGCACTTCCTTCTTACAACATTGAAGGTGGCATATGTGTTGAACACACCAAGACCAGAGGAAAGAGAAGATGAGACCATCAATGAGACTCGTGAGAGGAACAAGTGGGTTAATGATGACTACATTTGCATGGGCCATATTTTGAATGGCATGACCGACTCATTGTTCGATGTGTATCAAAATGCGGGATCCTCCAAAGAACTATGGGAGAAACTTGAGGCAAGATACATGATGGAGGACGCAACAAGTAATAAATTTCTTGTTAGTCGTTTTAATAATTATAAAATGGTTGGTGGTATGCCTATCATGGAACAAATGCATGAAATTGAACGTATTCTCAATAACTACAAACAACATAATATGCACATGGATGAAACCATCATTGTCTCCTCAATCATTGACAAACTTCCTCCTTCATGGAAAGACTTTAAAAGAAGTCTTAAACATCGAAAAGATGACATTTCTCTTGAACAATTGGGTAATCACCTTCGTTTAGAAGAAGAGTATCGTAAACGAGATGATACTAAAGAACATTCTGTTCATGAGAAGGTGCATGTAGTAGAGGAAGGGAAATCTGGTAAGTCCTCTAAAAAGAGGAATCGAGATTTTGGAAAATCTCATGAAAACAACAATGAGAATGACAACAAGAAAAAGAAAAAGAAAAATGGTTGTTTCTATTGTGGAAAACCGGGACATTTCAAGAGGAATTGTCGTCTCCTGAAAAAGGAAAAAGAGAAGGAATCTAGTGCAACAAAGGACAATCTTGTTGCGGTCATTTCCGAAATCAACATGATAGAAGATGTTGGATCATGGTGGATTGACTCCGGTGCAACTGACCATGTGTGTAAGAACAATGATCTCTTCAAGACAATTAATGAAGAAGATGAAACCGTTCTATATATGGGAAATGCATCAACTGTCCAAGTTAAAGGCAAAGGGACGGTGGAACTAGAATTCGCTTCGGGAAAAGTAGTCACTCTTACAGATGTTTATTATGTACCAGATATTAGGAAGAATTTAATTTCTGTACCATTACTTAATAAGTACGGGTTCAAATGTGTATTTGAGGGAGACAAGTTTATTCTCTCTAAGGGAGGAATGTTTGTAGGAAAGGGATACCTTTGTGAGAATATGTTCAAACTCAATATTATTAATGATAATGGATTTATTTATGCTTATATTGTTGAGTCTTGTAGTTTATGACATTCTCGTTTAGGACATGTTAATTTTAGGAAAATTGATGAAATGATGAATTCATGTTTAATTCCTAAAACAAGTAGGATTTCGGATGCATGTACAACTTGTATGCTAACTAAGATAACTAGATTTCCTTTTCCTAGAGTTGAAAGAAGTTCTAAAGTGTTAGATTTAATTCATTTTGATGTATGTGATTTACATGGTTGGCCCACTATAGGTGGTAAAAAATATTTTGTGACATTCATAGATGATTGTACTAGATATTGTTATGTATATTTAATGCATTCAAAGGATGAAGTGTTAGATAAATTTAAGATATTTAAAACAGAAGTAGAACTTCAACATGAAACATTTATTAAATGTTTTAGGAGTGATAGAGGAGGAGAGTTTTATAACCCTAGTTACTTTGAGTCTACTGGAATAATTCACCAAACAACTGCACCTTATTCCCCACAACAAAACGGCATAGCTGAAAGGAAAAATAGGGTATTAGAAGAAATGGTAAATGCAATGTTATCATATTCTGGTGTAGCAAAGGGTTATTGGGAAGAAGCCTTGTTGACGGCTTGTTATATCTTGAATAGAGTTCCAAACAAAAGGAACAAAATAACCCCATATGAACTTTGGAAAAATAGAAAGCCCAACCTTGACTATTTCAAAGTTTGGGGTTGTAGGGCAATAGTAAAAGTTCCTAAACCAAAAAGAAAGAAATTAGGTGAAAGGGGGATTGAATGTGTGTTCCTGGGCTATGCTAAAAATAGCAAAGCATATAGATTCATGGTTATAGAATCTAATGACTCATATCCTGTAAATACAGTAATTGAGTCTAGGGATGCTATCTTTCAAGAAGATAGGTTTAACTCAATTCCAAGGCACAAAAATGATGTTCATAGTAATTCACATAATCTAGAAACCAATGTATTTAATAGTGATACTCTAGAGAGTTCAGAACTTAGAAGAAGTCAGAGAGCTAGGAAAGAGAAAACTTATGGACCGGACTTTTTCATGTTCCTTGTTGAAGGAACAAGAGAGTCCATAGACAGTTATGGACCAATATGTTATAATACAGAAAGTGATCCAGAAACATTCGAAGAGGCAATAAAGTCTCAAGATGCCGCTTTCTGGAAGGAAGCTATACAAGAGGAAATAGACTCAATAATGGTGAATAAAACGTGGAAATTAGTAGATCTCCCACCTGGTTCCAAACCTATAGGTTGTAAATGGATTTTCAAAAGGAAAATGAAGGTAGATGGAACCATAGATAATTTTAAGGCAAGACTAGTTGCTAAGGGATTTACACAAAAAGAGGGCATTGACTATTTTGATACATATGCACCTGTGGCAAGAATTGCCTCAATTAGAGTGCTATTGGCACTTGCATCCATCTATAAGTTTGTCATTCATCAAATGGATGTGAAAACAGTATTTCTTAATCGGGATTTAGATGAAGAGGTGTATATGACACAACCTGAAGGGTTTGTGGTTAATGGTCAAGAAAAGAAGGTGTGTAAATTGAATAAGTCATTGTATGGACTGAAACAAGCTCCTAAACAACGTCATCAAAAGTTTGATCAAGTTGTGCTAGCTAGTGGATATAAAATAAATGAATCTGACAAGTGTATTTATAGTAAATTCCATAATGGAAAAGGCGTTATGATTTGTTTATATGTTGATGATATGTTAATATTTGGTACTAATCTAGATGAGGTGGAAAAAACTAAGAGTTTCCTCTCTAGTAATTTTGATATGAAAGACTTAGGGGAAGCCAATGTGATACTAGGGATTAGAATAATAAGAGATGGTGAGAACATAGGTTTGTCTCAATCTCACTATATAGAAAAGGTGTTAAAGAAATTTAATGAATTTGATTGTCAATCTGTTGTTACTCCCTTTGATCATAACATTAATTTAGTACCAAATAAAGGTTGTCCAGTAGCACAACTTGAATACTCAAAAGTAATTGGATGCTTAATGTATGCCATGACATGTACTAGACCAGACATTGCATATGTTGTAGGGAGACTAAGTAGGTATACAAGTAATCCAAGCAAAGACCATTGGCATGCTGTCCGAAGAGTATTGAAATACTTGAAGGGGACAATGAATTATAGTTTGAACTACAATGGATATCCTTCAGTATTAAAAGGTTATACGGATGCCAGTTGGGTGACTTATATAGAAGATCATGCTTCAACAAGGTTGGGTCTTCACACTTGGTGGGGGTGCTATTTCTTGGGGATCCAAGAAACAAACTTGTATTGCTGACTCCACCATGGCTGCAGAATTCATAGCATTGGCAGCAGGAAGCAAATAAGTTGAATGGCTTAGAAATTTGATGTATGAGATACCAATTTGGCCAAAGCCAATAGCACCAATATCCATACATTGTGATAATCAATCAACACTATCAAAGGCATATAGCCAGGTTTATAATGGAAAGTCCAGGCACATTGGGCTAAGACATAGCTATGTAAAAGATTTGATTACAAATGGAGTAATATCCATAGTCTTTGTGAAAATAGAGAGGAATCTTGCAGATCCTTTGACGAAAGGACTGACAAGGGATATGGTGTTGAAAACATCATTAGGGATGGGACTCAAGCCCATATCTACATGATCACCAATGGTGGAAACCCGACTCACACTTGAGTAGCATCAAGTCTTGAGTTCAATGGGCCAAAGTACACTATGAGAGTGATTGCAAGTACTTGACAAATAGATACATCCCAAGGTTTAAAAGTACTTGGAAACCATAAGGACATTAAAGAAAAGGGTGAGCTTTTGCTCTTAATGAACCTATAGCACATGTGTGCTGAGGTGCCCAACTTATGGGGGAGCTTCTGGTAAAGTCCACCTATGTGAGAGTGAAGTGTGGCCGCTTCTCAGAGTTGGGCTTGACTCTGTAAGCTCTCATGAAAAGGATACACAACACATGGCCTTACCAAATGTGTCACACTACCACGTCGTTCAATGGTACCGAGATTTCATGTGTAAGTCATGCACGCTTGTACTAATGAATATTTGGTTCAAAGCTTGTCTACCAAATTATTCGGGGATGAGTGAAACCCATGGCTTACTAAGCAAAGGTTCAAATCGCCAAGATATCTTTGTCTGAAAGCATGCGATTTCCGGAATAATGTGATTTGGATTTATTTTGAAAATGGTGGGGGATTGTGAGAAATTTTCAAAATTCTTAAACGGTTAAATCTAATTAATGGCGCCTAATTGTCACTACTGGATCGTGTAGCCTAGCAGTAGAGACTTCATTGGTTTGGTGCCTTGGTCAGTGTTCGAATCCTATTTGCCTCATTTTTGTTGAATATTATGACTGTTGTTTAACGTTCTGGAAAAATAAAATGATAATGTGCTGTTGAGGGGATTCGAATCTGGCTCTGTGAGGGAAGGGACACATCTGTTGGCCACTAGGCCAATTGATGTCTTGTGTCAGTTAATGAACGTTAATGCTACTTATGTATCGAATTTGACTATTTGTGAAACTTTTGAAGAGTTGTTTCCTTTCACCAAGTGACATGAGTTGGTCTATAAATAGAACCATCTGCATGCAGTAATTGACATGTAAAACTCAGAATCTCTCAACCATTCTTTACTCCAAATCACCTTCTTTTCTCCCTTATGGGCAGAGAGAGATAAGGAGACTATTGTTCTGTAAACTGCCATTGTCGATACGCTTGGTTTAGGGTGTGCAAACCAAACCAAGGTTCTCCATTGTATCCTGAAGGGGATTCGCTAGTTACACCTGTTGCATCCAATCTACGAGGAGAGATTGGTGGGGGCGAATCGAATCTAAAGCTTAGTGTCCTCACACGCATTGGAGATTGTGCATTACCATTATTTTCTTCTTCTTTGTTGCAGATCCATACCCCACTTTCCAACAATGTGTGTGTGGGTTCTGATTGTTTTCTTTGATTTTGGACAGGATGAGTTGGGAACAAACAATATAGAAAGTGATTAGATGGTGTGAAATGATGAACAAAGCAAACGTTATTATTGATTGGTTATGAAGATGAAGAAGGTGGAAGGTATGGTGGCTGGTAGGAACAAAAAAAAATGGAGAGAACTTGGATGCTTTGTTAATGGTTATTTTCTTTCTGTCTTTTTCTTCTTGTAGTGAGCAGAAGTGCCTTCATGATGTAACATCACATAGGAACTAAATTGTCGCTGGATAGTAATTGTTAGGGACTAATTAGTATAGATAACAGTCAGTTAGGATGAATTAACGGCCATGTCACCCAATTAACGGATGCTGATTGATGGAAGTCAACGTAGGGACTAACGTGTCTCACGTTATTAATTATCATGGACTAACGGAGGGTTTTTTTTGTTAGGGACTAAAATAACCTACGTATTTTTTGTCAGGGATCAAAATGAGCATTTACCTGTATATGTTTTCCTTTAAAACCCTCTTAGTAAATGCCAGGTTAGTTTTCTGACCTTTCTCTTTCGTCATCGGTGCTTTGATTTTGTCTTTTGGTGTTTTGTTAAGAGGGACTGATGTCGAGAATAAATCTTTTTTTGTATGATGAAAAATAAAAGTTACAAAATAAGTGTGACAAATTTTGAGTGAATATGCTAACAAATATATTTTTTGGTTTATCTCTCACATTTACTTCACCCGTTGACAAAGAGAGATAATATGAGAGAATCCATTATGCTAGGAAAGTAAGCATGCAGAAAGTAAGCATGTTCGAGAACGTGGTAGCATGCTTTAAATACATGGTAGAAAAGCAATTTTTAGTTGCTTTTGACCAAGCAAAGGCGCCTAGCTAGTAATTGGATGTAGATCCTCGGTGTGCAAAACCCGGCTCTATCCTAGAACCCGTTTCAATCCATGGTATTTGGGTTGGGTCTGACCCTAACCTGCAGAAGTGAAGGGAAGAACCCACGTCCCATTTTGTGACCCGACGTCGGGTTAGGGACGGGTCCGGGTAGACCATCGGGTTACCCAACCCGTCCCATATAATAAAAATCTAATTTTACTTTTATCCCTCTCTAGCATATGTTTTACGTGCGATCACTAAGAAATAAATATGAAGTAAATTACTAAACTTCTACTCTCACGTCTCATATTAGCCCAATTGGTGGCTTTAGGAAGCATTTTGTAGTTTTTGTGATATTGAAAGTATCTTGTTTGATGAGAGTATCTTGTTTTAAACAATGTGACTTTGGTAATATGATCATCAAGGAAGCATCTAACAAAAGGATCTACTTGTTGATATTTTGTAACATCTAATTTTGGATCTATTTGGTGACACGAGATCAATTGGTGGCTTTTAGTTAACATCTTTTGTTGATATTTTGGCTTATAAAAAAAATAACAATTTCGCACTCATAGAAATTTTGTTTACAAATAAACTATTTAAATTCGGGTCAACCCGATCCCGTCTCATTTAGACTCGGTCTTGAACCAACACGCATATGATCGGGTTCCTTCGGGTCTAGGAACGAGTTCGGGTTCAAAGATTTGACCCTATCAATATTTAGGGTCGGATAAGAGACAAGCATAGCGCATACCAACTCATCTCACACTCACCCCTGCTGGATCCAAATTAACGAATTATAACTTCATCAAACATTTCTTTCATTTCATAAATAAAAAAAGAGATTTCATTTTTCTCTTATTTTAAAAGGGAGGTAATTGGAATTATATTGATATTTTCTAAAGGAAAATAAGTATGATTTTTGAAGAAAAAAAAGATTTAAAATGTAATTAAGCCAAACTTTTTTCCTCCTAAGAAAATTCACGACTCATCCAACTTTTTTTAATCATAGAAGAGAGAACCTAATCTCCATGCTCCATACACATCACATCACAAATTCACAAACTTGTTCACAAGAAATTCTTAGGTATTAACTTAACCAAAAAAAAAAAAAAAGCTTAACTATTTATGGAAAAGTTTTAATTTAATATATGAGAAATATTAGCAACACACTTTCTAACACATGCTTTCCAACACACTCTCTCCTATTGGATGATATTCATATAGGTCATACAAAATTCAAATAGGATCCACGTGAATTTCAACCAATAAGAGGGAGTATGTTAGAAAATGTGTATTAGAGAGTTTGTTGCTAGCACTGCTCTTAATATATACTACCTCCGGTCCACAATATAAGAAACAAATGAGTCATTTTTTTTTCAAAATATAAGAAATATGCATCAATTTTCACATATATTAAATGCTAATTTTCAATATTGCTCATATTAATTACTGTCATTAATTATAAGCCATCAGAATATTAATTAAAATTAGGAGTGTTTTAAAAAATTTATATAAGTATTAATTACGATTAACTATTTTCAATATATTTTTTTGATATATATGTTTTAGTGTTTTTTTTCTTATATTATATGTGTCTGTTCGTGTTTCATTTTTATTGGAGAGAGAGTGGAGTGTCCAAGAATCTTTTGGACCGAAATGAATGACGTGGTCACACATAATGATTGGAGCTTGAGCTATGTATCGACACGTGGCAGGTGGCAAAGCTGACACGATTGAGTGGCTTCGGTGTTGGTTGGTGCTGCCAGAGGCCGACCTTCCAGAAAGTTCTACAAAACTCGTGGCCATAAATGGTCGAAGATCTAGCGGCCAGAAATACGCCACGTGGACGTATCACCACATGGGAATCCTACGTGGCACCCTCATTCCGCTGAAAATGATACACCCCCTGTTATTAGGGCACTTTCGGTAAACTACTCTTTCTACCTCAGTCCAAAAATTTTCTCTCTTTACTTTTTTTCTCTCACCAAACAGAACAAAACACCAAAATCTGAGGGAAAAGTTTGGAACTTTATTGCATTGTGATTGTGAAATTGAATTCATTTTTTGGTGGGTATCGCCATGAATGGCGAGGGGAATGAGACATTGAAGAAGGAGAGGTTGGTGTATATGTGGGGTTATCTCCCCGGAGCTCTGCCGCAGAGAACGCCGCTGCTGACGCCGGTCCTCGCTAGGGTCCCGCCGTTTTGTTACTCATGGAGGGATGTTTCCGGTGGTGGTTGTGGATTCGCCATGGCTATTTCTGGTGCTTAAAGCTTTCACCTTTCCAACTTGCTTCCTTTTCTTCTTCAATGAATTTTTCTATTGCCCATTTTTCTTTTATTTAATTGGTTTTGAAAATCCAAAACCTTGTCTTGTTTCAATTTCTAATATTTGTTTAAATTTGAGGTTCAAGCAAATTGTGGGAATTTATATAATTTTTTTGGGTTGGAGTGATGGAAGGAATTGCTTCTAAATTGAAGTATTGATAAGAAGCTTGAAATGAGAACTTGGAATTTTGTATTTGCCATTTTATTTCACTTTTAGTGGAAGCAGAAACTCAACTCACTGAACTAGTTCAGTGGTCTGAGCTAGATACTGATGTTGTTAATTGTTATTCTCAGTTAAGTCCATTTTTTATTTTTATTTTGATTTGTTGGCCCCAAAGTTATTTTTCTTTTTCTTTTTCAAGCAAACAATATTTCTCTTTGTGGTGTACACACAGTTTTTTTCTTCTTCTTTTGATTAAATTATTGTGTTTGAACTTTTACTGCTAATTGCTATTTGCTCCAACTCAAGGCTCAACTACAGGCTTTAGTTTGATTGGTCAAATCTATCTAAGGAGACTAATTTAAGTGGTTCCTACAATTTTGTAAGGCCTTCATTATTGTTTCAAACTGGTTTAACTTTCTTTTATCAATCTCTTGCCTATTCACTACCATGGAATTCATTGTAGCTCTTACTTCTTTTTGTTGGTATTGATATGTATAATGCAAGGACTAAGGAAATGTCTTCCGCATGAGTGTAACTTTTCTTTGTTCTTTCAAAATGATTGTATTTGCGCATGTACATGCTTTTGTTTTTTACCTCAGCATGAGTGCATTTTATTGTGAAGGCAAATATGTCAGTGCATATCATAGAGATCCTTTTCTATTATCATTTTCATTTTGCATTTTACTTGCCAAAAGGATTCATCACTGATCATATTTTTTTTACTTAATCAGAGTCAGGGAAGCTCATAACATGGGGTTCAACAGATGATCTAGGCCAAAGCTATGTGACATCTGGCAAGCACGGGGTAATGCACAACCATATAGAATGATACTGATCTCTCTTTCTCTCTCTCGTGTTTCTTTGTCAGTCAATTAACATTTTCAAGTTTTTTTGTAAAGGAAACTCCAGAGCCTTTTCCTCTTCCAACTGAAGCATCTATTGTAAAAGCTGCAGCTGGATGGGCACATTGTGTTGCTGTAACGGGTAAGCTACATTCCTTATCTTGATTGCCAGGACGAAAAAAAATCAATGTGAAGTTAACATTGAATCTGTAGTATTGTTTTCCTGAGGAATTATCCAATGCTTAAAGTTAACTTTCACAAGTACTGGATCCTAATGGATTTGAAAATTTATTATTCAACTTGCAAGAGACTGTCCATCATGCAAACTTTACTCCCTGGTTTCATCCTACATGTATGTTTTGCTGTTCCTTTGCAGATTGTGGAGAAGTTTACACATGGGGATGGAAGGAATGTGTTCCCTCTGGGAAGGTATTTGGTGAACCATCAACTGGGCAGAGTTCGTTCTTGACGGAGAAAGGTATGTTTGACCTCTTTACAATGGCCATTTGTCTACAGCCTTTCCCTCCCAGGTACTGGCCTAAGCTACCTGTACAAAATGGAGTGAGGAGATGGGGAACTGCTACAATATTGGATAGAATGTTTGGTACCCCTAAAGAAAGAAGAAAAGAGTTTTGCCTCTTTATGATGAGCAAAGAAGGATAGCCTTTATCTTCCTAACTGATGTAGAGTGGTTTTGCAACAGTGAGCCCTCGTTCTCAAGGCTCAAAATCTATTGGAGGAACTGTCTCCGGTACCAGTGGAGAAGAAAATACAAAGCGAAGGAGAGTATCTTCAGCAAAGCAAACAGCTGAAACCACGTCATCTGGTGATGATATTCTGACAGCATTACCATGTCTTGTCACACTAAACCCAGGGATAAGGATAGCAAGTGTTGCTGCTGGTGGACGCCATACCCTAGCTTTGTCAGGTATCGACTTCATTATGGACAATTTGTAAACCTAGTGTAAAACTCTATGTGCATTGTTCTTTTCCATTATAATGTGGCCATTTTTAGTCAAAGCATCATTTTTATGATATGGAAGATCAGTTATGCAGTCGAAGACATGTCATTCATTGGAATTTTCTTGATTTTTCAGATACAGGTCAGGTATGGGGTTGGGGCTATGGAGGTGAAGGGCAGCTTGGTTTAGGTTCCAGGATACGTATGGTGTCTTCTCCTCATCTTATTCCTTGTATTGACTCCTCATCTTATGGCAAAGATAAATCAGCATCACTGGTTCAAGGAAGCATGAGTTCAGAGGGACAAAATTGTAGAGTTCCTGGAAGTTATGTGAAGGGAATTGCCTGTGGAGGTCGACACAGTGCAGTAGTCACAGGTAAATACGTGTCAGTCTATTCAGTGTCACAAGTGACATCTTTCAGCACAGCTTGCAATAGTTTCTTTAGGGAACCAAATTCGAGAATATCCATGTGCTTGTTTATAATGCAATTTAGCTAGCTGATGTCAGGATTGGTGTTTAGAAAGAGAAAACTAGTTATACTTTAGATGGTACAATCATATCCGGAATTGTATGATTTGATAACGAGTGGGAGAAACAATATCCTAACAAAAGGTTCGTCGGTTTGTGAAAATGGCTATATTTCATTCTGGATGCCAGATTAAGAGTTGAATGGTTACAATGTAGAAAATTGGATTCGTTGCTTAGTTGCTTGTTTGTTTCTAAAATTCTTCTCATTTATTTATGATCAATTTCATAATTTGTAAATACTGATATTACAATATCTATCTATTGAACTGACAGATGCTGGAGCTGTGCTTGCTTTTGGTTGGGGACTTTATGGACAGGTAATTTATGGTGAACTAGGGATAGCTTTAGATCTTTTTCTGTAATTAAATTGCATGTACTATTTGGCAATGAAAGGAGTATCCAGTTACCAGCATATTCCCTTTTTTGTTGCCACTTGATGAAGAATATAATTGTAGTGGGTCAGTTACCAGCATTACACATGCACAGCTCATCCTGTTTAGCTAACATCGAAAGTATTCATTGCAAATAAAATCTTCTGATGTGTTCTAACCTCTAGTAGCTTGCTTGGGCCCTTATATCTATGTTATGGATAGTGCCACTATCGTGGCAAATAGTGGCTTAGCAAAGCCTGCTGCACCATGCTGCTATGTGAATAGCTGGTGCATTGCATTTCTTCAGAGTGGAGAAAGCAGACGCAAAGTGCGCCTGAATCGCGGGAATAGCCTCATGTAGCGGCCATGGGAAGACAGGTTGAAAGCCCAATTTTACCGCTGTTTTCTAGCCGTTCCCTCCCATATTTTCCGGTTTTTAGGTAAATTTACCCTACCCTTTTAGTTTTAGGTCATTCCCTGCCCGTTTCTTCTCTTATTCAAAGAAGACTCAGCCGAAGAGAGTTCCATTCCCTCTGCGTTTTCTGGCGTTCTCTTGCTTGTCTGCTCCACTGTTGGTTCTTCTCTGCATCAGTTCTCTCCATTGTTTGTTCTTCTCTTCATTGCTCCATTGCATCAGTTCTCTTCATCTCTGCATCCTCAAGCACCATGGCATCATCTCAACCACCAAGTCAACCACTAACTCCCCGGAGTGCTGCTTCCTCAACCGCTTTGACTGCATTTGTCAAGCCTAGACAACCTTGATATGGCTTGGGATTGGAATTCTTTGAAGGACATCAACAACCAAAAGGTTGTTGCCTGTGATTTTTGTTGCAAGACTTCGACTGGTGGAATAACTCGAGCCAAGAGAAAGGCACCAAATGAGGGTGAAGTAAGATGTTGATGCTTGCCTAAAAATACCAGCTGAAATCAAGCTCGAAATCAAGGAATCTTGTGAGAAAAGAAGGCTGTAAGTGATGCATACTTGAGTGAGTTGAAGGAAGATGATGATGATGAAGAAGAAGCGGTGCGAGAAATTTTCAACATCGTTCACGGAAAAAGACCTGCAACAGCATATTCTACCCTTGCTCCTGCTTCCGAGAGAGGAACAGTGAAAGGCCCTATGGATTTACTTTTCTTTAAAAATTCAGAAACATAGAACAAATTAACAACGACAATGGCTATAAGGCAATCAAGCATTAATAATGTTTGTCAGAAAGAAGCAAGGGCTATAAACATTCACTACATTGCCTGGTGTTTCTATAGGAATGGGATTCCTTTTAATGTTGTGCGCGCTCTAGAAGCTTCAAGTTGGTGGTTGTGCGCTCTAGAAGCTTCAAGTTGGTGGTTGAAGCTATTGGAAGCTGTGGTCCACACTTGAAGCCTCCAAGCTACCATGAGATGAGGGTTCCCTTGCTGAAAAGGAACTAGAAAGGAGAAAACTTGGGCAAAGTTCTTTAGGTGCTTGTGGTGTTTTTGACCAATAAAAACATAACAAGTGTGCTACTGTTTAGTTACCTCATTAATGAGCTGTAAGAAAAATATTACACCTGTAATGTTTTTATTGGTGAACAACTGAACATCAAAAGCACCTAAAGAACTTCACCTAAGTTTTGTCCTATTTGAAAGCATGTTCTGGAGCTCAATCCCTCTTGGGGAAGGCCATGAAGTTCACCTCCTGGCAGCCACAAAAAAGATATAAAGAAAATTTCTCAGTTGGGCATGTGTTTTGTTGAATGAGATGTATGAGCCAATGCACTTACACCTTCCCTTGGATAGCTTTTCTTAGGTGTTATTTATATTACTTCAGTTTGCATGTTTCCAGCGTCCTTTTTATTTTGCTAGCTAGTTCTTCCTAGGTATTGTGAATAAGCCGATTTTCCTGAGATTGCTTGTGTCTGTATTATATACTTCCATGAATTATCTTTGCACTGGAATAAATCTAAATTAGACTCTACTCTGGTGAAGTATTCATCAACATTGCTTCAATATTATAAACTATTAACCATTCTTTAGGATCAACGTGTAGGTAAAGTAGAATATGGTGAGCAAAAGCAATGTAGATGTTGAAGATGAGGTTCACACTAACAAGGGATTATCTATTCTGTTCCTTAACGATATTTATCTTTCTAGTCACTCTTGGTTAATGCATGCTTATGTACTGTTATACTAATGTCAAATTATTTTGGTAAAGTGTGGGCAAGGAAGTACAGATGATGAACTAAGCCCGACTTGCGTATCTTCCTTATTGGGTATCCAAATAGAGAGAGTTGCTTCAGGACTGTGGCATACTGTCTGTACATCTGCTGATGGTGATGTATATGCATTTGGTGGAAACCAGTTTGGGCAGCTGGGAACCGGTGCTGATCAAGCTGAGGTATGAACTAGTCATCCCCATATATATTACCCACTATACTTATCATCATTGAAATTGAAAACAAAACATAATGATGTAATTATATTTGTCCCCAGTATCATAATTGTTGTCACCTAAAGCACCATCATGCATCCCATGCTCTTAAATTCTATGGAGGCATTCTGTGACACTAGTTTTAAAGTGCTAACTTGAATTTGGAAGCAGACTTTACCAAGGCTACTGGATTCTCCGAGTTTGGAAAATATGAATGTAAAGAGTGTATCTTGTGGAGCTCGCCACACTGCTATAATAACAGGTATAGAATAACTCAACAGACCTGTTATGCCGATATCACAACTAGTTTTTATTTTTTCTTTTCCTTTAAAAAATGTGGGATGCTGGTGCTACTGTGATTATCATTAATAGATTCTCATTTGTTCTTTTGTTTTTGTGTCTTCAAGATGATGGAAAAGTGTTCTGCTGGGGATGGAACAAGTATGGACAGGTGCTTATATTGATTGCACTACAATTTTAATGTCTCCTCATTTCATATTTTTAATCAATCAATATTATTGAAATTGCTATATATGATACCACCACATGTATTCAAAGTGATAAGGGCATAGTTTTTTTGTTAATTAGTGACATTCTTGTTATGCTATCTAAATAGTTGTAATTTCTGGGTGTGGTAGCTGGGCCTTGGGGACGTGATTGACCGTAACATTCCTTCTGAAGTCACCATTGAAGGTTGTGTCGCTAAAAACGTTGCATGTGGCTGGTGGCACACTCTTCTTCTGGCCGAGTCACCCACTTGATGTCACGGCTTCCTCCAAGTTCTTGACTCAATTTTGTTAGTTAGCTCAGCTGTTGTTTTTATTGGTAAACCATGAACTCATGTATATGTATATCTACATGTACATACATACAGTAGTGGTATACATATGCATGCATATATATTATATATGCTTGTATTCTTTCACCATGTTTGGCTTTAGCATTTAACAACATCCGATAGTGATTTCTGGTTGGTCCTTCTCATCTATGTAACATTATTCTTCTTAGTGTAATATTTTATTTTATAACTGTCCAGTGCAATTAGTATGCTTTGCTGGCATATGGTTGTGGGGGTAGGCGATGATGGTTCTTTAGATTAGTATATATATAATATAATATCCATGCAAATGTCAAATGTACCGGTTGATGTCAACCCTCATATAAATTCTTTTTCACATTTATTTTGTAACTACTGATTAAATCACTTTTGCCTTGGTACAATTTGTAGATAAAAGATGATTAAGATTTAAATATAAAAAATTGATTTATAAAAAAGTAATGAGATATTTTTTTTTCCCGTTGATTTTGAATATATATTTTTTTCAAACGCAAACTCCAGTGTTGTTCTCAATCTCCTTTTCTGATTCAGCTGACGGTGGAAGCTTGGCATTATTTTATGGTTTTTCGTCATATGCATGTATGGCGTAATCTTTGCAAGTATAATACAAATTGTTGACCTGTTTAGTTCAATAAATCTTGAAAAATGAATTATACCCTCAGATTTGAAAATGATACTTGATATACTTGCTCTTGCAAATTATATATGAATGTCAAACTAATTTTAGGGCCCGTTTGGTGGTCAGGATAGGATAGGGGAGCAGGATAGGAGTAGGATATGATATGAGCAGGATAAGCTGTTATCCTATCCGACGTTTGGTGTCCACCAGATAACCAACATGATAGCATTATATTATCCTGTCTTGTGTTTGATGCAAACCAGATAGTGTCAGCATATGATATATATTATATGCAAATGACCAATTTGCCCTTATATCAGAATTACATTTTTTTTAAAAAAAATTAACTTTCCTTTTTAAAAAAAATATATTTTGTACATTTAAAATTATAAGAAATTATATTAAAAAAACTTATAATTTTGTACATTTTATATATTTTGTACATTTTATAATTTTATACATTTTGTACATTTTATAACTTTTTTGTTGTTGTACATTATGTACATTTTATAAATTTTCTTTTTAACATTTTGTACAAAGGGGTGATTAAATTGCAATTAATAATTAACCTTCATTCAAAATGCACCTTAGTACATTATTACCAATATAACCATGGTCCAAAAACTCTCATAAACATAATTGCATTACTGCCTCCAATTGCAGCAACATAACATAACAATAGACTATAGTATAAACATTTTTGTTAGACCTGCAAAATATTTCATTTCCTCAAACGCAAAGATTCAATGCAACACTTTGAGCTCTAAGTAACATAAAACTCCATTCATTAGAAATGGTAAACATAAATAAATGTCTCTTATCATTGTCATTGATAAGTTTCACCAAACAATCTAGAAAGTTAAGCAACATAAACAAAGTTCATCAAAATTAAGTAACAGATAAACTAAGTCATCTATAGAAATCGCTCTATTAACGACTTAACAAATGTAAAGCGAAACGTCTCATCAGCCCCCTAAAAAATGTGCAATCGATGGGGCACGGATAGAATTTGTGTATCCGCATCTCCATTCACTACGGTGATATCGATACCCTCTATATGGAGCAAGAAATCCTTCACAATTTGTGTACCCAGCATCCACAAGATAATAGTATCCTATAATAAAATATATCCGTCAAATTAAAACATAGCTATTATACATTTTTTACTATTACAATAAAATCCCAATGATTCTTGTTACCTGTTGGAACATTTAAACCATTCCTCCTAGAAATGGCATCTCTCAATACCCTTGAGTCTGATGCAGATCCTTCCCATCCAGGTAACACATATATAAATTTCATATCCCTGGAACATACTCCTAGGACATTTGTAGATATTCCCCCTTTCCTATTGCGATATCGGGGCTTATCAATAGCTGTTACATTAACTTCGATATGTGTTCCATCTAATGCCCCAAGACAACTCTATAAGCAAATCCAAATAGAAAGCAAATGTTTTAGGAAAAAATATAACACATTTGCAACACATCATAAAATAGATTCTAAAACACAATACACTAACATTGTACCTTAAACCATTTCCATCTTTCATCCAAGCAATCTTCCGGGACCGGATCCGGTGCTCCAAGAAGTGTTTCTTGCATTCGTAAGACACCATTCAGCACTAAATTAAAGTACCTACTAACCGTTTCTCCGGATCTTTTAAATAGAAACTTAATAACACGGTTCTTAGAATGATGTGCCAATATGTGTAAGAACATAGCTACTTGTTCTTCAATACTCACTAGTCCATCCTCTTTTAATTTACCTTCGTTACGAAGGAGAGCACATAATAACCGAAAGGACCTAACATCCATACGAAGTTGATCAACAGTTGTAACATCATCATGTCTTATTAACCTCTCTAAAAATTCTCCCCTCAAACCTTCTCTATCCATTGGTTGTTGCCTTAGACTTTGATTTTCATAAAACCATAGTGCAGCATGACTCATTGCCATAAACATTGCAAAGCAAAGCCCAACCATCTCTAAAAATGTTTTCTCCAAAATTAGATATGACATAAATTGAAGCTGTTTTGCTGAATCCATACTTTTACCTATAAAATACATTGAAAATATTCCATATCCATGTAAGGAAGCAACATGAATTGCTTAGGAATAGATCATTACTCAAACAACAGGCAGGTAAAAGCAAGCAAGGAAAGCAAAACCATGTGAATCCCATTCCCATGGCACCCAACCCACTTGTGACTCAACCCGAACTCACCTTCTAATATCTAATTAGTAATCAGTAATCACCAAGTGTAGTGTAAGTATAGTGATGAAGTTCTGCTATTTAGTTGCCTCTTTTCGCTGAAAAAACAACTACCACACACATTTCAGATTGTGATGAGTACAATAGTTAGTGCCATATTGTTAGTACAATAAGTTATGCATTGGAGGATCATTCCTAAGAACCTGACTTATACATTGCAAATAAAGTAATAAACATTGTAAATGTTATCCTTGCCATATCTATGGAATATAGAAAGAAGATGGAAGAGTAAAAAATGGTGCAGGAGATTTCCAAAATGTGATGAGTGGTGGTGACCATGGTGTGTGAAACGGCTGAGAATCGTGTTTTGTGATGCTTATTTGGTTGGCCCAAGACATTATCCCAAACATTCATTCAGTATGACGCCATTGGTTTTGCATATATTGGCATCTGTAAGCAGTTTCTTCTAAAATTTCATTTGAGTTGACTTGGTTGATGCTTACACACTGGTGGAGGTGAATAGCTTTGAATGCTATAAGATGTTATGTTCATTGGATTTCTGCATGAGTTATACCTTCATTGTTTACACCGTGACAATATTGGGTTTTATTTCATTTCACTTGATCATTGTTGCACAGGCATTTCTTGGGAAAATAGGTATCAATTATTAGATATGTAAAACCAGTATCTTCATATATCAGTTTAAATAAACTTTTGGGGGAATTAATTCATGATATATGACCTTGTATGACCAAATGATTCAATGTTAAATTTCAGCACAAGATGGGTGGACTCGTGTATCATCCATGCTTTAATAAACCCCCAGAGTCTTGCATGAGAAGTATGAAGTATTAGAGCAGAGTTGAATGAAAAAGTATTTCATCTGAGGGTGTGAACACTGCTCCCTTGCAATATTACAGTGCAAGAAGGTAACAAACCAACAAGTGTCTGTCGGGGCTAACAAAGATTGGGACCAGATTGATCCAAGTTTAGGAAAACAAAGATTGGGAGTTGGCCTACTTCTAATCTTTGTAAATGATCCAATCTCTGCTTGAACTTTTGTTTTATCTTCCTCTATCTTTTCAAACACCAATCATCAACCCCATTATAAAACAGTACCACAATTTTGTGCAAAATTTTCCACTACAGTTACCTACCAACTACTTTTGAAAATTTCCTCTAAAGTCTAAAATGCTCCTCGCAGACCCCATCCAAACTCTCTTCTTCTCTACACCCTTATCAATTCTCAAGCACTAAATGATCCTTCAAATATCCTTCCATTACAGTAATCCACAACTATGCATTATAAGATTCAGCTACCTATAACATTTTGTCTCTATGTGATGATGTCTTTATCAGTTTTAAATTTAAGGCATTATATGCTTACTGTCTAAATATGCAGAAAATGACAAGTAACCAGACGAGAGCAGCAGTGCGAGACTGAGAAACAGTATAAGCTAAGCATGTGAACAAGGACAGTCAAGCATGTGAACAATAGTTAAATGGTACCAAAATTGCAAAACAGAGAAAACAAACATAACACCAAAAGAGAAACTAATTTTTTTTCTAAGCACATGAACAAATACGGTTCCAGAAGATAAACTAATTTTTTTTTCTAACCACATGAACAAATTTATACCCAAAAGAGAATCCTAACCCCAAAAAAAACCCCAAAATCGCACCCAAAAAAAAGGAACCTTAACCAAAAAAAAAATCATCTTTTTTTATAACAAAAAATGAAAGAGAGGAAGGAGAATGAAGTCCAAATATCAAATTATCCAGAGGAAGGAACGTTGGGGAGGGGGAGAGTAACGTTTCTGATGGAGGGTTGGAGTGGAAATAAAAAATGTTATCTTATCCTACTTGTTTTTAACCCAGCCTCGCCCCTAGGATAAAATTTTAACTAGTGGGTAGGATAGGATAAGTTGACATGATAACCATATCATATCCTATTGATTCACCAAACTACGGATTAAAGTATGATATCCTATCCTATCTCCCCTATCCTGAACACCAAACGAGTCCTTATGCGAAGGTGACGTGTAGAAATCAAGATACTGAGATAAAGTTATAAACATTACGTTATGAATGTAGTCAAAGTCAAAAACGGTTGGCAGGGCGCGGCTAATCTCTCTTTGCAATAATGGTCTCTTCAGTCTTCTCTGGTGAGGATGTTAGGGAAGGTGGACTAGCATTACAAGATCTTATCTCGTGAATAAAGAAAATCGTTGACCTCATTCATAATTACGTTAGGTTCAAATTCGGTGAGTGACATAAATTTAGGACGAATTTGGTATACCTTGCCGTCTATCTGAAAAAACGTTTCAAGAAACTAACTCACAATCGTGTGTTAAGGTAGAGTACTAGTAGGGAAGTTTGACTTTATAAAAAGAGGATATAAGTTGGAGTTTCAGGAAAATAATTTTTATGAAGAGATCGTATAATTTTGAAGTTCTTATAGTTAAACAAGATTAACTTTGAGTAAGTTACCTTCCATAACATGAAGTTCATCAAAATAACAATAAATTCCAAATATGATAATAAATTACATCTTACCCTAGTTTTTAGTAATATTATTAAAATTGAACCGGTCATCAACTCGATCGAGATACTGTGTTAATGGGTCACTGGTTGAACCGGATGAACCGGTATATATCAAATTAGTAAATTTTATAATCAAGTTATGTGTATATATAAATTTTGTCAAGCGTATTACAACTGAACGCTACAGCTAAGCGGCACGAGCCCTCAACCTTATCTACCGGTGCTTGTGTTCGAGTCCCAACCGCAAGTTGGCTGCGTGGTGACATCAGCAGGTCCAGTTTTTGCGAACCGAGTCGTTGGTTCACACCGGTTCAAGGCCGAGTTAATGACATCATCATCGGTTCATATGCTTATCCGGTCTAATATGTTAACCGGACCAACCATGGGTCCGGTTTCTGGTCCAACTGGTCAGATCGACCGGTCCGGTCTGGGTTTAATAACACTAGTTTTTAGTGTTGATCAATCATTGATTTTTTTTTTATGCAAGCACCTTTAAATCACTAAAAAAAAATAAAATTATTTACTGTTATAAATATTTAGATTTTGTGGATGACTATATCAATTTGTTATCTTACAATATCTTTACCATTACTATGTATTTACTTTTTATTTATAGCTATTGATTTGGTCTATGATTAGTGGACCATTTACCTCTATAAATAGAACCATCAGGTTTTACTCTTGTACTCACTCAATCAGATCAAAACAAAGATCATAGCTAGTTCCAGAAGAACTAGTCTTTGAATCCTAGTACCTGAAGAACAAGTCATTGAGTCAATATTGTTATTGTCTTCATCTCCCTATTTTCTTTTCTATTTATAACACATTATCAGCACGATCAAGTCTCTAACAGTGCAACAATTTTTATGTAGGTATCTTTTCAATGTAAGAATTCATGCTAAATGGCAGAACATCAAAAACTTCTATTTGACGTATATTAGAGCTTGAATCTCCAAGCAATGAAACAATTTTCTTTTCTTCTTATCCCTAATCATAGCTTTCATATATGAGTTCTTTTATTCAAATTCTTTTCAAGTGTTTTCACCATGTATCTCGTAAGGCTTGAATTCATCGCTTTTGATAAATTCTGGAAGAATCTGTTATTTAAAAGCCAATAATTTTTCTTGGTAATGGTTATATGAAGATTTGTTGTATAGTTCCCGAAGGACTAGACCTTTGAACCAAGATTGAAATTTAAAAGATTATTTGATCTTCATATAAATTGAAACAAAGGAAATTGATGGAAAAATCATATTGTTGGAACCAAAGTGATTTGGATTTAATTAATTTCTAAGTTTTGATGTTAACAAAAGGATTAAATTTGCTTGGCAAAGTGTTAGTTGAGATCTAACAAGGTTATCTAGTTTTACAGGATCACTTGAATCTTATAAGTTATGGAAACTTAAAAAAAAAGTTTTCATATATCTGCTTGGACTTTAAATAAGAAATCCACGTCCACCCGTGTAGACAGACTGCTCAAAAGATTGGTAAAGTTATTTATTTATTTATTTATTTGAGTAGACTGAAACTTAAGTAGACGAGGCATGAGAATTTATAAGTAGACGAAATATTAAAATAATTTTTCTAGACGGAATCTAAGTTTCAAATTGAATAGACGAGCTTAACTTGGCACGTCATCAGACGAGATCCTTTTTTAAGTAGACGAACTTTAATGCCACGTCACTAGACGGAGATCAAAATAAATCACTGAGATATAGCAAGTCCAAAGAGTTGAGTAGACGAGAGGATATGCCACGTCAGTGGATGAGCAAAACGAAAGTGTGAATAGACTTAGTTTCACATAGAACTAAGTAGACGCAGTTTTTAAGTAGACGAGCTCATCTTTATGATAAGTCTTCATAAATAATTTCAATCTGGTCCACAATGAATCATATTTATTTCAAATGATTGATATTTATTTCAAGAGAATTTTTGTTCTTCTCATTTGTTTTATATGCTTAATGCTTTGTTTCCTTGTGAGAAAAACATAATACTATCGAGGAAATACAAAAAGCAACACATTACAATGGGAAATGTAAAACGATCTGTACGATAACACCTTTATGGCTGGAAAAGCTGGAAGTTACATAAAGGAGAAAAAATAGTTTTCAAGCTGCATATGCTCAGCAGTGAGCCTCCATTTTGTACTACACTGATAACCAAGAATACATTTCAGCATGGCACGCCACGATCAAGCTATCAGTCACAACGGATATTGTGCATTCAATGCTATCTCTAAACGGGAAATTCAAAATGACCGCTGAAGCTTTTCAAGAGTAGAAGAAGGTCAGTATAAATAAAGGACTTCAAGCGATGAAGAAAAAAAAATTGCCAATCCAATATTTGCGAGAATTAGCTCTCATTTCTTTCATTCTTTTAAAATCAAAAGTCTGTATTCTTTAGTTTGAATATTGTGAAAATATTCAACAGATGTTAAACTTTCATATCCTCACATATAGTGAGTTAAGAAAATCTTAAGTTAAAATCTCTTTGTTAGAGTTAGAGCCTCAAGAGGCTTCGTAAGAAAGGAATACTTGTAGCCTGGAGAGGTGTTGAATACTTGGTTGTAATCTATTTGGAGAAATAGTGGATAAAACCTTCAAGTCTAAGGGACTGGACGTAGCTCTTGGTTGGAAAAGAGTGAACCAGGATAAAATCATCTGCGTGAATCTTCTATCCTTAAACTCTTACAGCTTTATTTTTTACTGACTGTGGGGTTTTGATATTACTTTTGTTAAATCTCAAAAGTTCTTTTTTAATGTGTGCATCTGCTTTATATATCCTCGTGTGAGAAAAACGGTTTTAAAAGGTTGTTTTAGAAAAATTATTAACAAACACAAATCAACCCCCCTTCTAGTGTTTGCCTATGTCAACTTCAGTTGGTATCAAAGCTTAGCCTCGAAAGGGTTGAGCATCTAACAAGTGCTGAGGGAGTACGATCCAACAACCATGGATGCAGAAGGACAAACTATCAACAGACCTCCTCTCTTCGATGGAACTGACTATGACTATTGGAAGAAGAGGATGATGGCCTTCCTGGATGCATAGAACGTAGATATTTGGGAGCTGATTGAAACCGGCCACACAGATCCAAGAGATGAAGCTGAAGCTGCTGTTCCTAGAGCCCAATTGACTCAAGAGCAGAAAAATCAACATCGGATTAATCTAAAAGATAAGCACTATCTCATGTGTGCTATTACTAGATCTGAACATGACATAGTTCACAGCTGCGACACTGCTAAAGAAATCTGGGATACTCTTGCCCTAGCTCATGAGGGTTCATCACAAGTGAATGAATAAAAAATAAGCATGCTGGTTCACGAGTATGAACTGTTTAAGATGGCTGATCATGAAACTATAGATCGGATGTTTGGAAGACTTCAGACTATCACCAATAGTCTCAGATCACTTGGAAAAACTTATGAAAATAGAGATCGTGCAAGAAAGATTCCGAGAAGCCTCTCAAAGCAATGGAGACCCAAAGTGACTGCTATTCAAGAAGTCAAAAATCTGAACACTCTTTCTCTAGAAGAGCTTCTGGGATCACTCAAGGTGCATAAACTTGAACTAAATGAAGAAGAAAATTCCAGAAAAGGAAAATCTATCGCCCTAAATGCAAAGAAAGCAAGTTCATCAAAAGTCCTTAAAGCTGCTGAATCATCAGATGATACTGAACATTCAGACAGTGATGAAGGGTCAGATGAGGATGAACTATCTTTCATCTCCAGAAAGATTCAACATATGTGGAGAAAGAAAGGAGGTTTCAGAAGGAAGCAGTTTAACAGAAAGTTTTCCAAGGAGAAGTCAGACTCCAAGGAAAAAGGTACATCATTGTGTTTTGAATGCAAGAATCCTGGCCATTTCAAAGATGATTGTCCTGAGTTGAAGGATAAAAAGAAATTCTTCAAAAAAAGAAAGGTTTAATGGCTACGTGGGAGGATCTGGATCCATCTTAATCAGATGAAGAAGATAATGCTGAGGAAGAAGTAAATTATGTCTCATGGAAGACACTACATCAGAAAGTGAATACACTGATGCTGAGGTAATGGACTCTGACCCGTCCACTCTTCAAAATGCTTTTGATGAATTGTTGCATGAGTCGTCCATACTGTCTCATGAGTATAGGAGTCTCAAAAAGAAATTTTCTAAATTGTCTAGAGAATATGATAGGGTTTGTATTGAGAAACAAAACCTTAAAGATGAAATGACATACTAAAATCAGTGAATGTCAGTCTAGCTGAAAAAATGGAGTGTGAGCCTGATGTTTCTTGTGAAGTCGCAAAACTGAAATAAGATGTAACATATCTGATAGACTCTTTGTCAAAGCTTGTAGGTGGCTCGGATAAACTTAGTCTCATTTTAAGATACTCTAGGTCACCACATGATAAATCTGGCATTGGTTATGACAAAGAGAAGCAAGAAGCATCTCACCAAAAGTCAACACCACATACACAGCAAAGAGCTTCAAAAGCTCAAGGTAAACATGTTAAAACCAAGTATGGCCCGTCCAACACCTTTTGCAAAGTGTGTGGAAAGAATAAGCATACTACACCTAGATGCATACATAATAAGCATAGAAAGCATTCTCGTCCAGTGACTACTAACAAGAAAGGACCCAAGTCAGTTTGGGTACCTAAAGATAAAATAATACATGTTGCAGATTTCCTTAACAACAGGAAAGAAACAAACATCTTGGTACTTTGACAGTGGGTGCTCACGACACATGATAGGAGAAATGTGTATGTTCCAAGACCTTAGAGCCAAAGATGGTGGCTGGGTCACACTTGGAGGAAACCAGAAAGGGAAGACCACTGGTATAGGTAAAATTGGTAAACATCCTTTTCCCTCCATTGACAATGTCCTGTTGGTTAATGGTCTTAAACATAATCTGCTAAGTATACGTCAACTATGTGATAGTGGATATGCTGTTTCTTTTGATAAGAACATTTGTAATGTCAAAAAAAATGATGGATCACTTCTATTCACTGCTAAGAGGTAAAAAAATATGTATAAGATTGACTTGGAGGACCTATCAAATCAAAGTGTCTCATGTCTAGTGTCCATTGAAGATGAGCGATGGATTTGACAGAAAAGTCCAGGTCATGCAAGCTTGAAATTAATTTCAAAGCTAAATAAGCATAATCTCGTGAGAGGGCTACCAAACCTCAAATACAAATCTGATGCTCTCTATGATGCATGTCAAAAGGGAAAACAAGTCAAGGGTTCTTTTGAATCTAAAATTGTTGTTAGTACCAATAGACCGCCAGAGTTGCTACACCTTGATCTTTTTGGTCCAACAAGTACTGCTTCTGCTAGTGGTAAGAAATATGGTCTAGTCATTGTAGACGACTACACTAGATGGACATGGGTTATGTTCCTAGCTCACAAGGATGAGTTTTTCAAGGTCTTCTCTATATTCTGCAAACATGTATAGAATGAAAAAGGCATGTGTATCACTTCAATCAGAAGTGACCATGGGGGAGAGTTTGAGAATGAGTTAATTCATAAGTTATGTGAAAAAAGTGGTATTCTTCACAACTTCTCAATACCAAGAACACCACATCAAAATGGTGTGGTAGAGAGAAAGAACAGATCTCTTCAAGATATGGCTAGGACTATGCTCAATGATCATCCTGTCCCTAGACACTTCTGGGCCGAAGCTGTTAACACTGCCTGCTACATTCAGAACAGAATATACATTAGACCTGTCATGAACAAGACTCCTTATGAATTGTGGAAAGGACGAAAACCCAACATTTCATATTTTCATCCCTTTGGTTGTAAATGCTATATACTAAACACTAAAGATCAACTTGGTAAGTATGATGCAAAAGTAGATAATGGAATTCTGTTAGGATATTCTGAAACTTCAAAAGGCTTTAGAGTTTATAATTCTAGAACTTTAGTTGTAGAAGAATGTATTCATGTCAAGTTTGATGACAAACAACCTGATAAGAAATTATCAGAGCTAGATGAAGCTTTTGCAGATCTTGATCTAAATATCTCAGGAGATACAACACAGATTAAAGCTGATGATCAAGTAGACGACCCTCCTCAACAACCAGAACCAGAAACATCCATTTCTCAACAAGAAAATGTTCAAAGATCTTGGTACTTCGGAAATTATCATCCACAAGATCAAATCATTGGAAACCCCAATGATAGACTAAGAACCAGATCAATCTTCAGAGAGCAAGAAGACTCTGCACTAGTTTGAGTTGGAACCAAAGACAGTAGATGAGGCTCTGATGGATGATGGCCGGATTCTAGCTATGCAAGAAGAACTGAATCAGTTTGAGAGAAGCAATGTTTGGACTATGGTACCCTTGCCTAAAGATAAATCAGTTATTGGAACAAAATGGGTTTACAGAAACAAGCTTGATGAAAATGGTAAGGTGGTAAGAAACAAGGCAAGACTTGTTGCTCAAGGTTATTCTCAGGAAGAAGGTATAGATTACACTGAAACTTTTGCACATGTTGCTAGATTAAAATCAATTAGAATTTTACTTTCATTTGCTACACATCATAGTATTATGCTTTTTCAAATGGATGTTAAAAGTGATTTTCTTAATGACTTTATTAATGAAGAAGTTTATGTTATGCAACCTCTGGGTTTTGAGAATGAAATCCATCCTGAACATGTATATAAGCTTAAGAAAGTTTTATACGACCTTAAACAAGCCCCTAGAGCTTGGTATGACAGGCTAAGTTCTTTTCTTATGAAAAATGGATTTAATAGAGGAAATGTTGACACAACCTTATTTAGAAAATCCATTAAATCTAAGTTCTTAGTTGTGCAAATATATGTTAATGATATTATATTTGGTGCTACTAATGAATCTCTATGCAAAGAATTTTCTAAGCTCATGCAGAAAGAGTTTGAAATGAGCATGATGGGAGAACTCAAATTCTTCCTTGGACTTCAAGTTAAACAAACTATGGACGAGGTGTACATCCATCAAACCAAGTATACAAAGGAACTCCTGAAGAAGTTCAAAATGGATGATTGCAAGCCAATGAATACCCCTATGCACCCCACATCCATACTGAACAAAGATGATAAAGATAAAAATGTAGACCAACAGGTATATAGAGGTATGATAAGATCTCTCTTATATCTTACTGCATCTAGGCCTGACATTATGTTCAGTGTATGCTTATGTGCTCGATTTCAATATGATCCTAGAGAATCTCATTTATCAGCAGTTAAAAGAATATTTAGATATTTGAAAGGTACTACTAATCTGGGTTTGTGTTTTTAGATATGTAAATATTACAGATTAGTTGATTTCTGTGATGCTGACTATGCTGGAGATAGAATTGAAAGAAAAAGTACCAGTGGAGGATGTCACTTCATTGAAGCTAATCTTGTCTCATGGTACAGAAAAAGACAAAGTATCATTGCCTTATCAACTGCTGAAGCTGAGTATATTTCAGCTACTAGTTGCTGCTCGCAACTTCTTTGGATCAAACATCAATTGGAAGACTACAATGTGTTTGTAAGTAGTATTCCACTTATGTGTGATAATGCTGCTGCAATTAATTTATCTAAGAATCCAATATTGCATTCAACATTTAAGCATATAGAGATTAAACATCATTTTATAAGGGATTATGTGCAAAAAGGTGTGATTGATATATAATTTGTAGATACTGACCATCAATGGGCAGATATCTTTACTAAACATCTTGCTGATGACAGATTTATTTTTATTAAGAAGCATATCAATATCCTATGTGTGGATTGATTAAGGTGTCCAGCCTAAAGAATCTTTGTTGATGTATGTGTGTCTAAAGCACTTCAAGTCCATTGTATGACTAAAATACGCGTCCATTGCATATCGCGTCCATTGTATTTGTGTGCCGCGTCCACTGCCTGTCGCGTCTATGCATGTTTGCATCTTGTTTGGACCGATCCATACATATATTTATGACTTGCATTTATTTTGTCTCAATGACAAATTTATCCTTTATTCTCTCTGCCGAGTTAGTACTTCCATCAATCCCATCATAACCTTTTTATAGTTTCAAAATACCAACGTCGTTTTATCCTTAATGATATGTCTTGTCAAATATTTTTCTTTTTGATTTATTTCTAAAAGAAAAACCTTTGAAATTCAAAATATTTTTAAAGCAACCCTCTCCCCTTTAAGAAACCTCTCACTACCCTGTCATCTTTGAGTATTCTCGAGCTCTCTGTTTTTTGCTTATAAAACCCTAACTCTCAAATCACCAAAAATGGCTTCTTCTTCAACCTTCAATGTGGACAAGATTAATATGGCTATTGAGCACCACTTAACTTTGGAGTTTTACAAGACTACAATCTAGATATCAGCAAGTATGTCAATGTTGTTGGGTGGGGAGGACTCTTCACTGAGAAAGTCTGTGTTTATCCTAATTTGATAAGGGATTTCTGGAGGAGACTTCAAGTCTCTGATATTGATATCTCCTCTACTGTATTGGGAAAGAGGATAGTAGTTTCTGAGAAGATTATTGATGATGCCATCTTCTGCGCTCAGGAAGGAATGGTTTTTATTGAGTCATGGGAGACTGAACTAGGTGGTACTGAGGTCAATGAAGTCTTCTTAATGAGAGAGGATACAGTAAAGAATCACTCATGGAAATCTGTAGAAATGAAGGAGATTGTTCGCATCCTTCATCAATTGCTGAACAAAGTAGTTCTTCACAAAGCTGGGTCCAAGGACAACTTGTCTGCCTTGCAGAAGTTCTGCCTCTTCCATCTCTTAACTGAGACAAAGATCATTAACCTACCCAGAATTTTGTATGGAAGATTCATGGATGCTGTGATTAACTAGAAGAAACTCTCTGCATTTCCCTATTGTCATCTCCTTTCCAAGATCGTTAAAGCTCAAGGAATCCATGAATTCATTGCTACTAGGTCATCTGAAGAGCAAGCACGAATTTTAACTGAAAAACCAATGTCGGCTGCTGATTTTGGCAAGATGAACATCGTAAATATGAATCTCAACACCTATGATGCTGCTGTCATAGCCAAGACTGAGGAATTAATGAAGGTCAAGGAAGAAATGGTTGAACAGAACAATGCTGATGTTCTGGGATTGAAGAGGGATGTTAAGAAGAAAACCACTTCTCAGAGAAGGCCTGCTGTTAAAAGTCCTGCTGTTAAAAGGCTTGCTACAGGCATTGTGATCAGGGAACCAGTTGCTGATCCTCCACCTTCTCAAAAGAGGCAAAGGAAAATGGTCCTCTCACAAAATGAGGATAATGATGAGGATGAGGACACAGTTCCAATTGGTGCCTTTCTGAAGAAACAAAGGACTGGAACCTCTACCGTTGCTGCTGTTGCCACTCAACCTAGAAGGCAACCGACTAGAAAGGCTAAATCAGTTGTGACCTCTGAAGTAATCATCCCTGCTAATGATCCTGTTCAATTAGAAGTTGATACATTAGTCTCTAGCCTTGAAAATAGAGTAGATACCGTGTTTGCTACTTCTGTTAGTATTTCTGATAATGTGTATATTCCCACACCTCTTTCACCACAAACAAACTCACCAGATCAACCACAAACAGTCTCACCCCCAACACTAAAATTCTCACCCATCATACTTGAATTTGATCCCTGGTTTCATCGACCAGATAATGAAATTATCCATGATGTACCCTTTCCCAAAAATAGAAAAACTAGATTCCCCTACACTCATCCCTCTGTTCTTTATGATGGCAAAGCTGAAAGCTTAGCCAAGGTAAAGAGAGACTGAAGAATCTTATTTCACACCCACCAAACTGAACTTGAACCTATTCTAACCAGATGATATCCTCTACCAAAATATGAGTATGAACCCGAAAACATCTACTCATATTGGATTAATCCTGAACCACATACACCTACTGGACCATTTCCATTCGAGTTATTCAATTCCCTTGTACCTCTTCTCACCCATCTACCACAGAAGAGATTCCCTCCTAAGAATATCTACCCAAACATCATCAAATCCGCACCCTTTAAACCCTTCACTGAAGGTGTAGAAAGACACATCATATCTGGCTGGACTCAGGATCCAAGAAAGAAAAGTCTTAGAAATGTTCTTGAAAAGAGATCAAGATCATTCAGAAAAGTTCCATTCATCATGGATGCCAACACCAAATGGAAGTCCTTTGTTCATCCCAGTGAATATGGCAGAGCTGCTGACTTCATTGATCAACTCCTGTATGCTTTTTGGAAAATGGAGTTGGAAATGCCAAGACATGTCAGGGCTGCAAATTTTGTGCCTCCAACATGGCTGCATCAATCTCTGGAGAGAACAAGAATAGCATTCAGACCCTACATGATATGTCCCAGGTTACCAATGATTGACATGAATAAAGACAAAGATCTAAAGAAGTAGAGAAATACTGGCAAGATGCATTTTCCTGACAGCTGCATAATCAATCCAGCAACAATCAATTTCACTGATCAAAATGTGATTGACTACTGGTCGGTTCAACCAACTGAAGATGTTCAAGAAGATGTTGCTGTGGACATCTAGAGGACTCACATGGTAGATTGTGCAGAGGAAGCTTCCTCCTCTGGACTGACTATTGAAGAGAAGAAATATATTCCTAAATTTAGAGGGAAGTGTGGCCTTGCTAACTGCAGATTCCTCATCTATAAGGACATCATTGGCATTCCTGTCATAAGTCTTGTCTTTGAAGAGGACTCTATTCATTGGGCCAAAGAGCTACCTGAACCAGTGTTGCAATATGCTACTTCACCTCCTCCATCACCATCTTTAGAGCATACTGATGAGGAAATTATAGTTGAAGACCCTGCTATGGAGATTGATTCTGTTAAATCAGTCACTGAGAATGAGGAAGTTGCTGATTCTGCTCCTAGATCAAGCATTTCTGAGAAGCAATCATCTCAACCAATGGCTCTAATTGTCATTCATCCACCAGAGGAACCTCAAACTTCCAGAGCATTGGACACTCTTCCAAGTCAAGCTCATGCTCAAGACAATGCTGAAAGTTCAAAACCCTCACTCTCGCTGCCTCCAAATTTTGAAGAAATTATTGGAAGGATTATAGATGAAAGAATAGAGACTATGGTTAAAGAACAAGTGAAAGAGCAGGTAGCAGAAGCCCTGGTTCCAACAAACATCATGATGAACCAGATGATGAACATCATGCTGCAATTTCAGCAGAGTCAAAATCTGTCAACTCAAATTCCTACTGCTCCACCAAAACCAAATCCTCCTCCTCCACCCACACCTTCCTCTTAATTTCTCTTGTTTCTCTTTTATTACTGACAATGATGGTCCACTCCTTAACCTTTTTGTCTGATGACAAAAAAGGGGGAGAAAGGAAAGAGAATTAAATTTAATGAGAAGAGTCAGTTTTTGAAAAGTATATACTTGTTTGCACATGCGTGTCTCTGTCTATGCTCCGATACTATATATATTTTGAATGATCTGATATTGTTTACTATGATTTGTTTATTGTTCTGATATATCCTAAGCCTACATGCTCTAACACTGTTTGATATGAAATATTCTATATAAGTTTGATTAAGTCTATAATGCTCTGATACTATCCTAACTGATAAGTAATTGCACTAAGATATTTACCTGTGCTGTTAAAAGTTTGAATGCTTTATCTTAGGGGGAGCTTTGTAAGCTCTCTTAGACTTTGCTGCTCAAATTTAATTAGTTTTTGTCATCATCAAAAAGGGGGAGATTGTTGGAACCAAAGTGATTTGGATTTAATTAATATCTAAGTTTTTATGTTAAAAAAAGGATTAAATTTGCTTGGCAAAGTGTTAGTTGAGATCTAATAAGGTGATCTAGTTTTGCATGATCACTTGAATCTTATAAGTTATGGAAACTTTAAAAAAAAAAATCATATATATGCTTGGACTTTAAATAAGAAATCCACGTCCACCTGTGTAGACAGGCTGCTCAAAAGCTTGATAAAGTTATTTATTTTTTATTTGAGTAGACTGAAACTTAAGTAGACGAGGCATGATAATTTCTAAGTAGACGAAATATTAAAATAATTCTTCTAGATGGAATCTAAGTTTCAAATTGAATAGACGAGCTTAACTTGCCACGTCATCGGACGAGATCCTTTTTTAAGTAAGTAGACGAACTTTAATGCCACGTCACTAGACGGAGATCAAAATAACACAATGAGATATAGCAAGTCCAAAGACTTGAGTAGACGAGAGGATATGCCACGTCAGTGGACGAGCAAAATGAAAGAGCGAATAGACTTAGTTTCACATAGAACTAAGTAGACGTGGTTTTTAAGTAGACGAGCTCATCTTTATGATAAGTCTTCATAAATAATTTCAATCCGGTCCACAATGAATCATATTTATTTCAAACGATTGATATTTATTTCAAGAGAATTTTTGGTCTTCTCATTTGTTTTATATGCTTAATGCTTTGTTTCCTTGCGAGAAAAACATAGTACCATCGAGGAAATAGAAAGAACAACATAATACAATGGGAAATGTAAAACGATCTGTACGATAACACCTTTATGGCTGGAAAAGCTAGATGTTACATAAAGAAGAAAAAACAGTTTTCAAGCTGCATATGCTCAGCAGTGAGCCTCCATTTTGTACTACACTGATAACCAATAATACATTTCAACATGGCCATGATCAAGCTATCAGTCACAATGGATATTGTGCACTCAATGCTATCTCGAATCGGGAAATTCAAAATGATCGTTGAAGCTTTTCAAGAGTAGAAGAATGTCAATATAAATGGAGGACCTCAAGCGATGAAGAAAAAAAAATTGCCAATCTAATATTTGCGAGAACTAGCTCTCATTTCTTTCATTCTTTTAAAAGTAAAATTCTGTATTCTTTAGTTTGAATATTGTGAAAATATTCAACAGATGTTAAACTTTCATATCCTCACATATAGTGAGTTAAGAAAATCTTAAGTTAAAATCTCTTTGTTAGAGTTAGAGCCTGAAGAGGCTTGGTAAGAGAGGAACACTTGTAACCTGGAGAGGTGTTGAATACTTGGTTGTAATCTGTTTGGATAAATAGTGGATAAAACCTTCAAGTCGAAGGGACTGGACGTAGCTCTTGGTTAGAAGAGAGTGAATCGGGATAAAATCATCTGCGAGAATCTTCTGTCCTTAAACTCTTACAACTTTATTTGTTTTTACTGACTGTGGGGTTTTGATATTGCTTTTGTTAAATCTCAAAATTTCTTTTTCAGTGTGTGCATCTGCTTTATATATCCTTGTGTGAGAAAAACAGTTTTAAAAGGTTGTTTTAGAAAAATTATTAACAAACACAATTCAACCCCCCTTCTTGTGTTTGCCTGTATCAACTTCACATATATGCCTCTTAAGAATGCTCCTGCAGTAGCAAAAAAAAAAAAACAGAAGAAGAAAGGAAATCAAATGGATTGAACATCATTCCCGGAAGTGAATGCGATGTATTATAATTTTGGGTACGACAAGGGTCGTGTTTATAATCATTGATGTGGTAGATATTACCAATACCATGATGGTTTAAAATCTTTGTATAAGATTATGAGTGAGATATGAGAAAATATTGAAAATAGTAAAATTATCTTAATGTTTTTTGCATGTATGGAAAGACCTCGGTCATAGTTGTCGTATGTCAACATTTTGTTGGGCGGATTTTTCAATCAAGGTAAAGATTGATTTTTGTCTATCAAATCCTAATGGTGAGTTATGCTCCAATGATATATTAATTATTTCTCATGATGATTTTGATTGATACCATTTGTAAAGTACGAATATTTGTTTTGACAAATGCAGTGGTAATTGATAAAGAATCATTTATTCTTTGAAAAAGATAAAATAGTATAATCATTATGAGTTATCATATTTTCTTTTATGAATATGATTAATATCCAAATTGTTCTTATGAAAATTATTCTTTTTATCATGATCTTATAAATAATGTGCATTTGGATATATTTAATTTTGTTAACCTTTTGGAGTTTTATTGATTGAAGAAAAGATATTTGCTTCTTAGATTTTTATTGATATTATATCAATTATAAATTATGATATACGAGTGTGATTGAAATACGTGCTAATGTCAACCAGAAGTTTGTTATGCACTTGAAAATCAAAGATAATTATATTGTTGTAAATAAGAAGTTTACTAGTCTAAGTAATTTTATTATTTGGCATATGGACAATTACGTGGTTGAAATAAGTGCTAATGTCAACCAGAAGTTTGCTATGCACTTGAAAATCAAAATTAATTATATTGTTGTAAATTAGAAGTTTCCTAGTCTAAATATTTTATTATTTGGCATATGGTTAATTAAGCGATTAAAACACGTGCTAATGTAAACCAGAAGTTTACTATGCACCTGAAAATCAAAATTATTTATATTGTTGTAAACCAGAAGTTTACCAGTCTAAATAATTTTATTATTTGGCATATGGTCAATTACGCGATTGAAACACGTGCTAATGTAAACTAGAAGTTTGTTATGCACCTGAAATGAAAGTTAATTATATTATTGTAAACCAGAAGTTTACTAGTCTAAATAATTTTATTATTTGGCATATGGTTAATTACGCGATTGAAACTCGTGCTAATGTAAGCCAGAAGTTTGCTATATATGCACCTGAAAATCAAAGTTAATTATATTGTTGTAAACCAGAAGTTTACTAGTCTAAATAATTTTATTATTCGACATATGTCAATTACGCGATTAAAACACGTGCTAATGTAAACAAGAAGTTTACTACACACCTGAAAATCAAAGTTAATTATATTGTTGTAAACCAGAAGTTTAGCATTCTAAATAATTTGTTTGGCATATGGACAATTACGCCATCTGAAGTCAATATTGATGATTCATATTGACATCATTGAAGACCAAAAGATTCTTTAATATAATGAGTTTTCATATGTTATGCGTTTTTTTTTAATGCAAGATGAATACAATCAAAAGCCATATGATCTAATGTTTGCTAATTTTCAATTTGCAACCAGACGTTTGCAAAATAATTAAATGCTTTGAAAGATCCCATATTATGGTTCCTAAGGGGAACATAATTATGATTTTGCATGATGCGTTGTATTCTAGTAGTTCCTGAAGAAATCTACTAAGTTTCAAATATATATTTTGTAATCTGGCATGATTGCCTCTGCCATCTAAGTTCAATTGTCATAGACCCAGAAGGTCACTAAGTCATATGTATCAATCACAAATACTTTTGCTTGGTTAATTGTCCAAGAAGGAAAACCTGCGAGTATGGTACATAACTCATGAATTTAAAGTACACTAGAAGCATTGTAGACCTATTGGTGCAAAGAATATTGTTCCTTAAAGGAAAATAAAATTTCAATGTGATGCTCCAAAAGAGGTTAGTGAGACCCTAGAAGAGGTCAAAAGTTATATAGATCAACAACCCCATATTTCAAGAGAAGTAACCCCAGAAGTGGTTCAGGTACCGGTAAATTATGAGATCTCATTAAAATATAGAAATATGAGGAGAATATATATTGTTGATAATATATTTGTATATGTAATAGCAATTGCTTATGAAATTATTAATGATAATGAGTGTGTGAAGCTCAAATTATAGAGGAATGCCGATATTAAATTAATTGGCCAAAATTTTATAGAAATAATTCAAGATGAGCTATGATTATTAGCCAAACTAAAGCATTTGGACCAGCAATCCAGACACCCGAAGTTGTCATTTTTAGTTAGAAATGCAATACATTTAAATTGTTGATTAGTTTGGTAGTCCTTGAAGGATTTGACACACTTAATAAAAGTAATGACAACTTACTTTTATAGCTCATTAGATAATGACACACACACACACACACACACACACACACACACACATATATATATATATATATATGAAAATCTCTGAAGGACTTAAGATGCCTAAAACATGTAATTGAAGACCTCAACAAATGTACTCTGTTAAATTGCAAAGATCATTGTATGGATTAAAGTAATCAGGACGAATGTGTTACACTCGTTTGAGTGACTATATGTATGAGAATAATCCTATTTGTCCTTGTGTTTTCATCAAGAAAACAAATTCTGGGTTTGCAATAGTTGTTGTTTATGTTGACGACTTAAACATAATGGGGACTCCCGAAGAGATCTCAAATACTGTAGAGTACTTACAAAACGAGTTCAAATGAAGGATCTTGGAAAAAACAAAATTTTGTCTTGGATTTCAAGTTGAACATTTTGTGGGTGAAATACTTATTCATCAATCTTCTTATATAAAAAGTATTTGGAAACAATTTTATATGGATAAGGCATATCCATTAAGCACTCCGATGGTTGTTCGTTCATTTGATGTAAAAAAGACCATTTTCGTCCAATAGAAGATGATGAAGAAATTCTTGATCCCGAAGTATCATATCTTAGTGCTATTAGAGCACTTTTGTATCTTGCAAATAGCGCTATACCATTTATAGCCTTTGCAGTGAACTTATTAGCAAGATTCAGTTCAGCACCAACCCGAAGGCATTGGGCTGGAGTCAAACACGTTCTTTGTTATCTCCGTGAAACATCTTATATGGGTTTGTTTTACCGAAATAGAGTAAAGTTAGAGTTAGTAGGGTATGCTGACGCTAGATATTTTTCTGATCCTCATAAAGCCCGGTCCCAAACACGTTATGTTTTCACATGTAGAAAAGTTGTTATCTCATGGCGATCGGTGAAGCAAACAATCACAGCTACATCATCAAATCATTCAGAAATATTGGCTATTCATGAAGCAAGTCGTGAGTGCATATGGATAAGAACTATGACTCAATACATCATAAGGGTATGCAGATTGATGAAAGATAAAGACAAACCAACTACATTGTATGAAGATAATGAAGCATGTATTGCACAAGTTAAAGGTGGCTACATAAAGGGTGATAGAACTAAACATATTTCACCAAAATCATTTTATACTCATGAACTCTAAAAGAAAGGTGACATTGATGTTTGCAAAATTCGTTCAAGTGACAACCCAGCATATCTATTCACAAAGGCATTGCTAACTTCAGTTTTCAAAAAACGTGTGCATAACATCGGGATACGTCAACTAAAAGATTTTTCATAACTGATATATTTTTTAGGGGAAGTAAGTTATTATGAACATTATACTCTTTTTCCTTCGCAAAGTTTTTATCCTATTGGGTTTTTCTGAGCAAGATTTTAACGAGGCAATATTCATAAGGTATAGTTATCCAAGGGGAAGTGTTATAAATATTTAGATTTTGTGGATGACTATATCCATTTGTTACTCCCTCCGTTCTTTTTTTTTTTGGTGTTTTAAGGTTTCTACACATAGATTAAGAAATCATTAATTTGTGTATATTTGTACCAAAATACTCTTATTTCTACCGTTAATTGTTTACAAGTTCCAATAGCTTTTACCAATCTAAATAAATACTCCATACTCCACTAGGTCTTTCATGGAAGGTTTTGTATATTTTCAAGGCAAATCAACTTAGTTCTATATAACGGTATACATGGAAAAAATTGATTAATTATACGTTGGGTTTATAAAACACCCATTGTTTTGGAACAAAAACAAATAGCTAAAAATACCAAAGAAAAAGAATGGAGGGAGTTAATTTATAAATAGGACCATTAGGTTTTACTCTCGTGCTCACTCAATCAGATCAATACAAAGATCATAGTTAGTTCCTAAAGAACTAGCCTCTGAATCCTAGTTCCTGAAGAACAAGCATTTGAGTCAATATTACTATTATCTTCATCTCCCTATTTTCTTTTCTATTTATAACATTTTTTCGATCTTCTTCAAGGAGTATCCCACCGCCAACCTCCCAGTTGAAGTTTTTTTCCATACCCAAGGCTTGAACCCGAGACCTTGGTTAAGGGACAAGATGCCTTTAACCATTCACGCCAACTCAGTTGGTTTCTATTTATAACATTTACAAACAGGAATTGCTATTCATACAATAAAAAATATTTTTAAAGATTAATCATAGGCTTTCTTACTCATTTAAAAAAAAAATCATAAGCTTTCTCACTTACAAAATAAAGTTAATCTTAAATTTAAAGAAATAAAATGTACAATTTGAAAATTTTATATAAAGAATATAATTTATATAATATTTTTTAAATCAACTATATATATTTACTTTTTTTCAACACTTTTCTTTTATTTAATTTTTTCTTATTTTTTTATTTTCTTTTTCAAACCAAACAAATCATTAATTTACATGTTAGCTTTACCTCATTTTTCTCTTGGCTGAATCAAGCTGTTATTGTTTAACGTGAACTTTTTGTTCCATCCCCAAAGTAAAAGTCTGCCTTTTTCCATCGTTTAATTTTTCCCGTATATGAATTAAAAATCATTAACAGAACCATGTGGTGGTTGGCAAATGTTCCTCTTTCATGTTGAAAAAACGAGTTACACTTGGGATAAAACACTAATGTATTTTTATCCCAAAAAAAAAAAACTAATGTATTTAAGACTATGTTTGTATTGGTGCAAGATTATTGAATGGAAAGGAACAAAACTTGACCAAATTCATTTTATAAAATCAAGTTTGTTCAAAATCATTTTTAGCAAATCAAAAATGATTTTTGAATACAGGTTTCTAACACCGTATCTCCGATACCATATTTTTAATGAAAACACTTATCGGGCTCGATAACCAAAAACTGTGAATTGTATAAAAATATAGTGTGGGACAACAATCTTGAAATAACATATCTTTTTAGCAAATACTCATTCAAACACATACTTTATATCCATTTATTGTGTATGTGTTTGGTTTTATGGTGACAAAAATTGATTTTATAAAATTGATTTTGGTTAAAAGTCAGTTGAACATAACGATTTATATTTGGATGTATTTTATTGAAAAAATGATTTTTATCAATTTATTTGTTTAAATAGTTTGGATCAAAATTATTTTTGGTAGTGTAATTACCACGTAAAACAGAGGGAAGACGTACCAGTCACACTACAGTGTATTTTGTTGGAAATTTAAACTTGATCCAATCCATTTAATTAAATAGTCTTCATGAATGTTTAGGTTCATAGTATTTTCCAATGCATTTGTGGATCTCTACATTAAAGAACTTGTAGTTTCTAGGACTTGAAGATTCAAGAACTTGTAGTTTCAAAGTAGTATGATACATGTGCTTAATTAAGTGCATTAAATATGTTCATTGTATTAGATGGATCTAGAGTCATCCCTAACATCTATAAAAAGACTTGTACTTGAGCATTTGAAAACTAAGCCAAGCAATTTGAATCATTTGAGTTTGTTAACCTCTCCATATCCTCTCCACTATTTCCTACAAAATGGTATCAGGAGCTAGGTTATTATTTTTTTGAAGATGTCTTGCTTTGTTCCAATTCCTAAACTTGGTGAGAGATTCGATCATTGGTGTATTCGTATGAAGACATATCTTGGTTCCCATGAGGCATGGGAGATTGTTAAGGATGGATATGTTGAACCAGAGAATGAAGAAGCTTTGAGTAAAGCTCAAAGAAGCAATTTGCAAACAATTCACAAATTGGATCAACTTGCTCTTGGTATTATTCAAGGAGCATTGGATGATGCATTATTAGAGAAAGTGGCTTGTGCAACAAAGGCAAAGGAAGCTTGGGATATTCTCCATGCAATGTTCTCTTTGAAAGACAAAGAGAAAAAACACTCTAGTTCCCATGAACAAGGAGAGAGAAGGTATGATGAATTTAAGATTGAATGCTATAATTGTTTCAAATATGGTCATTATACTAGTGAATGTTGGATTCATCCTACCAATGGAGAGGATCATCTTGTTGAAGAGAAAGAAGATGAAGATAGAAAACTTGAAGAAGGCCATGATGTTGAAGAAAAAGAAGATGAAAAACAACTAGAAGGAGATCTTATCGTTGAAAAGAAAGAAGGAGAAGAACAACTTTTATTTTTTAGTGAAGGAGATGATGACAAGTTTTTGTGGCATCTTGACATCACTGTGATCAATCATATTAGTGGCAACAAGGACTTATTCATTAGTCATGATGAAAGTTATAAAGGACAAGTTGTCTTTGAAGATAATACGAAGGTGGAAATTGAAGACAAAGGTGAAGTTCTAATTCTTATAAAAGGAAAAGAAAGTGCGAAACATGATATAAAACTTACATATGAGAATTTGAATGATGGAAGCAACTTTGAACCAAAGAAATTTGAAAATAATCCAATTAAGGAGGAAAAGAATTTTGTTAATGGTCCTAAGAGGGAGACCCATGAAAATGTTGATTCTCCAATGCAAGGGAGCTATTGTTTTCTAAGGACAATTATGTCATTTCTCCCTTCACTAAATACTAATGAGAAGCATTCACCTCATGGTTGTTCATCACAAGGTTCTACAAGTACAAGAAGCCTCTTGGATAGTTATGAAGTGGAGACATTGAATCAAACAACTTTATTTTATCTATTTGCTAGCACCAAGTTACTTGATTTTGAAGAAGTGTTTTTTCCCAAATTCCAATTAGAGTCACCAAAAATTATCAAGTTTAAGGGGGAGTGTTGGAATTTTAAACTTGATCCAATCCATTTAATTAAATAGTCTTCATGAATGTTTAGGTTCATAGTATTTTCCAATGCATTCGTGGATCTCTACATTAAAGAACTTGTAGTTTATAGGACTTGAAGATTCAAGAACTTGTAGTTTCAAAGTAGTATGATACATGTACTTAATTAAGTGCATTAAATATGTTCATTGTATTAGATGGATCTAGAGTCATCCCTAACATCTATAAAAAGACTTGTACTTGAGCATTTCAAAACTAAGCCAAACAATTCGAATCATTTGAGTTTGTTAGCCTCTCCATGTCCTCTCCACTATTTCCTACATATTTCAGAATCAATTCTATGCTACCGGGAAAGCTATGATTTCTAGCTTCAGCAAAAATCAATTTTGGAGAGTAGAATCAATTTGTTTTTATGCAACCCAAACACCATGGTGGAGGAGCAAAATCACTTCTGAACGGGTGAGAGATCCCGTGGAGTCCCTCACCATGAGAGATTTCTATCCAACATTGGATTCATGTAGTCCTCACGACGATATGATAGATCCTCCACGCCATATTATCTCCCCATTCCTTCTGTCTCCATTTTGACTCATCATCTTCTCCCTCCGACGTGCGACTGTGTGAAACAGGATGGCGGCGGCGGCGGCTACACTACTCAGATCTGACTCCACCTTCTCATGGTATAAGCATAAGCTCTTCTCACCCCCATCCCAACGACAACCACGCTCTCTGCACTCACCGCTCGAACCACTCCAGAGCTGGCAAGAACCCCACTCGTTTGCCAAGGACCATGTCGGAGGTGCTGCGCATGGGCACCACGTCGGAGTCGGAGACGAACACGGTGGCAACGATTTTCAACCCATAGCAAGGGCACTAGGCGCATTCACTCTTTCTTTCTCCTCCATGTTCGCATCCACTCTATCCTAATCACAACTCCCCTCTTTCTTTCTCCTCCATGTTCGCATCCACTCACTTGAACAGCAACACCAACACCAACACTAACAGCGCCACTCCCATTCTCTCTGTGCGTGGCGGTGGCGCCAGTAGGCTCTGCTTGATGGCCGCGGCGGCGACGCCCTCTACTTCGGCGGTGGTGTTCACGGCACTCGCCGCTGTGGCTCTGGTGGCTGTGATTTTCTACTGTAGCAGTTAAGAACAAGAACCCAGAAACAAGAAACAATTCACAATATAGAGCTTCGAAAAACCCTACATCTACTCCATATGTGATTTTTAATGGAAAAAATTGATTCTTCAGTTGATTTGATTGTATCATCATGATTTTATATACATTTAGGCTTGTTTGATGGTCAGGGAAGGATATGAATCAACACGACAAGAGAGTATGATAAGAGTAAAATAGGATATGAATATGATATACAGTTACCATTTCAATAACATCGGTGTTCACCAGATAACCAACTAACATGAATTTTAAAATTTTCTTTTTTTTTATTCTATTTTTTTTCCATATTTTATTATATTTTAATTTTTTATAATTTTAATTTTTATTAAATTATATAAAAAAGATAAAGTTGTCGTTGTGATAAAATACATATAGTTCTTTAAATTTTTAAAATATTATTTAATTTAAATTATTATTTTTTTATCATTTTAAATTTTTATTTTACATATAGTTAAATTATTAGAATAATTTTTTATATTTTTCAGTTTTTAAAATAATATAAAATAATAAAATTAGTCTTGTGACAAAATAAAAATATTTTTTAAAATTAATTATTAATATTTTTATTATTTTGAATATTTTATTTTTTATCATTCCTTTTTTGTTAACCATCTTATATTTTATTATAATTTAATTATTTTATATATAAAATATTTTTATATTTTATTATACTTTAAATCATCATATCCTATCATGATGGATTTTAACACAGCCCTCTCCTCAGGATAAGATTGTAACTAGATAGACATGACATGATAAATGACAGGATTGATTTATCCTATCATATTGACTCACCTAATGATAGTTTTAGACATGATACGATAGTTTATCCTATCATGTCTCTTATCATAAAACGAGCCCTTAATTCTGATTGTATTTGATTAGCTGTATCAGTTATGTTATGAGAGATTATAGGAGGGTTTTTACCAAATTATATTTAATATACGTATCTTGTTTTCTAATAAATGGAGAACAACAAATTATTCTCTGTTTTCTTAATTTTGATTTCCAAATCCGATTTAGGAGGTGACGAATCCGATTTAGGAGGTGACGATTGAGAGAGAGGGGTCCAAAAAATGGTGGTTAGGTTGGAGGGGGGTGACAATGGATTCATCAGGACCCTCCAATATTTTTCGATGCTGGAAAACGGTGGCGAAGGCGAACTGCCATTGATGAGCGAGGGAGAAAGAGAAATGAAAACTAATTGGGAGTAGATGGTCCATAGTAAAATCTGGTGTGACTAATTAATCTAACCGTTAATAATGTGGTGCACGGTGGGAGACATGCTCAGGTCTCCCACCTTAGAAGCAGCCACGCAATGTATTACTAGTATGTTGAAACCTATGTTATCCCCTTAAAAGTGCTTTTGAACAATGGTCAGGATTGATTCTGTTCATAAAATGGGTTTCAAACACACGTACATTATTTTGTATCACTTGCTTCTTACACCACCACCTTTTTGCTTTTTGAACAAACACATCAATCGGTATCCATGTGTTATTATTAGAACTGTCAAAATGGGCTGGTCCGACCTATTTGGGTTAAGCACTTTTTGGGCTGGGCTGGATTGAGCCAATATCAAGTCGGGATGGTAATTTCCTAGCCTAGTCCAGCCCTATGCGGGTTGTGGGCCAAACGGGCCAATCCATGGGCCGATAACGTTTTTTAAAAATTATTTTTATTTTTTTAAAAAAATCATTTTTTTAATTAGAAAATTCCATTCATATGGTTATGAATTAACATTTAACATGTCATTCACCAAAAATCTCCTTGGTTATAATAAACCTCCATGAGGATGAGGAATTGAGGATATGTACCATGGTTATAATAAATCTCCATCATCATAAAAAAGCATACTTTTAAGTTTAACCATAACACGAAAAGTATAGACGATGCACCAAACAAAATAACACAAAAAAGTATAGGATGGAGATTTCATCACAAAAATAAATAAACAAACAAACATAAAGTCATAACATAAGTAGTCAAGTAGGATCACATCTCAAGAAATATTGGAGCTTATCATCTTCATTCACATTCTTCTTCATCTTCCTTCTCCAAAATGTTAACATTCAAATGATTCTTTTTGTCGTTGACTTTGGTTGTCCTTTCATTCGCACCATCAATTGACTGATCATTCAAATTCTTTATTATCTTTTTGCATTTTTTATAAATATATGTTTTTGACTTCTTTCTTCAAAGGATTTTTTGTTCAATTTTTTTATCTATCAAATAATTCTTCGGGCCACTGGCTGGCCAGCCCACGAAGGGCTAGCCCAAGTAGACCAATACATTTTTGGGTCGGACTGTGCTGAGCCAAATTTTGTTTGGACTACTATTTTACCAATCCATCCCATCATTTTTGTCGGGCCAGCCCATCGAGTCGGGTTCATTTCGACAGCTCTAGTTATTATATACTAGTACTTTTGACTCGTGCGAAATGTACGGGTAAATCTTTTTTGTCAAAATAAAATAATTATTATTGTTAATTTAATTAAAAAATTACAACTTTTATTTTGAAATAAAAGTACATTATATTTTATTAATTTTTTTTAACTGGTGTTATATTTTATTAATTAAAACATAAATATAAAAAATCATATAATAATTATACTATATTATTTGTTCCTTAAGAATAGAATAAAAAACCTCATTATTTTGCAGAGTAATTAAGACAATACTTTTACACAGTGGCATAGAAAAAGAATATATAAAAACACATAACATAAGTCATACTTATTAGGCTTTTTGACTAAATTGGGTTCCTTTTAGAAACTATTTATCAGTTTAGAATTGTTCTGAAACTATTTACCAATGGGGGGTCCTTTTGGACACGTGACATATTTTATTTTTTTTCACTCTGACGGGTCAAAGGCGCCAGTCTTCCAAGTCAAAGGCGCTAGTCAGACTGGCGCCTACCAGTATTAAAAAAAATAAAAATAAAACAATTGATAACAATAATAAGAGGTATAAAAAAATAATAGCAATAACAATTTACATACTCCTTATACTTATAGTATAATTTTTTTTTGTAGCAGTGTTCCTTCTAAATTGCAGGTAACTTTCTTTTAATTCTTACAAGGTAAAATTTTTTTTTACTACTGTAATAATTGATGAATATTTATTGGTGTAAATTGTTATTGCTATTATTTTTTTATGACACTTGTTATATTATTTGCTACTTGTTATTAGGGGATTTTTTTATTGCCTCTTGTTATTTTAAATAGATACTTTATCATTAATGTCATCGTTACTCCATATACTTATAGTATAATTTTTTTGTAGCAGTGTTCCTTCTAAATTGCAGGTAACTTTCTTTTAAGTCTTACAAGGTAATTTTTTTTACTACTGTAATAATTGATTAATATTTATTGGTGTAAATTATTATTGCTATTTTTTTATGCCACTTGTGATATTATTTGCTACTTGTCATTGTTATTTGCTACTTGCTACTGATAAATAGTTTCTAAAAGAAACCCATTTTGGTCAAAAAGCCATTTAAAATAACAAAAGGCAATAAAAAAAATTTCATAATAACAAGTAGCAAATAATATCACAAGAGTCATAAAAAAATAATAGCAATAACAATTTACACCAATAAATATTCATCAATTATTACAGTTGTAAAAAAAAAATTTACCTTATAAGAATTAAAAGAAAGTTACCAACAATTTTAAAGGAACACTGCTAAAAAAAATTATACTATAAGTATAGAGAATAACGATGACATTAATGATAAATTATCTATTTAAAACAACAAGAGGCACTAAAAAAATTCTCTAATAACAAGTTGCAAATAATATCACAAGAGTCATAAAAAAATAATAGCAATAACAATTTACACCAATAAATATTCATCAATTATTACAGTAGTAAAAAAAATTTACCTTGTAAGAATTAAAAAAAAAGCTACCAGCAATTTTAAAGGAACATTGCTAAAAAAAATTATACTATAAGCATAGGAGTAACGATGACATTAATGTTATTACAAGGTAAAAAAATTTTTTACTACTGTAATAATTGATGAATATTTATTGGTGTAAATTGTTATTGCTATTATTTTTTTATACCTCTTATTATTGCTATCAATTGTCTTTTTTTTTTAATACTGGTAGGTGCCAGTCTGACTGGCGCCTTTGATCCGTCAGAGTGAAAAATAAAATAAAATATGCCACGTGTCCAAAAGGACCTCCCATTGGTAAATAGTTTCAGAACAACCATAAACTGGTAAATAGTTTCTAAAAGGAACCCAGTTTGGTCAAAAAGCCTACTTATGGATCTTATAATGAAATAAATTATTTGTAATGATACAATCAAACTTCTAAAGAAAATTAAGTCTCACAATTTTTATTTACTACTTGTTATGTAACTGTTGAGGATTTGATCGGGGCCACGAAACCTTCATAGAGGTAATGCACCATGAAAGTAAACAAACAAGAAAGTTAAAGCATGCAAATCAACCATAACAAGAACTAATCGAAAACTAAAGAAGATAAAACAGTAGAAGAAAAGATGAACACCGGGATTTTAGTGGTTCAGTCATTGATGACCTACGTCCACGGGAGAGAGCACAACAACTCTTCTTCTCCCCTTCACTATCTTGATCATAGAGATACAAGTGCTTTACAACAGAAACCTCCCACAATCTTTCCTCCTAGTCTTGCCTTCCATGTCTTTGCCATGGTATCTCCAAGAACTACCACAAGATTGATGTTTCCACTCCTATACACTTTTCCCTATCTTTCACCAAATCAATACATGATTCTCTCAAGATAATTGCCTCACACTCAAATCCCTCTCTTCTTTTCACACACCTATGTGTCTATATATTAGTGTTAGTCATTCTATACATGATGATCTATTTATAGACATATGTGAGTCTTGATCAAAGTTAGTTATGACTAACCAACTAATCATATTGTTGATTTAGAGGCATATCTCAACAATCTCCACCTTGACTCTAAATAAGGGAATATGAGTTCAAGCCAATCACCAATGTTGTGCTCTCCCACTTATGCTCCAGAGAATCCAATCATTCCTTTGAGTCACCGAGCTTCCTAGTGTGCCTTTCTTCCATACTTGCAACATAAGCCAAACTTGCTTTCATGTTGTTCCAACAGCTCCACCTCAAAATGAAACCTTTCTCTATCAAGCATTAAATTGAGTTCCTTTGCTATTCTGCCTTCAAGAATTTAAGAACCTTTAAGTATTTTCAGATGCAGCCAATTAACACAACTGTTGCACTAGCCTGGTGGTCACCACCGCTGCTACCAAGGTGTTGCATTCCTTATGTCGACGGCTGGAATCCTACCGCTGCAACTTCAGCCTTTTTCAAAACATTAATCGATTATTTTATAAAAATAAAACATCCAACATGCTGATGAGCAGACTGGAACCCGTATCATCCATAGAACATCTCCAACGCCTTACCACTGAGCCACCATAGCTTCTGATGCAAATACTACAACAATAATCAATTTATCATGAAAAAAACTCTTCCTTTTTTTTTTTCCAGAAACAGAACCTCGCCTTCTTCCTTGGACACATACAGGAACGAAAAAACGCAACCCATAAAATGGAACTTTCAGTTCCAACCAGACACAACCCGTTTTCTTCCAAGAAAGAGAACCTCCACCGCGTAACCATGAGCAAGCTTCCACCCTCAGTCCCGTGAGGTCCGCCGCCGTCCATATCCACATTAATCCGGCCAAAACCGAAAGACGCACCTTACCACGACTGCTCCATCGCTCTGTGCTGTTCCGGATCCGAACCACCGTGCTTCTGACGCACACCAGCAGATCCTCCTCACCGCCGCGAGTCCTAGCTTCACCTCGTGTGCCTTCTCCATCCCAGTCGCCGTCAACCGTGCACAGTAACGAAACTGCCATGGCTGCCATTGCTTGAATTCGCACACACACTTCTGGATCTTGCGGTCCCATCCATTCCTTCTCTTCTGATCTTTGTTCTTCCCTTCTTCTTCCTGTTATGTGATATTGTAGCCAAAAAGAAAGCCTAAGTCTGTTAAGATTGTTAGGCTTTCTGTTTTGTTAGTTCTTTCTGTTTTGTTAGTTTTTCTGTTTTTGGCAAGCAGAGTTTGTTGCTTCTTGGCCTTGTTGCCATTGTAGCTCTATAAGAGCATTCCTTGTGATGGTTAATATGATACAGTAATTCAGCAATAATTACTTGTGTTCATTCTCTCAATCCTAACATCATACTTGTGTTCATTCTCTCAATCCTAACATCTGGCATCAGAGCTCCTACTGGGGCCTGAGCAGAAAAGCGTGAATCAGTGTTCTTGGGAGTTCTTGGAGTAACAAGAAAATGTCGAATGCAAATCATGGTAGCTTTGTGCAGCCTGCAATTCCTCGTTTCGATGGTCATTATGATCATTGGAGCATGCTAATGGAGAATTTTCTCAGATCCAAGGAGTATTGGAGCTTGGTGGAAACAGGCATTGCAGAACCAGTCCAAGAAGGTATGCTGACAGAAGCTCAGCAGAGGAGAATTGATGAGCTGAAGCTGAAAGATATGAAGGTCAAAAACTACTTGTTTCAAGCCATAGATAGAACAATCTTGGAGACTATCTTGAAAAAGAACACGTCAAAAGAAATATGGGATTCAATGAAGAGAAAATATGAAGGCAATGCAAGAGTAAAAAGATCAATGCTTCAAGCCTTGAGGAAAGAGTTTGAGACTTTGGAGATGAAAACAGGTGAGACAGTAACCGATTACTTCTCTCGGGTTATGAGTGTGGCTAACAAGATGAGAACTCATGGAGAACAGATGCAGGATGTAATCATTGTTGAGAAGATCCTTAGATCTTTAACTGACAAATTTAACTATATAGTTTGTTCAATTGAGGAATCTAAGGATACCGATTCCCTTTCTGTTGATGAACCTCAGAGTTCCTTGATAGTTCATGAGCAGAAATTCCACAAGAATCATGGAGAGGAGCAGGCTCTCAAAATAAGTTCTGATGAGAGGAATGATAATGGAGGAAGAGGAAGAGGTAGAGGTAGAGGAAGAGGAAGGGGAAGAGGAAGACAAAACCGAGCCACTGTTGAATGTTTCAAATGCCACAAACTTGGACATTACAAGTATGAATGTCCTGATTGGGATAAAGAAGCCAATTATGCTTCTTTCAATGACCAAGAAGAACTCCTGTTGATGGCTCATGAGGAATTGCATGATGTGCAAGGAACAAATGCATGGTTCTTGGATTCAGGGTGTTCGAATCATATGTGTGGAAACAGATCTTGGTTCAAGGAGGTGGATGATACTTTCAAGCAAAGATGTGAAGCTTGGAAATGACACAAGAATGGAGGTGACTGGAAAAGGGAGTGTGAAGCTGAATATTAGAGGAGTCACTCATATAATTAGAGATGTGTTCTTGGTGCCAGAACTCAAGAACAATCTTTTAAGCATAGGGCAGCTGCAAGAAAGAGGTTTAACTGTAATGGTCAAGTCAGGAACCTGCAAGCTGTTTCATCCTGACAAAGGCTTGATTCTGGAGACTAACATGACAGCAAACAGGATGTTTATCTTGTCTGCACAGCCTATAACCAAGAATGATGCATGCTTCCATACTGCTGCACAAGACCTTTCCTTCTTATGGCATTGCAGATATGCTCATCTGAGTCACAAGGGGTTGAAAACTCTTCAGAGCAAAGACATGGTCAGGGGTCTCCCCTCCTCATTATCAGCAACAGAGAAAGTATGTGAAGATTGTATGAAAGGAAAGCAGCACAGAGATCCAATTCCAAAGAAGAGTCAATGGAGAGCAACTCAGAAGCTGGAATTAATTCATGCAGACATCTGTGGCCCTATCACTCCATCATCCAATAGCCAGAAGAGGTATTTCGTGTGCTTTATAGATGATTACTCTAGAAAGGCATGGATTTATTTTTTGATGGAGAAATCAGAAGCCTTTCACTATTTTCAATGTTTTAAAAGGCTAGTTGAAAAAGAATCTGGTCTGTTGATCAAGTGCCTTAGAACTGACAGAGGAGGAGAGTTTACTTCATTGGAATTCAATGAGTTCTGCCAGAAAACAGGTATCAAAAGACAATTGACCACAGCCTACACTCCACAGCAGAATGGGGTGGCTGAAAGGAAGAATAGAACCATCATGAACTTGGTAAGAACACTACTAACAGAGAAGAAGATTCCAAAGCCTTTTTGGCCAGAAGTTGTGAATTGGGTGACTTATGTGCTGAATAGATCACCAACCTTGGCTGTGAAGAATAAAACACCAGAAGAGGCCTGGAGTGGAGTGAAGCCCTCAGTTGATCACTTTAGGGTGTTTGGTTGTGTAGCACATGTACACATTCCAGGTGCCAAAAGCTGCAAGTGTGTTTTGTTGGAAATAAGTGAGGAATCCAAGGGATACAGGCTCTACAATCCAACTACAAGAAGAATTGTTGTAAGCAGAGATGTGATCTTTGAGGAAGATGCTCAATGGAATTGGGATCAGAAGCAAAAGGAGGAACTGATTGTAGATACTGAAAGTGGGGATGCTGAGAGTATCACTGGCTTTGAAGAAGAATGTGTTGCAGGCAGTGAGTCTAATGATGAGGAAGATAGGAATCAGACCCCAACTCAGAGAACTGATGTTGTTAATGATGAAGGAGGCCGGAGTAGGCATCCTCCTGGCTAGATGAGTGACTATGTAACTGGTGAAGAGCTCTCAGAACCAGAAGATGCAATCAACATGGCTTTCATCGAATGCATGCACTCGACATGACTTTGAAACTGCAGTAAAAAGTATCAAATGGAGACAAGCTATGGATGCTGAAATCAATTCGATTGTGAAGAATGGTACATGGGAACTCACTGACTTACTAGCTGGTGCAAAAAAGATATCAAGTGGATTTACAAGACTAAATTGAATGAACTTGGTCAAGTAGACAAGTACAAGGCCAGGTTAGTGGCCAAAGGCTATTCTCAGCAGTATGGGGTGGATTACACAGAAGCGTTTGCTCCTGTGAGCAGAATGGACACTGTGAGAATGATTATAGCTCTTGCAGCACATAAAGGGTGGAAACTGTATCAACTTGATGTAAAATCAGCCTTCTTATATGGCACTATTTCTGAAGATGTATATGTGGATCAACCAAAAGGCTATGTGAAGAAGGGAAGAGAGCACAAGGTGTACAAGCTCCACAAGGCCTTGTATGGATTAAAGCAAGCTCCAAGAGCTTGGTTTAGTCGAATTGAGTCATACTTCATCAGTGCAAGCTTCAAGAAAAGCAATCATGAGCAGACATTGTTCTTAAAGCACTCTGCACAGGGAAGGCTTCTAATTGTCAGTGTGTATGTTGATGATCTCATATACACAGGCAATGATGAATCCTTAATGAGTACCTTCAAGAATTCAATGAAGGAAGAATTTGATATGACTGACCTTGGTAAGATGAGATTCTTCCTTGGAATAGAGGTACTACAAGAGGAATATGGAATCTACATCTATCAAAGAAAGTATGCCTTAGAAGTGTTGAAAAGATTTGGCATGGCTGACAGTAACTCGGTTGGAATTCCTATGGTGCCAGGTTACAAACTATGCAAGGATGAAACAGGTGTAAAGGTAAATGAGACTCAATACAAGCAATTGGTGGGAAGCCTCATGTACATCACAAATTCCAGACCCGATATGATGTTCTCTGTCAGCTTGATCAGTCGGTTTATGAGTCAGCCTACTCAAATACTTATGCAGGCTGCCAAGAGAATTCTCAGGTATCTTCAAGGCACTGTGAACTTTGGCATTCTGTATAAGAAGGGAGGAAATGAGGAACTGTTAGCCTACACAGATAGTGACTATGCAGGTGACTTAGAAGACAGGAAAAGCACCACTGGTTATGTCTTTCTACTGAGTAATGGAGCAGTAGCTTGGTCCTTAAAGAAACAGCCAATTGTGACCCTCTCCACCACAGAAGCAGAATTCGTGGCAGCTGCAGCTTGTGCTTGTCAGGCTGTATGGATGAGAAGAATGTTGGAAGAGCTGGGGCATGCTCAGGAAGGTTGCATTACCTTAATGTGTGACAATAGTTCAACCATCAAACTCTCAAAGAATCCAGTCATGTATGGAAGAAGTAAACATATTGATGTTTTGTTTCACTTCCTAAGGAACCTATCTAGAGATGGTGATATAGAAATGGTTCATTGTGGAACTAAGGATCAAATTGCAGACTTACTGACAAAGCCACTTAAATCAGATTCCTTCATAAAACTTAGAGAGCGACTAGGAGTTTGTGAAATTCCTAAGTTAAACTAGTTGCTTATAAGTGCAATAGTTTAAGGGAGGGATTGTTATGTGATATTGTAGCCAAACAGAAAGCCTAAGTCTGTTAAGATTCTGTTAGGCTTTCTGTTTTGTTAGTTCTTTCTGTTTTTGGCAAGCAGAGTTTGTTGCTTCTTGGCCTTGCTGCCATTGTAGCTCTATAAGAGCATTCCTTGTGATGGTTAATATGATACAGTAATTCAGCAATAATTACTTGTGTTCATTCTCTCAATCCTAACATCATACTTGTGTTCATTCTCTCAATCCTAACACTTCCATGGCATGCTCATGCTTCCCACAAAAATGGCTTTCTTGTTCCTGTTACAAACAAGAAACACACACAACAACCAGCCAAGAAAGAATAATAACAAAGAATTGAAGCAGAATAATGAACTAAACAGAGAAACGAAATTGAAACACCTTTTACTGAGACTTCAATTCCCTTATTCCATGTTTCCCTTTCCTTTCTTCTTTCAATTCGAATCTCTGTTCTTGATTTGCCTCATAATTGAGATTATGTAATCAATTATGACCTCACTGATTCTTGATTCGCACCTCCAATCGATTATACAACCTTTGTTCTTGATTCCTCTGTTTCTCACAGTCATTGCTTCGTGTTCCCCACAGACGGTGCCACTTGTTGGTCTTGTCGTTCCCATTATCGAAAGTGGCAATGATACCACTTGTTGAGGATTTGATCGGGGCCACGAAACCTTCATAGAGGTAATGCACCATGAAAGGAAACAAACAAGAACGTTAAAGCATGCAAATCAACCATAACAAGAACTAATCGAAAACTAAAGAAGATAAAACAGTAAAAGAAAAGATGAACATCGGGATTTTAGTGGTTCGGTCATTGATGACCTACGTCCACGAGAGAGAGCACAACAACTCTTCTTATCCCCTTCACTATCTTGATCATAGAGATACAAGTGCTTTACAACAGAAACCTCCCACAATCTTTCCTCCTAATCTTGCCTTCCATGTCTTTGCCATGGTATCTCCAAGAACTACCACAAGATTGATATTTCCACTCCTATACACTTTTCCCTATCTTTCACCAAATCAATACATGATTCTCTCAAGATAATTGCCTCACACTCAAATCCCTCTCTTCTTTTCACACACCTATGTGAGTCTTGATCAAAGTTAGTTATGACTAACCAACTAATCATATTGTTGATTTAGAGGCATATCTCAACAGTAACAAATGAGTTAAACTCTGTTTTCTCGTTGTCCCTGCATGTATAATAACTTAATAAATCCATTTTTGTAAAATGGCATGTTTCTCAAGTTCTACAACCTTAGTATTTAGCTTTTGACAAAACTTAAATATAAAAAATTCTGTAAATGACCAAATGACTACAGAGAATTCAAAATAAAGATTGAAAAGCACATGTTCTTTCTCATAAGTTAAGTTAACAAATAAATAGCGAAAAATTCCATAACAATAAAATTCCAGCACATTACAGAATAATAAAACTCAGGTTCTTCCTTGGATGCAACCTTTTGCTTTGGAGCAATCACATGAGGATCAGTGCCAACCTGATCACCCATCTAGACAAAACAAAATCAACCCGTTAGTGAATGGAAAATGCTTAAGCCTACCTGAAACATATGCAAGATTTTGTAAAATTAGAATAAAATGCAAGCTATTGAATCAACTATACTACCCCTATTAGAGAAGTCACAACATAGCAAAGGCAAAAGTAATCTATACTTCACCAAAAAGGGATTACATTTTGCAGTGACCTATATTTATCTTTCAAAATCCTTTATATGTTAACCTCCTTCCCAATAGTAACAACAAAAGAGGAACTTTTAGTAACATATACTATTAAGGATTTGGTTACCAACTTCTTTAACATCTTATTGTTATAAATTACCAACTTCTAATAATTTTATGATACAGACTACACATCTTACTTCACTTATAATAGTAGCATTCCCTCTGTGTAATACCCCTGAAATGAGTAAGGCATGACCCATCCCTCAACAAAAATTGAGAACCCAAATCATCAACAAAAAAAAAAAAACAACAACAACAACAAATGTTGTAAGAATACATGCAACTATATAGATTCATTCAAATTTATTTTTATTTCTTTCTCTGTCATAACAAATAAGAAAAAACGCTATATAATAGAAGGAAAGAATCATATATACATACATACATATATACATATATATATATATATTCAAATTATTCTCTTATCTAATAATCCAAAACAGATAATTTATTCTATTATGAATCATCTAACTAAATATTAAAATATCATCAATTTTTTCATTTTTTTTAAAATTCGCTATCACAATCAAGAGATAGCTCTCTCAATGATATATTAATGCCAAATGCTAACCATCAAGGCTCTTCCATTCCCTCCATCTCTCTCTCTTTTTTTTTTTCCCTCTCCCTTCATCATTTCTCCAATTGATCCTTTTTACTCTCCCCTCCAACCCTTATTTTTTTGGTTGGAGAGGCAGGATGCAAGGAGAGAATCCAATTTGCTATATATAACATATATAGTGCCACCATTCATTTCTCCATTCCCCTCTACGAGAGTTCCTGCATATGTGCTTCGCCACCAATGGACACGACCTCCAAACTCCTCCTCTTCTCGACGGCATTGTTGCTAACATGCGCTGGTCATGCACTCTCTGCCAAACCTTGTCCACCGTGTGGCACTGCCACTGTTCCATTCCCTTTGAGCACATCCCCCACGTGCGGCGACCCATCCTACAAAATTCGTTGCTCTTCGGGAACCTTAATATTTGACACGTTAAACAACTCCTACCCGATCAAATCCATCATCCCGCAAGCCCAACGACTCGTGATCCAACCCGCACCATTGATACCTGAAACGTGTGTGTCCACCGATAAGGTCCACCAGGGGATACAGATGAACAATACCCTCCCTTTCAACATCACGAGTTCAAACACCATCATGTACCTCAACTGCACCTCCACTCTCCTCCAGTCCCCGCTCAACTGCTCCTCCGCCAGCCTCTGCCACTCTTATATCAATGCCACCGCCTCTACTGCCGCATGCCGGGCTAGCTCGCTTTGTTGCACCTTCCGCACTGGAGGTTCGAGCACCTCGTACATGATTCGAGTCAGGGACTCCGGTTGTAGTGCTTATTCTAGCTTCGTGAACCTGGACCCGGTTCTTCCTGTGAACCAGTGGCCCGAACCGGGGTTGGAGATTCAGTGGCTTTCGCCGAGGGAAACCGTTTGTGGTTCCCAGGCAGATTGTGATGCTGCCACATCGACTTGTGGGCCTGACACGCTAACCGGGAATGGAATCAAGAGGTGCTTTTGTATTAATAGGCTTGTGTGGGACCCCATTCAGGGGGCGTGCTCTGAAAGTTAGTTGTAGACAATTATATCCTTTGTATGTATGATTTATCATAATAATCATCTGTAATAAAGATAATAAAAACATCATTTAAATAGACATATTTGAGTGTAAAAATGAAGATTGATTTGTCTCTATCTTCTTAATGGTGATAGAGGTTGGATTAAAATTCACGTCTTTATAAATGTTTAATATATAAACTTATCAGAATAACCTTAGTGTAAAAAACAAAAAGAAATATAATATATATGTTCATATTATAATATTTTATGTCATGCATAGACAATAAATAAATCGAGTAAAAAAAATACTATATATGTTTTTGTTACTATATATGTTTTTTAATTACTTTTTAAATATCTATAAGCATAAAATTATTCAAAACATTTGTCAAGTTACAGTAATTTAATTGCACATCATAAGTCATAACTTGAAAAAATTATATTTAATCTTATACTCGAACATACTTGTTTATTTAATAGCATTGTTGTCATATATTCTATAGGTAAAATAATTAAAATATGATATTTATTTAGAAGCTAGTGATATATATAAAAAATTCACATACTTGATGCACGTTTTATATCATTTTTTGTTAGAGTGTACATTAAAATAAATGATATTCTTTTATATGATTCTCAAATGATATATTTCATTTTTAAATTAAATATCACCTTTATTTTGTAGACAACAAAGTAAGAAAATTATTCTTTAAAAACCATTTTTGGCATATAAATATCAAATTACTTATCCTAAATATTTTTAAATAACTTAATGATGTTAAGTCAACAATTAGTCATCAATAAAAATGGGATGTAGCATAATTTATAACCAATTTTGAGACTTCTTGTTATTATTATTTTGATAAAATTAAAGATTGCGGCATCTGATTTAGTTTTAACTATTCAATTAGTCCCGGAACTATTTGAGAATTTTTAAGTAGGTCTCTGAACTAAAAAAATTCTAATTGATCCCAAAACTTATAAAAACTTTTCAATTGAGCCCCCAAATTTATATAAAAAAAATCAATTGGGTCATTGAGGTAAGGTTCCATGAAGAGACTGTTAAGCTTGCTGACGTGGAACTTGGTTTTTTTTTTATCCCAAATTAATATTTAAGGTTGCAGGAGAACAAAATATTGAAATAGAGGATCAAAATATGACTTGAGGTTGCTTCTCCCCCATTTGAACCAATAGTTCATTCCTTCCTTAATTTTCGTTTCACATTTGCATATCCTCCCTCAAATTAAATAGTTAATGAGGGTGAAGTGTTACCCGGACAATAACATGGCATGAATGACTGATATGAGTGTTTAGCTAAGATGAAATCAGTATTATTCCGTCTAATTTAACGGATCACTAACGATTTTATATTTTAGGGATCCAATTAAATTTTTAATATAAGTTCAGGAATCCAATTAAAAAAAATTTAGAGACATGCTTAAAAATTCTCAAATAATTCAGAGATCAACCGAATAATTAACTTATAATTTACTCATTAATTTTAGAGAAATATTTTTTGAACGTCTGATCTAAAAAATATACACGTATACCGTATGCTTGAGGAATATTTTAAACTAATAAAATATATGGGGAGAGAGAAAATAATAATAAACAAGATGGTTGGGTAAGAAGCAGTGATGCAAAATAATGTAATATACATTGTGTTTATTAAAAGTGGGATATGAATACTTCCATCCTTTTTTTTTTTTTTTTGAAGCAATGAATACTTCCATCCTAACAGCTCATTTTTCTTTGCTGATTGACACAATGTATTTTCGGTTTACTTTGTTTTATTTTATTTTTTTAAATAAATGCGAATTTTGTATAATTTTTTTTGACTCAATAAAAAAATCATTTTTTTCCGGTGAACATAAAGAAAAACCATTTCTAACATTTATAAATGTTAGGAGGGAAATGTTAGCAACATACTCTCTAATATATATTTTTCAATACACTCTCTTCTATTGGTTGAAATTCATATAGGTTGTACAAAATTCAAATGAGACCCATATAAATTAATAAACCTCACATAAATTTTAACCAATAAATAAAAATATATTGAAAAGTGTGTTGTTAGGTGTCCTCGTCTTGTGATTATCATCATCGCCAAACCTCCCCTTTTTTTATTGCATTTCCTTTCTTTTCTTTTCCTTTTTTTTTTTGGAAAAAAGCTTCCATTTTCTGAAATTTTACAATCATTGGTGTGGGACGGGGGGTTTCTAAATTACATATTGGACTGAAGTCGCTGACTTTAGAATTGGGTCAATTTGAAAATTTCAAATAGACACCAAAAACCTGGACTTTATTTATTTTTTCTTTTAATGTAAATATTTTTATTTTATTTGAATTAGTTGTATATTAATCATTTTATTTCTTAAATATTTTAATTTTAATTTTGATTTTACGATTTTAAAAATGCACGAAAAACTTACTCGTTAATATATCATTAGGGGAGCTATATACTGATTGTGATAGTAATTCTTTTTAATAATTTTTTTTTCCATGATATCCTCCGCGCGCAACTGCGGAGACTAAGCCCTCGAGTCGGGTAGGACCACAAGGGCGTCAAAACTCTCCCTCAGAAATTTTAACGTTGCTGCATTCCCAATGCCAAGATTCGAATTCGAGACATCCGGTTAAACTGGAAGATATCCGTGTTATCTCATCCAAATACTCTTAGGTATTTTTTTTAATAATTTGGTGATATGTAATTAGATGATTGAGTAAAATATTTGTTTTGGATTATCAGTCTTTTATATTATTAAAAAGTTTCTTTAAAATTAAATATTTTTAATAAACTAACTTATTTGTTTATCACGATTATTTATTACTTTGAATGTCCTTTTAAATTTTACTTTTATATTTACATATTTACTTTTTTACTTTTATATAATTTTGAATGTAAAAATATGATGTAATTTTATTAATTCATTTTTTCTCTTACCCTGTTATTTTTTCTCTATCATCACTATTGCTATGTATAATTAATAAATATTTTTGATATGATAAATTTTGAAAATAAAATTAAAAAAGGTTAATTAATATTATTTTAATATTTCAAGTTAATAAAGAATTTTAGATTAATAAACTTTTGAAAAGTTAAATATAAAAAATGGCAGTAAATTTTTTTTACTGGAAAAAAATGGCAGTACTTATTGTCGTTATGAATGACTAAAGAGTAAAAGAGCTAAGACTTCTTTAAAAAAAAAAAAATTGAGCTAAGACTGAGATCATTTACTTTACAATACTTTTGTTGGGATTTTTCGGTGAGATATTTATCAAAATAGTCCAAATTCTGAAACGTATTGTGTCTTGGAAACTTCATTTAACAAGCCAGATAATTTTTTTTTTATATGTTTAGAAAAGAAATATCTCTTTCTGTTAACGTACACAACAACACATTTTGGTTCCACTTTTACCCTCCAATTCTTTTCAAAACCACATATGATAATTTGTTATTGATTGGTAATATAAAAAATTTTATACCGACAAATGATAATATATTAAAATTAAATTCTTGTCGAAAAGCAAGTGATCTAAAATAAGCTTTTGCACTTCCTCTTTTGCTAAAAAAAAAAAAAAACTTCTTCTCTAATTTTTTATTTTTATTTTATCCTTTAATTTGATTTATGTCAAGTTAAATCTTTAAATTTACAAACATTAACATCATTACCCTAATTGTTAGAAACATTATAATGTCATTAAAAATTTGAGTTTAATTTTGATAAATTGTAAATATAAAGTTTATACTTTTTTTTTCTAAAAGTTTAAAGAGGGCTTACAGAAGTACTTACAGATTATCCACCAACGAGGTCCTTATATCGACAGTGAGATTCGAACTCAAGACTTTATTCGATACTGTCAATTAATTATAAATCATCATATATGTAACTTTTAAAATAATTATTATAGGAATTAAATATTTTAATGATGTGATAATTTATAATTGATTCATCGTGCATATCAATTGAATTATAAAAATTTTGTTAAAATTTAATGAAAAAATATTATTATTTTTTTCACGTCTCACCTCCCTCTTTCATGGGGTTATGTGTAAACCTTGAGTTAAGCAATTTGTCATTACCTCAAATTAACGTTCAAAAAAGGAGGTTGACAAGGAATGGACGGAGAACAAATTTCAAAAGATATACAGTTGAAAACAATGTGTCTTCCAGAACATAAGAAGAATCGATAAAGATGGAAGGTTGTTATTTGACCATACGCCGCCAGCCATCTAGACGACCAGACTACTATTTGGTCTGTCTGGCACTAGCCAATGAAACTCTTCTTCTCAAGAATGATACAGCTTTTGCCGGTATATAAAATTAAGAGTTATGTTATTTTAATAATAATATTATTGTTCAATATCGTATATTTATATTTTCAACATTTGTTTATTATTATTTTTTTATCATGTATTTCGTAAGTTCAAAATGTCCCTCAAGCATAAGGTGTTTGTGCAGGGCAGAACCACTTATTTGTTTGGAGGGGCCATGGCATCTAACTATAAAAAAAAAAAAAAAAACTTAACTTAGTATTTTTAATTCTAAAATAATTAATAGGCTGAAAAATTATTTCCGATTTATGTCATTAGGTGGTAAAAGTAGAAAAGCATAAATTTTCATTTTGTGTATAGAGTGGTGTCGCGACCGTCCCGTCCGGGAGCCGCGAAAAGAGAAATAAAAATAGGGGAGTCGCCACTAAAATTTTTATTGGGAAAATCTTAGAAAACCCAATTATTTAAAGGTAAACTGGTCTAAAAAAAGAGAGAGATGAGTCCGGGAGTCGGTTACAAGTAGGGAAGGTGTTAGCACCCCACATCGCCCGTTTAAAAAACGGTACCTCAAGTTAATTGTGCAAAAACATTTTAATAGCCTTTTAAATATTTATTTTACCCCAAAAATTATTTACAAGAAAGAATTATTTTTAATTTTTTAATTTTTTAATTTTTTAATTTTTTATTAATTTTTATATTTTTAAATTTATTGTTTATAAAAAACTAAATGAGGTTGAACATGGCACATGAGTCCACAGTATAACCTTAAAAGGAAGAGTTCAATTATTTTGATTAATTATAAAAAAGATACAAAAAGGAAAGATTAGTTTTGGCTTGACAAAATGACTTATCTTGCTCCTACGTATTCCCGGGTGCGATGAGAAACTCAAAGCCACGTAGTTCTTTTGGAAAAAAGTTTGATTGGTTTATCGATTTTATATTTTGATAAAGACTTGATTTATTTATCTTATTTAAAAAAAGATTTTATTTCAGAATAAATTCACTCTTACATAGAGTCTAAGATATCGATGCTATACGATAAACCCTTACAATTCATACGCCACTTGAGGATGAAAAATCATACATCAACGTCGCAGATTGTTTCGTGAATTTGAAAAGATTTTTATTTTTATAAGATTTGAGAATAAGTTGAAGACATTTTATTTTACAAGGAATTCACTTTTGCACAGGGTTAAAGATAGTCAAGCTATACGATAAACCCTTACAGTTCATACGACACTTGAGGATGAAAAAAAATCATACATCAACGTCGTAGGTTGTTGCGCGAATTAAAAGAGATTTTGTTTTTATCTTGTAAATTTGATAAAATCTTGTAAAAGATTAAATTTTAAAAAAACATCTTATTATTTTTAACAAACGGGAATTAACTCTTGCACGGGGTTAAAGATAGCGAAGCTATACAATGAACCCTTACGATTCATATGACACTTGAGGATGAAAACATATATCAACGTCATCGATCGTCGCGTAATCCCCCCCCAAAAAAAATCTACTCTTTGAAAAGACACATTTTTATGAGACAACCATAACAAAACTTAGATCCAATTCTGGAAGCCCATAATAAGAAAGTTTCTTTTTTATCCTTTTTTTTTATTAAAATTTGCAATTGGGCCAACAGTCAAGCCCACATACCTTACCCTAAGACTAAAACCAACACAAAAAAACAACAATTAAAATCTGGAATAAGAAAAAAATATTTAAAACAAAAATCTGAAACCACAACATGAAAGGATAGAAGAGAAGAGGCAGACCAAAGTGTGAAGGAGAGGAGGCCCCTGCAGACCACAGCGTGAAGGAAAGGAGGTCCCTGCGGTGGTTCACGCGGCGGCTGCCAGCGCGACTAGTCGGTGTGGCCGCAGTGTGGCGGTTCGAGGCGGTGCGTCTGGTGCTTCGTGCGGCGGCGGCAAGGGGAACGCAGATCCGAAGGGGTTGCGACGGCGGGAGACGGTGCTGGGCAGGCATGGGGGCTCTGCGACTGGTCTTGCCCGGCGGTGGAGCGGAAGCAGCGGATCTGGGCGGAGACGGCAGAGAGGGACCAAAGCAGGGAGTTTCTTCTTCTTCTTTTAGTGTTTGCTTGCTGTGTTTTTTTTTTTATTTAAAATGGCGATGAAGGGTTGTGGTAGATGGGTTTTTGTTTTGTTGGTGATGAATATTGTTTGGGTATGGAAGATGGCTGTGTCTGAGGGGTTGAAGATGATGAGGGAGTGTTGGCTGGGTATGGGTAAGTATGGGTTTATGGTGTTTGTTGGGTTTTGGGTGAAGGAGGAAGAAAGGTTGGAGTTAAGAGGAAGATGGAGATGGGTTCTGGGTAAGAGAAGTGAAGCAGGAAGAAAGAAAGAGAGAAAGAAAAGAGAGAAAAAGAAAAGAGAAATGTACTTTTTTTTGTTTCTGATTTTTCTTTGTGTTTTGTTGTTGTTGGTTCTGTTGAAGAAGATGAAGAATGAGAGGAAGGAGATGATGTAGGGAGGAAGAAGGAGAAACAGAGAACATATCTTTTTTCTTCTTCCTCTGATCTAGGCATGAACCCTTCCCTAAGCTCTGGAAAATTATCCAAAATGGTGTTTGATGACTTGAGCCTTGTGGGGAACTGTTCTGGTGGTTGGACCAGCTTCCCAATGACTGTTGCTTTTCTGGTTAAGCTCAGAAAAAACCTGGGAGTATGTTGGTTAAAGAAAAAAACTGAAGGAGAAAGATCATTATGGGGATTTTGTTTGTTGGGAAGAAAAAAGATTTCTGACAAATCCTATCTATTTATTTATTTTATTTTTATTTTTATTATTTTTTAATCAGAAACCAGATGTATTGATTTGTTTAAGTTAGCTTGTTAAAAGGAACCGGACAAAATTAGGTGTTCACAGCTGCCCCTCTTTACTTGTTTCTTAGTAGATACTATGTGTAACCGTAGTTAACCGATTATCGTTATAAAAACTAGTAAAGACAAGAACTCCAATTTTTGTCCGGGGTACATTGACAAGCAAATGACCTGTGACTACAAAATGATTTGCTGTAAAGAACCCGCGGGTTAGATTGCCCACTGAGATTTACACATAAAAGCTTGCGGGGTGGATTGCCCTTCAGAAGCTCGAACAGAGAGATAAATGAGAGCTTACGGGGTGGATTGCCCGTGAGAAGCTCGAACTGAAAGATAAAAGAGCTTATGGAGTGGATTGCCCGTTAGAAGCTCGAACTGAAGGATAAAAGCTTGTGGGGTGGATTGTCCGTCTGAAGCTTGAGTAGAAAGAGAAAGGGCTTACGGGGTGGATTGCCCGTTAGATGCTCGAATAGAAAGATAAAAGAGCTTACGGGTTGGATCGCCCGTCTGAAGCTAGAATAGAAAGATAAAAGAGCTTACGGGGTGGATTGCCCGTCTGAAGCTCGAACAAACTAGTAAAAAGAGCTTACGGGGTGGATTGCCCGTTAGATGCTCGAATAGAAAGATAAAATAGCTTACGGGTTGGATCGCCCGTCTGAAGCTAGAATAGAAAGATAAAAGAGCCTACGGGTCGGATCGCCCGTCAGAAGCTCCGAACAAGGAGATAAAATGAGCTTACGAAGTGGATTGTCCGTCAGAAGCTCGAATAGAAAGATAAAAGAGCTTACGGGTTGGATCGCCCGTATGAAGCTCGAATAGAAAGATAAAAGAGCCTACGGGTCGGATCGCCCGTCAGAAGCTCCGAACAAGGAGATAAAATGAGCTTACGGAGTGGATTGTCCGTCAGAAGCTCGAATAGAAAGATAAAAGAGCTTACGGGTTGGATCGCCCGTCTGAAGCTCGAATAGAAAGATAAAAGAGCTTACGGGTTGGATCGCCCGTCAGAAGCTCTGAACAAAGAGATCAAATGAGCTTACGGAGTGGATTGTCCGTCAGAAGCTCGAACATAAAGATAAATGAACTCACCGGGTGAATTGCCCGTCAGAAGCTCGGACCGAAAGATAAATGAGCTTACGGGGGTGGTTGCCCGTGAGAAGCTCGAACTGATAGATAAAAGAGCCTACGGGGTGGATTGCCCGTCTGAAGCTCGAACAGAAAGATAAAAGAGCTTACGGGGTGGATTACCCGTGAGACTCGAACAGAATGATAAATGAGCTCACGGGGTGGATTGCCCGTCTGAAGCTCGAACTGAAAGATAAAAGAGTTTACGGGGTGGATTGCCCGTCAGAAGCTTAAACATAAAGATAAAAGAGCTTACGGGGTGGATTGCCCGTCAGAAACTCGAGCATAAAGATAAAAGAGCTTACGGGTTGATTGCCCGTCAGAAGCTTAAACAGAAAGATAAAAGAGCTTACAGGGTGGATTGCCCGTCAGAAACTCGAGCATAAAGATAAAAGAGCTTACGGGTTGGATTGCCCGTCAGAAGCTCCGAACAAAGAGATAAAATGAGCTCACGGGGTGGATTGCCCGTCTGAAGCTCGAACTGAAAGATAAAAGAGCCTACGGGGTGGATTGTCTGTCAGGCTCGAACAGAAAAATAAATGAGCTCACGGGGTGGATTGCCCGTCAGAAACTCATACTGGTAGATAAAAGAGCTTACGGGGTGGATTGCCCGTCAAAAGCTTGAACTGAAAGATAAAAGAGCTTACGGGTTGGATTGCCCGTCGGACTTGAACAGAAAGATAAATGAGCTTACGGGGTGGATTGCCCGTCTGAAGCTCGAACTGAAAGATAAAAGAGCCTACGGGGTGGACTGACCGTCAGAAGCTCGAGCGGAAAGGTAAAAGCTTGTAAGGCCCTATATACAAATGCAATATATGAATGTCGAATTTGCTTACTGATGGAATGACAATGCGAAAATTCAAATAACTAGTTTTCAATTCACAAAAAATTATGCGGAGAACCCTTATTAATTTTGAGCATGATGCAGAAAGATTGATGATAAATTATTTCTTCTTTGCTGTTTATTTTTCATTATGGATCCTTGACCCCCTTAAAAGCGTCGATCACAGTCAGTCTTGAGGATGAGCTAAAAGAAGGCCCGTCTTATCGGGGAGATATCTTGCACTCTTGTGTTCTGATGATAGACATCCTTGATGATAATTATCCCCGCGGTTGATCTTTAATATTCTTTTCTTTCTTCATTGCCCTTTATAGGGGAAGCATCTTGCCCCCCATGACCTTTCGAGGCTTTCTAAGGAATTCTAGCTGCTTAAAGAGAACCAATACTTGTTTCACATTTCAGTATATACTTATCAGGATGAATGCACACAGTCAAAAGTTAAGAGAAAGGGACCAAGGTAGCGAAATAAAATAAGGAAAGTCAATGTCATTATATTTGGATTGAAAAAGGTGTACAAAGCACAAATTGCAGAACATTGCGGAGTAGAATCGTATCTCCTCAGGTGATGTCTCTATCAATGGCTAATGTTAGTATCCCTCATACAATCTTGACTGCTCATTAACTGGCTTCAGAGATGTTGTTTGCCCCGGTTTCATACATCCAACCTACTGACTGCCCCAGTTCATCGACTTGACGACACTTCCATTGTTGTGTTTTTTTTTGAACTCTAAATTCTGCCTAGACCGCCTTTTCAGGTTTTCAGCCTAGCGGGTTGCTCTAACTTTTGCCTAGACTGTCTTTTTCAGATTTTCAGTCTAGCGAGCTTTTCTTTTTCATTTTTCACTTTTTACCTTTTCTTTTCTTCTTCCTCTTGGGAAGTGTGTTCAAGCATAATACTTTTTGACTGCATCTGAGTTTAAGGGAGTGGAAGATCTTTCCCATCCATCCTAGTGAGAATTAAAGCCCCTCCAGAGAATGTCTTTTTCACTACGTAAGGTCCATCATAGTTCGGGGTCCATTTCCCTCGATGATCCTTTTGGATTGGTAGAATCTTTTTAAGCACCAAGTCACCCTCCCGAAACTGTCGCGGGCGTACCTTCTTCTCATAAGCCCTCATCAACCTTCTCTGGTATAATTGACCGTGACACAATGCCCATAATCTCTTCTCTTCAATGAGGTTCAATTGGTCTAGTCGATCCTGGACCCACTCAGCTTCTTCTAATTCTTCTTCTCTCAGTACTCTTAATGAGGGGATCTCTACTTCAATCGGGAGCACTGCCTCCATCCCGTATACCAAAGAATATGGCGTTGCCCCTGTCGAGGTGCGAATAGAGGTACGATAGCCGTGTAAAGCAAAAGGTAACATCTCGTGCCAATCCTTATACGTCACCACCATCTTTTGGACAATCTTCTTGATATTTTTATTAGCAGCCTCAACTGCCCCGTTCATCTTTGGGCGGTACGGAGAAGAATTATGATGCTTTATCTTGAAATTTCCGCACATCTCCTTCATCATCTTATTGTTCAAATTGGTCGCATTATCAGTGATAATCTCACTCGGCAACCCATAACGACAAATTAACTCTCTTTTGACAAATCTGATCACGACATTCCTGGTCACATTGGAATATGATGCCGCCTCAACCCACTTGGTGAAATAATCGATGGCAACAAGAATAAAGCGATGTCCATTTGAGACTTTTGGTTCGATGGGTCCGATCACATCCATTCCCCACATTGAGAACGGCCAGGGTGCCGACATAACGTTCAAGGGAGCTGGCGGCGCATGAACCTTATCAGCGTATATTTGACACTTATGGCACTTCTTCGCATAATTAAAGCAACCAGCCTCCATTGTCAACCAATATTGGTCAGTCCTCAAGATTTTCCTGGCCATTGCATGACCGTTCGCATGTGTTCCAAAAGATCCTTCATGTACCTCCTCAATTATCAGTTTAGCTTCTTTTGCGTCAAAGCACCTCAACAACACCATGTCATGGTTTCTTTTGTAGAAAATATCTCCATCTAAATAGAAACCCATTGCAAGTCTTCTTAGAGTTCTTTTGTCATTTTCCGAAGCGCACGGAGGGTATTCCCTTCTTTGGATGAAGCATTTGATGTCATGGAACCATGGTTTTTTATCATACTCTTCCTCTATCACTTGACAATATGCAGGATGATCACGACTTTCCATTTTGATGAGTGGTAGGTTCCTCTCGTCACTTACTTTGAACATTGAGGACAAGGTAGACAGTGCGTCATCTAATTGGTTATCTTCTCGGGGAATATGATGAAATGTGACTTCGTCAAACTGCTCAATCAAACCTTTGATGTAATCATGGTACGGAATTAACTTGGCATCTCGGGTTTCCCATTCCCCTCTTAGGTGGTGGATGACTAGTGCAGAGTCCCCATATACCTCTAGTATCCTTGCTTTTGATTCTATCGCTGCTAGGATCCCTAGTGCACAAGCTTCGTATTCAGCTATATTGTTTGTACAATCGAAGCAAAGCCTCGCAGTGACAGGGAAATAATCATTTTCTGGTGAGATTAAGATTGCCCCGATTCCGTGCCCAAATACATTAGAAGCTCCGTCGAATAACAAGGTCCATTTTTCTTTTCTTGGTGATTGCTCGCGATCAAACAAAGCCATTATATCTTCATCTGGAAAATCACATTGCATCGATCCATAATCTTCTACCGGCTGATTGGCCAGATATTCTGCAAGAGCGCTACCTTTTACTGCTTTCTGGGTGACATAGACTATGTCTTATTCTGATAGCAGGACTTGCCAACGAGCAATTCTTCCAGTCAGAGCAGGCTTATCAAAGATATACTTGATTGGATCCATTTTGGACACCAACCAGGTAGTATAACACAACATGTAATGCCTCAAATGGCGAGCCGCCCATGCTAAAGCACAACAAGTGCATTCTAGCAGAGAGTAGTTGACTTCACAACTGGTGAACTTCTTACTTAGATAATAGATGGCATGTTCCTTTCTTCCCGACTCATCGTGCTGCCCCAGTACGCAACCCATAGATCCATCTAGCACAATCAAATACATGATGAGAGGTCTTCCCGGCATTGGGGGAACCAAAACCGGAGGCTCTTGTAGGTATTGTTTGATCTTCTCAAAGGCATTTTGACAATCTTCATTCCATGTCACAGCTTGATTTTTGCGCAGTAATTTAAAGATTGGTTCACATGTCGCGGTTAGTTGGGAGATGAACCGGGCAATGTAGTTCAATCTTCCTAAAAACCCACGAACTTCCTTCTCCATTTGAGGTGCTGGCATGTCGATGATTGCTCGAACCTTTTCAGGATCAACCTCTATTCCTCTTTGACTAACAATGAACCCCAGAAGCTTGCCTGATTTCACTCTAAAAATGCATTTGGCTGGATTCAGTCGGAGCTTAAACTTTCTTAACCGCTCGAAAAGTTTCTGCAGATTATCAACACGGTCATCTTCGGATCTGGACTTGGCAATCATGTCATCTACATAAACTTCTATCTCCTTATGCATCATGTCATGGAATAAAGCCACCATAGCCCGCTGATATGTTGCCCCAGCATTTTTCAAGCCAAAGGGCATAACCTTATAGCAAAAGGTTCCCCACAAAGTGACAAATGTAGTTTTCTCCATATCCTCAGGTGCCATCTTGACCTGATTATATCCCGAGAAACCATCTATGAAAGAGAATAATGCATGTTGAGCAGTATTATCTACAAGAACATTAATGTGAGGCAAAGGAAAGTCATCTTTTAGGCTAGCTCTGTTCAGATCACGATAGTCAACACACATTCAAACCTTTCCATCTTTCTTGGGAACAGGAACGATGTTAGCAACCCATTGAGGGTACTTCACAACTTCTAGGAAACCTGCATCCAGTTGTTTCTTGACCTCCTCCTTGATCTTTAAGGACATTTCCGCTTTCATCCTTCGTAGCTTCTACTTTACTGGAGGATACTCCGGCTTTAATCGCAATTTGTGTTCTGCTACACTGGGGTCTAACCCTGGCATGTCTTGGTATGACCATGCGAAAACATCTTTATAATCCATCAACAACCTGATCAACCTGTTCCGCTCCTTTTCTTTCAGGGAAAGGCCAATCTTGACCTCTTTTTTATCATCTTTGGTTCCCAAATTGATTAGTTCACTCGGCTCTTCATGGGGCCGAATCTCCCTGGCTTCTTGTTCTACCAATCTCAAAAGTTCAGGGGGAACTTCCCCGTCATCATCAACAACCTCTTCAGCATGATCAATGGGATAGTCAAAATTGTATGCTGGGTTACTAACACTGTCATTTTTAGGAGGGTCACTTTTAGATCTGCATTTTGGTAGTTATCAGGGAGAGATGAATGAATAAAGGTTAAAGATGAGAAACTGCATTTATTGGTGAGGGATGGTGAACAAAAACGAAAGTAAAAAAAAGAGAGATAACAACACAAGATACTGAATGCATGCATTTATTGATAAGTCATACTGAAACAGAAACAAGTAAGCCCATTACAACAAAATTCCTAAAGCCTTGGGCAGAGCTAAAGGATAAACATTACAAAATTACTTGGAAAAAGACTCTATGGTCCTGGGGAACTCAATGATCTCCCAATTGTTGAGCTCTGTATCCGGAGAGCATGGATACACCAGATTGATACCATGATCGGTAGGATAATCATCTTCGATAGCTGTTGCTTGGTCCAGAAATGCAAACCCTATGCTTCGGAAGCTCTGTCGAATGTCACAGATGGGAACCCTTTCAGTCTCGTATTCACGATTTTCCAGCCGAGTCAACCTCTTTCTTTTCTTCTCTTCTATAACCCTCATCTTGTCAGCCTTAGTGGGTTTGTATCCCAACCCAAACCTATCCTTGTTCTCAGTGAGCATGAGGATGTCAGCGAGACCTTGGCTATTCTTCCCCAGACCGCTTCCAGGTTGGTATCCTCCTTCAAGCATAACCTTGGCCATCATGATGGACGCTTTGGATGACCGAGGTTTCAAGAGTGGAGCCCTATCCCCAACATAAGTGGCATTGGCAATTTCAAGTGACTGGAAGACGGTCTCGAGAGCTTCCTCGGCAGCTTCAATATAAGGGGTTGTTGATGGCTTGCTTACTAACAGATCTTCCTCTCCAGAAACAATTATCAGCTTATGATCAACAATGAACTTCACCTTCTGGTGCAATGTGGAAGGTACAGCTCCAGACGAATGGATCCATGGTCATCCTAGGAGACAACTGTAAGTTGGTGTTATGTCCATCACTTGGAAGAGTACTTCAAAGGTGCAAGGGCCAATCTGAATGGGCAATTCGATTTCTCCCATGACTTCCCTTCGAGTGCCATCGAAAGCTCTTACAATCATTGTGCTTGGCTTCATATGAGTTCCATCAAAAGGCAACTTTGCCAGTGTTGACTTTGGCATTACATTCAAAGAGGAGCCATTATCAATGAGAACCCTAGCCATGACATGGTCTCGGCACTTCACAGAAATGTGCAATGCCTTGTTGTGCCCCATACCTTCAGCTGGTATTTCATCATCGGTGAAGGTGACATAATTATCAGCAACTATGTTACCTACAATGTTATCGAGCTTATCAACTGTGATGTCATGGGAAACATGAGCTTGATTCAACACCTTCATCAATACTCTCCTGTGTGGCTCAGAGTTCATCAATAGAGACAAGAGAGATATCCGAGCCGGAGTTCGATTTAACTGATCCACAACCCTGTATTCACTCTGCTTGACGAATTTCAAGAATTCGCTGACTTCTTCATCAGACACCTCCTTTTTCTTCTCACCCCTGTTTGCTTCCTTGTCATCTAGAATTTCTTCCACCTTCTCTTTCCCTTTGTGATCCTTTCCTTCCTTTTCTATTTCCACCCTTCGCAATACCTCCGGAGTGTAAATGCAACCACTCCTAGTCATTCCACCAATTCCTGAAATGTTGGTAACCACAGTAGTCCCGTTGGAAGGATTGGGCTGAACCTGCATCTCATATTTCCATGGTACCGCTTTGGTGTCCTTGTAAGGGAAAGGACTTGGAACTCGGATGACGATTGGTGTTGGCCCACTTGGAACCGGCAAAGGTTTCTTCTCAGTATAGTATATCACCACTAGTTTCGGAGTGACTTGCTCAGGAACTGGTTGAGGATTAACCACAACAGTAAAATGGGTTATCTCAATTGGGGTTGGGGAAATTGTAGATTCAGCCACCATATTAATGGCGTACTCCTTTGATTCATAACCAATTAAGATAATCTTCATATCCATTAATCGCCGCACAACCTGCCGAAACTCCGAACAGTCTTCAATCGAATGCCCCATGTTCCCATCAAAGTCACACCTTATCTCTCCATCGAGAGCTTTTTCTTCCGTGATCGGGATATGGATCAATCCACATTTGCACATCTCTCTGAAAACAACTCTCATAGGAGTCCTAACATCGGCCACTTTACTCTTGAGAGTATGTTCCAAGAAGCTCTCAACGGCATTGACTCTCGAACTCCCATGATTTGGCATAGGACCCTGTGCTACATTTGGAGCATCCTTCTGAAAGCTCAACCATTTGGCATTAATCAGGTCTTGCACCTTAAACTTCAAAGCTTTACAACTCTCGGTGGAATGACCTGTGGCCCCATCGTGATATTCACATTGAGCATTTGGGTCATACCACTTTGGATAAGGAGGGCCTATTGGTCTCGTCGGGATAGGAGTTAGCACGGATTTACTCACAAGTTGGCGGAATAGTTCGGTGTAGGTCATGGGTATTGGGTCAAAACGCACTGGCTTTCTTTTCGGGTTATACGGTGGTCTTGTCTGGCTGGTGTTTGGGTTTGGATTTAGGGGCTGAACGATTCGAGGTGGCATGGTGGGGTGTGTTTGAGGCTGAGAAGGGTATGATGGTTGGTAGGGAGCCATCTGTTGAGGGTTTGGAAATTGCGAGGTGGCAGCGATGTATGGCTGGTTGGCTCGGTGATATGGAGGTGGTTGGTAATATGGGGCGTATTGGGCATGGAAGGTGGGTGTTTGGTTTGGTCTCCATTGGTTCGGTTTCTTCTGTTCAAAGGTTACTGCATGTGCTTCTCCCTCCTTCTTTCTCACAAACGAGGCTTTCTTTGGTCCGTTCCCTACTGAAGTCTCGGCGATCTTGTCATTCCTCATTCCACTTTCAATTCTCTCGCCGATGATGACCATGTCAGAAAAATTCGATGACACACTTCCAATCATTCTATCATAGAAGGGCGACTGGAGTGTATCAATGAACATCTCTACGATTTCTTTCTCGGCTAAGGGAGGCTCCACCTAAGCAGCCAGTTCCCTCCATCGTTGCGCGTATTCTTTGAAAGTCTCTACATCCCTTTTTGACATATTTTGGAGTTGCATCCTATCGGGAGCCATATCAACATTGTACTTGTACTGCTTCAGGAATGCATCTGCTAGATCCTTGAAGGATCGGATGTGTGCTCGCTCGAGATGCGTATACCAATTTGAAGATGCCCCAGTCAAACTGTCTTGGAAGAAGTGAATCAAGAGTTTATCATCTTGGGCATGTGACGCCATCTTCCTAACATACATGGTCAAATGGTTCTTGGGACAAGTGGTTCCCCGATATTTGTCAAAATCGGGCACCTTAAATTTCGACGGAATCACAACATTCGGCACCAGACAGAGTTCCGAGGCATCCCGAAGACCATAACTATTTACCCCTTCAATTGCCCGCAATCTTTCCTCTATTGCTTCCAGTTTTTCTTTAGATTGGGAATCCCCTCCCGACTGATTCACCGGAGTTTCTCCGTACATATTATGGGGAAATGAATATGGCATGGAGGAGGAACCGAAGTTTGGCATCATTTGAGCCCCCTGGGGTCCATAATGTAGGGTGCATTGTGGGGGCCTTGGATTGACAGAAGGTGTCACTATCGGGGTGTTACCATCTGTAGGGTTGACATTTTGTGCTTGCGGAATTTCGACAGCATTGGTGGGGATTTGTGTTCGAGTGATGTGTTCGGAGTTCTGAATACCATCTTGTGGACTGGGGGCTGTTGGTGGTACAAACCCACGAGGCAAACCATATGGGGGATTGTTCGGGTCAAATGAAAAATGAGTTGGGTTGAGAGGCATCATGGCCCCTGGTTGGTTGAAGCCTTGAATAGGAATCTGAGAAAAACCGGGCGGGATGAGAGGTGTGGCTGGCTGTCCTTCGTTCGAGGCTGGAGGGTTCTCCTGTGTTCTTCTCCTTCTGCATTTCTTGTAGGATCTCCATCATCTTAGCCATCTGATCCTTGATTTGACTGACTTCATCCCTGATCACTTGAACTTCTTCTAGTTCATCTGCCATGGCTCTTTCCTGTGATCGAGTGCGATAAGGGTGTCTTAGAGCAATTGTTCAAAAACCACACACTGTTTTAATTGAAACGGAGGTGAGAACAAACTGTTGGAAAAAGCAAAAAGCTTTTATGAAAATCGCCTTTGGAGTTATTATTATTATATTTTTATTATATATATTTTTTAGTTAACACCTTATAACAGACAAGAGATGGTCCCTCCATCCCACGCAGAGAGCATTGTGCTCATAAGATGAAATGGAGTTGACAACAAATCTAGGGGAGAAACAACTCTCCACAATAGATGTTGTCTCTTACCAAATTATCCGTGCAAAGGAAACTTTATTTTATTAATAACATTTGGAAAGAAAAATTACTTATGCATGAGAGTGTACCAAGATGCATGAATGCATGACATATTGATGATGCATGGCCTAAAATATTACATGCACGAGGATACAATGTAATAATGAGTGGAACATAATGCATGAATGAATTGCATGTTAAGGTGCATGTGGGATGCGTGCAGAAAATCGTTATGATGCATGTGATATAAAATGTGATTATTCATGTTGCAGAAAAAGATTGAATGCGCTCCCTTTTGTCCTACATAGGTCATATCCTAAAGTTGGGACTTCTGAAGTCAAGACCCTATTTTGGTAGGCTGCTAATGGCATTTTATGTGCATGACTTTTGGACAGATCTAGACCCCTAAACATATGGTCCCCGGATTACCCTCATCTAAAAGATAAGGATCCGGATCTATGAACCTCACCACAGGGACAAAAAATTCACAATATGGTAGTTCATGTACAGGTAGCAATCCGAGCGGGAGAATCAATGTCCACTACAAAAAAAAGGGTGTTTAGCGACCGAAGAAATCGGTCGCTATTCATCAAAATTCGGTCGCTAAATAGGTTAACGACCGAATTAGCGACCGAATAATGACGGTTGCTAAAACCCTGGTCGCTAAATGATTTGGCGACCGAATTTGCAATCGGTCGCTATTAGCGACCGAATAATTCGGTCGCTAATTTATAAAAATCGGTCGCTAAATTGGTCTCCTAAAACCAGTTATGTGACCAATTTTAGCGACCGAAAATTCGGTCGCTAATTCGGTCGCTAAATTGGTCTCCTATAACCAGTTATGTGACCAATTTTAGCGACCGAAAATTCGGTCGCTAAATTGGCCACCAAATTAAAAAAAAATCAGTCACTAAATGTGTCCCCAAAACTTGTTCTAGGGACCAATTTAGTGACCGATTTCTTTAAAAAACATATAACAAACCAAATATAATTTTTTTTATAAGCTAAAGTGTATTGAAAGAGTATAATGGGTACTCTAAACTCATAAACAAAAGAACCAGATACAAGAGGGATAAGGTAGAGATTCAACCAAAGTTGGAGAAGACAATAATGGTTGATATACTAACTAATCGTCGACCAAAAAAAAATTCCTCAGCACCTAATATCTAAAACCAATCCACCGCCCAGCTATTGGCAATTTAGTGCCTAAAAGCTTATTAGGGATAATGATGAGCCTCTGTTTGACTGGTTTTATAACTAATAAAAACCTTGGCTTTGTGCTAATTCTATATCATTTTTACCCAAATTAGACTTTATTGTTCCTAAGTAATATTTTGAGTCTGTAAATTGTTTTTAAGTTAATTTAGTTGTTTTAGAGTTGAATAATTATTTACTTTTATTTTCTATTTTCAGGTTAATAAAAAATAAATCTGGAGCCACTCGCCCCGCGAATAACCTCTCGCCCCGCGAGTATTGCAACCATGAAAAAGTCAGAGACGATCACGGCTTGCCCGTGTTGAGGATCACGGCCGTGGCAATTCTGAAGTTGAAGCGTTCGCCTCGCGAGCATTCCTTCGCCTCGCGAGTCATGGAAGATCAGAAGCCATCACGGTTTGGGCGTGTTGAATGCCACGGGCGTAACAGTTGGAAGCTGAAGAGTTCGCCTCGCGAATATATGTTCGCCTCGCGAGAAGACAAAGAGTTGCAGACCTTTCATGTAATTCGCCTTGCGAGCAGTGCTTCGCCTCGCGAGTACTCTGACTCCAGAAACGTGTATATAAGCAGTCTTAGGCAGAAATAAAGAGGATAGTCAGAATTAGCCAGTTTTGGCTAGTTTCTGAACTTGTTAGCTATTGTTTTCCTTTTAGTTTATTGTTTTCTTTTGTAATGGAGAACTAGTCTCCTAGATTAATCTACTGTAATTGGTTTCTGTTAACACTTGAGGTTCTTGTATTTCCTGTTTTCACTTACTTTTCTCTGTTCAATATGATGCTATACGTCTCTGTTTGTTTAATTCAGGAATGTATAGTATTGTATTGATTCATTTCGGTGATGCTATGTTCTTATATATAATCGCGTTTGTTTAATTCGCGTGTGTTCGTTTCGTGTTCGTTTAGTTCACGAAGGGCTTAACCCCGTTTGTTTAATTCGGGAATAGGAACATACATCCGTAGTAGTGGTTTCGTTTGTTAACTATTGCTACAACCGGGAGGGGATTAGTATCTGCTTAGGAATTGCATGAACCAATGATAGTGGGAAACTGAGAACAGTAGGTTAGTCGCTTTTGTTTATATGCTACTCTCTTTAACTGCTTTGTTTCTCTATTTTTATTTTGTTTTGTTAAATTAGTTTTAATCTCAAAACCCCCATTTCTAACTTTTACTAATTTTCTGTTAATAATAACAACACCTAAAGAGTCATTGAGAGACGATCCGAGTTGTCGCACTATACTGCATTATTTTATAATCGCTCGTTCTTTTTGGCGCGTGGCGACAGCGCGGTCAAAAATTGGCGCCGTTGCCGGGGACTCTTGTTTGTTGTTATTAGCAGAAAGTTACATTTAAAAAAAAAAAAAACTTTTTGCTTTGCTAATTAGTTTTGTCTGCTTTGTCTGGTCTGTAAATTTTATTTTCCCCCATGGAGAATTACATGTATGGGTATTTGCCTAATGTTTATTATGAGCAACCTTGCATGTATTATCCTAATTTTAGTGAGCCACCACCATACTATCCTAGCCAAGTGACCACCTCTGCACCGTCCGAACCTTCACAGAGCACCTTGGATGAGATTGCTTCAATGCTACAACAAATGGAAGAGAACAATCAACGGATGGCACAACAAGATCTTGAATTTCAACGGATGATGGAGGCAAGCAATCTTGAATTTCAACAGAGGATGGAGGCTCAATACCAGAGGGACCAAGCTGAATCTCAAAAGTTGTGGGCTCTAATTGATCAAGTTACCGCCAACTCGGCTGCAATGCTAACTCCACAGCCCCTTGAAGAACATAAAGATTTACCAGTTATTTTTGAAAATACTTCTGATTATGATTCTGATAATACTTCTGTTGATGATGAATTTAGTGTTGAATCCCCTGATCCTAATGCATGTTATTGTGATGGAACTGCTTTGTGTGTAGATTGTTATTTTGAAAGGTATGTTAAGCAAAGCATCCATATGGAACAGGAGACAGATGAGGTTGAGGGCCATGATCATATAGGAAATAAGCATCAGGAGGATCAAGAGAACATTTACTCCACCGTTCTTGAAGATAAAGAAGAACCTTTGGGAGTAGATGATTCAAGTAAAACAATTGAATGTGTTGAGAGTAATGGGGTGGATGATGAATTAATTGAAGAATTCCCAGACATTGTAGATTTTTCTGATTCATTTTCTTGTAATATATGTACTAACTCTAACCTTTGTTTGGTGTGTGCTGAAATTTCTGCGTGTATAGCAGGTGAAAAATTTGTTAATGCAGTGGATGAAGACATTGCAGAAGTTGAAGCAGCACCGGTAACCGTTTCTAACTGTTTTCCACCTCCCACTGTGGAACAACCGGTGATGGAGTTTAAACCCTTGGATTTTGCACCATGGCCGATCCAAGCGGTTGAACCCCAATTTTATTGGGGAGATTTTATCGAGAAAGAGGTCATCTGTGACCCCAGAGGAAGTGAGAAGTCCGCCGCACTCGGCGAGGTCGTCATAATTGTCAAGCACCCACTTCCGTATCAAAGCTGCAAGTTAGGGAGGCATGGAATGAACTACCACCCTTTGGCTACCATGTGGGACTTATGCTACAAGCAATGGGATCCTGGTGGAACCGCCCTTCAATGAGTTTTTCTTTACCTTGCTCTTTTAATTTTCTTTTGCTTTGTTTTATTTCTGTTTTGTTTTGAATAAAGCTCCTGAATAATTTGAGAAGCTCAGGAGTTGTGTTTGGGTCTTGGTTATGGCAAGTTTGATGGATTTGGTTAATTTTTGCATAGATGGATTGCATGTTATGTGTTGACTGTTTTCCCCCTAGATTTTGAAAAAATTTTGAAAAATGATCCCCATATGATTGAAAACTGAACTTTGGGATTTTATTATGATGGCATGATTTATGATAAGTTTGGGGTGATAGGAAGCATACACTAGGGATAAAATCTCTGTCAAATAATTTGCAAAAATGTCCAGGTGAGGTTTTGAGCCTCCAACATGTTTTTGACTGTGTGAAAATCACTTTTCAAGTTGCACTTTCCTGAATTTGTTTGAATCTCTTTTTGGTTTGCATGATTATGTGTTTGCTTCAAATGATTTAGGCATTTTCTTTGTAAATAGCTACTTAGCCTAAAATAACCATTCCTAATGCATGTTCCCTAGTTAGCCCCTTTGAGCCTGATTAGACTGTTAATTCTTGATAACCTTATGTTACAAGCTAAAATCTGAAAAACCATGTTAACCCGATCTTAGGATTAGGAGAGCATGGAATCTTAGAATGGGTACAAGAACTAAGTTTGGGGTGGCTGCAAGGTGTAATATGTTGTTTGGGATTGAGAAAAAATATTATGTAAAAAAAAAAAAAAAGTGAAAAAAAAATATAGAAAAAAATAAAAGAAAAGAAAAAAAGAAAAAAATAAAAGTGCAAAAATGCCAAAAAGAAATAAAAAGGTTGTAGTCACCCAAGGCATAAAGAAAAAAATTAAGAAAGAAACTTGAGTGAATTTCAAAGTGTAAATAATGTTCATGCTCTCTTAGTTCCTAGGGTCTTCAGCCTAATTCCTTTGTATATCCTTCCCTTAGCCAGGCCCCATTACGACCCATAAAAGTCCTTTTGATGTTGCTTGCATGTTTTCTGTGGGGACCATTTTGAGATGAAAATCAAATTTAAGGGAAGTGCTCTTAAAAGTGAAAATTGAGTGAAAATGTTAGCCTGACACAAACTGAGCGATTGAGTGAACATAAATTTCCCTTGTGAGGAAGGTAGTTGTTTGATTTTGGTGATCTCCCTCTTGTGTGTAACTTAGACCCCCTGCTTAGATTTCTGATTGTCTGAATGATGAAATTCTCAACTGTTTGGAATAAATGAATGCGGGGATTGGATTGTTTTGCTTGTAAGGGGGGAACATTGAAAGAAAAATTGTTTTGTTAAATTGCTTGAAATTTGTGTGAAAGTTGATTGAATTCTTAAGCTTGCCATGTTTTGCCAGGTCTTGAGTCTTTTTAAGTTTTTGAGTTTTAGTTTGCTTGGGGACAAGCAAAGTTTAAGTTTGGGGTATTTTGATGAGCCTCTGTTTGACTGGTTTTATAACTAATAAAAACCTTGGCTTTGTGCTAATTCTATATCATTTTTACCCAAATTAGACTTTATTGTTCCTAAGTAATATTTTGAGTCTGTAAATTGTTTTTAAGTTAATTTAGTTGTTTTAGAGTTGAATAATTATTTACTTTTATTTTCTATTTTCAGGTTAATAAAAAATAAATCTGGAGCCACTCGCCCCGCGAATAACCTCTCGCCCCGCGAGTATTGCAACCATGAAAAAGTCAGAGACGATCACGGCTTGCCCGTGTTGAGGATCACAGCCGTGGCAATTCTGAAGTTGAAGCGTTCGCCTCGCGAGCATTCCTTCGCCTCGCGAGTCATGGAAGATCAGAAGCCATCACGGTTTGGGCGTGTTGAATGCCACGGGCGTAACAGTTGGAAGCTGAAGAGTTCGCCTCGCGAATATATGTTCGCCTCGCGAGAAGACAAAGAGTTGCAGACCTTTCATGTAATTCGCCTTGCGAGCAGTGCTTCGCCTCGCGAGTACTCTGACTCCAGAAACGTGTATATAAGCAGTCTTAGGCAGAAATAAAGAGGATAGTCAGAATTAGCCAGTTTTGGCTAGTTTCTGAACTTGTTAGCTATTGTTTTCCTTTTAGTTTATTGTTTTCTTTTGTAATGGAGAACTAGTCTCCTAGATTAATCTACTGTAATTGGTTTCTGTTAACACTTGAGGTTCTTGTATTTCCTGTTTTCACTTACTTTTCTCTGTTCAATATGATGCTATACGTCTCTGTTTGTTTAATTCAGGAATGTATAGTATTGTATTGATTCATTTCGGTGATGCTATGTTCTTATATATAATCGCGTTTGTTTAATTCGCGTGTGTTCGTTTCGTGTTCGTTTAGTTCACGAAGGGCTTAACCCCGTTTGTTTAATTCGGGAATAGGAACATACATCCGTAGTAGTGGTTTCGTTTGTTAACTATTGCTACAACCGGGAGGGGATTAGTATCTGCTTAGGAATTGCATGAACCAATGATAGTGGAAAACTGAGAACAGTAGGTTAGTCGCTTTTGTTTATCTGCTACTCTCTTTAACTGCTTTGTTTCTCTGTTTTTATTTTGTTTTGTTAAATTAGTTTTAATCTCAAAACCCCCATTTCTAACTTTTACTAATTTTCTGTTAATAATAACAACACCTAAAGAGTCCTTGAGAGACGATCCGAGTTGTCGCACTATACTGCATTATTTTATAATCGCTCGTTCTTTTTGGCGCGTGGCGACAGCGCGGTCAGATAACAGCAGCAAAAGAGAAAAAACCCTTTGAACCTTTACACCCTATAGAAAATCAAAAGCCCAAAAAGACCATAACAAGTCCATAAACTTTTAATCTGTAGCAATTAATTCAATCCTGTATTAGCCACCATGAAGAACACAACACCCAGCTTCATGTAGAGAAAGAATTTGATTTAAACTTCAATGTTGCAGGGAAAACATTTGACCTCCCAAAGCCCAATAACCATCAACCTCATCTGACCAACCACGGCTTCCAACACCAGCAAAGCAGTATTTTATCCTAAAATCCTTAACATGACCAGCAACGCAGAATTACACTGTCCAACTGTTAACAATGATGCACTTGACATTTAATTCATATCTGCAAAAGACTTCCAAGCATCCAACAAAACACCAAATTATTGATTCAATACCTCTTTGTTTGAAAAGAAAAATACATGATTATAAATGCATATAAATCAGATACCAAAGGTGACACGGCACACTAGCAGTTACTGAGTAGCTGTTGCAAGAGTCAAAAGATTGAAAAGCCAGAACATACTGAAATAAATTTCATTCAACAAACCTTCAAATTGACTTCTGAGTTGTGCATTCTGGGACTTCTGCAGTGCAAGATTCAACGCTAATTCATGCATCTGCAAACCAAGGAGAAAAAATAAAGGAAAAAGCAAACAATGAAACCATCAATTCAGAATGAATAACATAAAATACATTAAGCACATTAAGCTTTATATTGTGTGACTATGCAAGAATGGAAAAGAAAACAGTGACAATTAGAAAATAGAAGTAAAAAGCAAATGGGATAGCATCACCTTCCCCTCTTAAGCTTGATTCCCAATCTCCTCATTTTCCTCCTCCAGGGTTCTACATTTAGCCATCAGATGAGAACTCTTGTAAGAACTACTAACTAAAAAGGAGTAGCCATCAATGCAAATAAAGCGCCCATAACTACTAATATATATGGTTAAGCTCAGTTCTTACTTCTCAGTGAAAGCATATAAGTAATTGTATAGACATATGACATATCAAATGAGAATAAGTCTTCACTTAAAACTTTTTATGTACCAAAAAATAAGAATAATTGTGATCTCAGCAGAGAGACATTAGAGTACTGAACCAAGGTAGCAGTGGCTTCAAAATATTCTATGTTTAAAACCCTTATTGAGCCTTAAGGTGCACCATATACCTTAATCATTGATCAATTTTTTTTATCTTATAAATGGTATCTTATCATTTAGAGAATAGAACTAATATGGTCAGACTGAACCAATAGTCCAAAAATCAATTTACAATAAAAAAAAATACAAAGACCATACACCCCTGCAAGGTTACATCAAGCAAATTAAGTGAATAAATCATGACATGTCATAACATCCCCCAAAAATATTTCAATATGATAAAAAACATCCTTTTTGAAAAACAATGTAGCAATGCTCCTGTATTAATGTTCTTAAAATACATAAAAGTTTAGGCAAAAGACCACTAAGATATTAGATGACACATTATTGCAGCTTCCTCAGTGAGCTCAAATATATCTTCAAAAATAAAAACACAGCTCAATTTGAAGAGTGTGGATATTCATTTAAGCACAAAATCTCAAGCAATTTCATTGGTTAATGCAAGTCAATGTGAAACACACCTAAGTATGCAATCAAGCATCAATCATTTCCATCGTTACCAACACAAACTCACCGCCCTGAACCAAAAAGAAGCATAAGTTGCAGCAGCCCACTAAGACTTCCAAATGGATCACATACATAGGTGTAGTATGATTGATTCCATGTTCCATAATGAAGCTTAATGCCCCTAAACAGCCTCCCAACTGTAGAATCAATAAGAAGAACCACAAAAGCATAAAATTGCCTCTTCTCCTACAAAGATAGCATTTTCAGAAATAAGCCTTCGTATCACATAACATCCCAAATGTACTTCCATTCCATATAATAGAAACAATAAGCCATATATCAATTCCAAATAGTTAACTCAACAAATGCAGAACTCAATAAATGTCATTCTAGCCTCACACTTGAATAACAAAGTGATGTATCTATTTATCTAATGACATAGCAAAGTACAGAGGTGGAATACACGAAAAGATCACCAAACCACAATGATTCAGAGGCTAACATATAAATAGTTCCTTATATAGCATTCTGTATCTAAACTTTTTAATAATTATGAATTCATGTGGTCGGTATGCAAAATAGCTTTACATGGTGATAGATATTTCGATTGATCATAGTAACTAATATGAACATAAATGCATGAATGCCAAAAATATAGGAACCCAACCTTGAGCAGCTTTATCAACCTAAATTTTAAGAACAGAGAAATATAAAGGTCCTCAAAAAGGAGAAGCAGGGATTATTATGATCCAAAGTGCTTCGGCCTGAGTTGTGCATTCTGGGACTTTTGCAGTGTAAGATTCAACGCTAATTCATGCATCTGCAAACCAAGGAGAAAAAATAAAGGAAAAAGCAAACAATGAAACCATCAATTCAGAATGAATAACATAAAATACATTAAGCACATTAAGCTTTATATCGTATGACTATGCAAGAATGGAAAAGAAAACAGTGACAATTAGAAAATAGAAGCAAAAAGCAAATGGGATAGCATCACCTTCCCCTCTGAAGCTTGATTCCCAATCTCCTCATTTTCCTCCTGCAGGGTTCTACATTTAGCCATCAGATGAGAACTCTTGTAAGAACTACTAACTAAAAAGGAGTAGCCATCAATGCAAATAAAGCGCCCATGACTACTAATATATATGGTTAAGCTCAGTTCTTACTTCTCAGTGAAAGCATATAAGTAATTGTATAGACATATGACATATCAAATGAGAATAAGTCTTCACTTAAAACTTTTTATGAGTCCTAATTGCACTAAATCATAATTAATTTCACAAAAACAGAACCAAATTCAATTAAAATCAAATTGGGGTTTAGGGTTCACAGTCCCAATTTCATAAAACAAGGTTTAATTTTAAGAGTAAAATCTGAAATCAAAGGGTTAGGGTTTCAAAATCAATTTGGGGATTTCTTGAAATCCAACAAGGTAAGGTGAGGAATCACTCACCCACAAGTAAGGGAGAAGAGATGGTGGCGGTCTAGCTGTCCGGCGCGGCGGCAGTGGCAGCGGAGGACGGCGATGCACTTCTGGACAGCACCAAGATCTAAATGAAAACAATAACCAAGCTTTAGAGGAGGAGGAAAGGAGGTGTAACAACCCATAGAGGTTGAAAACCACCATTAATGGCGACAACCGGAGCTTACCGCAGTGGAGATGTCGTTTCATGATGGCGGAGGGCGAAGCAGCGGCCAGGCGCGCGCAGGAAAGGGCTGGGTCGGATAGCCGTCATCTCTGTGTTGAGCAGTGGCTGAACGGCGTCCCTAGGAGGCGCGGCGCGCGGCCGGACGGTGGCTGCGGTGGAGGGACGACGCCGACTGAGAGTGAAGGAAGAGGGTGAAGTTGGAGGGAGGAAGAAGAAGAAGAGAGAAAGAAGGAGAAAGAAGAAGAAAAAGAAAGAAAGAGAGAGGGGGGAGGGGTTACGGGTCTGATGAGGGAAGGAGAGAGTTTATATGTTTTAAACTTAACATTCAGTGATAGGTACAAAAATGAGTGATAAAATATTAAGCCTAAAAATAAATATGTTTTTAGTTTTTGAATCTAAAAATAAAGATTGATAAATATATGATTTCAAAATTCAAATTAGAGTAAAGATTAATAGTTGAACTGATCGAGTAAGAAAATACTCGGTCCAAAATTTAATGTCTGATTAACGTCAAACCAGTTTATTTTCAAACCTAAAATTAAATCGGTCGCTAAATCGGTCGCTAAAATGGTCGCTAAAACGGTCGCTAAAACGGTTAATTTGGAATTTGAATTCGTAATTTTAGCGACCGAATTATTCGGTCGCTAAATCGGTCGCTAAAACGCTCTATTTTAATTTTTTTCGCGCCGTTTAGCGACCGCTTTAATATCGGTCGCAAAAGATAACTTAATTTTAACCGTTGCATTTAACTCGGTCGCCATTTCGGACGCTAAAAAGTCATAAATTTTTTACTTTTGCTTTCCTTTATTTTGTGACCGAAATAGAGACCGATAACTCTGCTACGCTCTATTTCGGTCGCTATTTCGGTCGCAATATCAACTCTAATCAGTGTTTGATTTAGATCCTACAATCGGTCGCCATTTCGGTCGCAAACAGCGACCAACAAATTCGGTCGCTATTTTCGGTCGCTAAATGACCTTTTTTTTGTAGTGGTCTGTGAGGGACGCAAAAGCATCACAATAACATCACCGAAGCCCCTTCTAATCCTATGGCAATATTCCAAGACTCGGGTATAGAGCCCAAAAGTGTGTGAGTATGTGATGGTGATGTGTGTGCTGGGAGCAAGCAAACCTGCACAAAACCAAAAAACTAACCCCAAGCCTGCAAAAGAACAGCCAACATTTACCAGAGTTTTCTACCCTAAGGTTGTAAGAATGTACAAAGACATTTATTAAAACATATAATACTATATACAAAACAAATAAAACAAAGAGGGGTAAAACTAATATTTTCGAATTTATTAAAAAAAATGCACAACCAACTATGATAGGTCTGACTCTCAAAGTTCCCCAGTGGAGTCGTCAGCTGTCGCGACCGTCCCGTCCGGGAGCCGCGAAAAGAGAAATAAAAACAGGGGAGTCGCCACTAAAATTTTTATTGGGAAAATCTTAGAAAACCTAATTATTTAAAGGTAAAATGGTCTAAAAAAAGAGAGAGATGAGTCCGGGAGTCGGTTACGAGTAGAGAAGGTGTTAACACCCTACATCGCCCGTTTAAAAAACGGTACCTCAAGTTAATTGTGCAAAAACATTTTAATAGCCTTTTAAATATTTATTTTACCCCAAAAATTATTTACAAGAAAGAATTATTTTTAATTTTTTAATATTTTAAATTTTTATTAATTTTTATATTTTTAAATTTATTGTTTATAAAAAACTAAATGAGGTTGAACATGGCACATGAGTCCACAGTATAACCTTAAAAGGAATAGTTCAATTATTTTGATTAATTATAAAAAAGATACAAAAAGGAAAGATTAGTTTTGGCTTGACAAAATGACTTATCTTGCTCCTGCGTATTCCCGGGTGCAATGGAAAACCGAAAGCCACGTAGTTCTTTTGGAAAAAAGTTTGATTGGTTTATCGATTTTATATTTTGATAAAGACTTGATTTATTTATCTTATTTAAAAAAAGATTTTATTTCATAATAAATTCACTCTTACATAGAGTCTAAGATATCGATGCTATACGATAAACCCTTACAATTCATACGCTACTTGAGGATGAAAAATCATATATCAACATCGCAGATTGTTTCGTGAATTTGAAAAGATTTTTATTTTTATAAGATTTGAGAATAAGTTGAAGACATTTTATTTTACAAGGAATTCACTTTTGCACAGGGTTAAAGATATTCAAGCTATACGATAAACCCTTACAGTTCATACGACACTTGAGGATGAAAAAAAATCATACATCAACGTCGTAGGTTGTTGCGCGAATTAAAAGAGATTTTATTTTTATCTTGTAAATTTGATAAAATCTTGTAAAAGATTAAATTTTAAAAAAACATCTTATTATTTTTAACAAACGGGAATTAACTCTTGCACGGGGTTAAAGATAGCGAAGCTATACAATGAACCCTTACGATTCATATGACACTTGAGGATGAAAACATACATCAACGTCATTGATCGTCGCGTAATTCCCCCCCCCCCAAAAAAATCTACTCTTTGAAAAGACACATTTTTATGAGACAACCATAACAGAACTTAGATCCAATTCTGGAAGCCCATAATAAGAAAGTTTCTTTTTTATCCTTTTTTTATATTAAAATTTGCAATTGGGCCAACAGTCAAGCCCACATACCTTACCCTAAGACTAAAACCAACACAAAAAAAAAACAATCAAAATCTGGAATAATAAAAAAATATTTAAAACAAAAATCTGAAACCACAACATGAAACGACAGAAGAGAAGAGGCAGACCAAAGTGTGAAGGAGAGGAGGCCCCTGCAGACCACAGCGTGAAGGAAAGGAGGTCCCCGCAGTGTGGCGGTTCGAGGCGGTGCGTCTGGTGCTTCGTGCGGCGGCGGCAAGGGGAACGCAGATCCGGAGGGGTTGCGACGGCGGGAGACGGTGCTGGGCAGGCGTGGCGGCTCTGCGACTGGTCTTGCCCGACGGTGGAGCGGAAGCAGCGGATCTGGGCGGAGACGGCAGAGAGGGACAAGAGGAGGGACTAATAATCCAAAACAAATCATTTATTCTATTACCTATAGTATTGAGATCCTCTCATTTTTTCCTCTCGTAACATATTATGTGAGACAAAGAAATAGAAACAAATTTTTATTTATTTATTTATGGGATTCATTCAAATTTATTTTTATTTCTTTTTCTGTCATATCAAATGAGAAAAACACTAGAGAATAAAAGGAAAGAATCCAATATATAGTCAAATTATTCTCTTGTTTAATAATAGAAAACAGATAATTTATTCTATTATGAGTTATCTAACTATATATTTATTTCAAAAAAAAATATCAACAGATTAATTGGTCTGTCTGGCTCTAGCCAATGAAACTCTTCTTCTCAAGAATAATACAGCTTTTGCCTTTATATAAAATTAAGAGTTATGTTATTTTAACAATAATATTATTGTCCAATACCGTATATTTATTTTTTTAATATTTGTTTATTATTATTTTTTCATCATGTATTTCATTAGTTCAAAATGTCCTTCAAGCATAAGGTGTTTGTGCATGACGGAACCACTTATTTGTTTGGAGGGGCCATGACCCCTAACTTTAAAAAAAAAAAAAATAACTTAGTATTTTTAATTTTAAAATAATTAATAGGCTGAAAAATTATTTCCGATTTATGTGTGGTAAAACTAGAAAAGCATAAATTTATCATTTTGTGTATAGAGTGGTAACTTCACTAACCTGTATTCTCTTACTTCATGTTTTTATAGTTGCTACATAACGATCTTTTGTAAGATATGAATATAGTCAAAACTACACTTTGCAACAAGATGGAAGATAAATTTTTTATTTACTACCTACTAGAGTTTACATTGAAAAAGAAAATCATTGAAAAAATTTGTGGCATGCATGAGAGACGTTGTGTGCTTTGATAAATTACTAATATAATTATGATTTTGTAACATATAATTATAAATACTTTATATGACATTTCATACATATATATTTGTTAGATAATGTTTAATTTTTTAGCTGGCGCCCTTGTCTTTCAAGTCTAACTCTGTCCCTGATGTCCGTGTATGTTGTCTCCTTTGGGTGGGTAAATGTAAATCCCTTTATAAGTACTCATATAGCTCGGATATTTTTCCTACCTTAAACTGGGGTACCAATCCACCCCTCATCCTAAATTTTTGTAATTAAAAAAATAACATACCGGACTAATAATCCAAAACAAATCATTTATTCAATTACCTATAGTATTGAGATCCTCTCATTTTTTCCTCTCATAACATATTATGTGAGACAAAGAAATAGAAACAAATTTTTATTTATTTATTTATGGGATTCATTCAAATTTATTTTTATTTCTTTTTCTGTCATATCAAATGAGAAAAACACTAGAAAATAAAAGGAAAGAATCCAATATATAATCAAATTATTCTCTTGTGTAATAATAGAAAACAAATAATTTATTCTATTATGAATTATCTAACTATATATTTATTTCAAAAAAAAATAAATCAACGGATTAATTTTTTTTAAGAAAATCACTATCACAATCAAGAGATAGCTCTCTTTATGATATTAATGTCAAATGTTTTTTTTTTTACTGATATTAATGCCAAATGCTAACCATTATATATAACGTTTACTGCCTCCATTCATTTCTCCGTATACCTCTACGAGAGCTCCTGCTTCTTTGCTATGCCACCAATGGACGTGACCTCCAAACTCCTCTTCTTCTCGGCGACGTTGTTGCTAACATGCGTCGGCCGTGCACTCTCCGCCCAACCTTGCCCACCGTGCGGCACCACCACTGTCCCATTCCCTCTCAGCACATCCCCCACATGCGGTGACCCATCCTACAAGATTCGTTGCTCTTCGGGAACCTTAATATTCGACACGTTAAACAACTCCTACCCGATCGAATCCATCAACCCAAAAGCCAATCGGCTCGTGATCCGACCCGCACCGTTGATATCCAAAACATGTGTGTCCACCGATAAGGTTCACCAGGGGATACAATTGAACAATACACTCCCTTTCAACATCACGAGTTCAAACACCATCGTGTACCTCAACTGCACCCTCAATCTCCTCTTGTCCCCACTCAACTGCTCCTCTACCAGCATTTGCCACTCTTACATCAACGCCACTGCCTCCGCCGCTGCATGCCAGACCGGCCCGCTTTGCTGCGACTTCCGCACTGGAGGTTCGAGCACCTCGTACATGATTCGAGTTAGGGACATCGGTTGTAGTGCTTATTCTAGCTTTGTCAATTTGGACCCGGGTCTGCCTGCGAACCGGTGGCCTGAACCAGGATTGGAGATTCAATGGACTTCGCCGAAGGAAACCGTTTGTGGGTCCCAAGCAGATTGCGATGCTGCCACGTCGACTTGTGGGCCCGACACACCATCCGGGAATGGAATCAAGAGGTGCTTATGTATTGATGGGCTTGCGTGGGATCCCATTCAGGGGGTGTGCACTGAAAGTGGGTCGTAGGCGATTATACCCTTGTATATATGATTTATCATAATAATTGACTCTAATAAAGATAATAAAAATATCATTTAAATAGATATATTTGAGTATAAAAATGAAGATAAATTTGTCTCTATCTTCTAAGGGCTCGTTTGGTGCACCTGATAAGAGGGGTTGGATAGGATAAACTATCCTATCTTGTTATTTTCCGTTTGGTGAGCCACTGTGATAAGATAAAATTTTTCTTATCCTATCCGGTCATTTAGGCTTAGTTCAATTTTGTAACCCACTAGTACCCCTGGGATAGAGGAGAACATGATAGGATAAGAAAAATATTTCCTTATTCACCCTCTACAAATCTCAGAAACCCATCCTCCAAACCCAAGCTTCGTCTACCATCGACGCACCTGTCGTCGCCGTCTCCGCTCGAACCACACGAGCCTAAGCCCAGCTCAGCCTCACCGCAAGCTACCCCTCCGAGGTGAGCCCCGTCGTGCGACGGCTGCTACAACTTCATCTCTTACATGGCTTCTGAGAACGTCGTCGATGGGTACCCTCACACTTCATCTCTTACCACTCCACCGTCCGTCGATCTCTCTATCTCTCATACCGTCACACTCCAAATATGCTCCGATGGACAGGGATGGAGGCGGCGGCATGATGACTCCAGCAAGCTGGGGGCACGGCTTCAGCGGTGGAGGTCGAAGGCGACTGGTTCAGATCTGTGTGTCACCTCCACTTCATTCCAATCCGCAAACTGCGGTTCAGATTTGGAGCTCGACGACGGCGGTTCAGATCTGTGCGTCACCTTCCAACCACGTTCAAGCAGATCTGTGCATCTCCCTCCACTCGTTTCCGGCGTCCCTCTTGCTTATAGTTTCTGAATTTGAGGAGCCCATTCTTCTCTGTGTTTTATTTTTTTTCTTTTGTTAACAATTTTTAAATTTAAAACCCCCTCCTTTCTGGAATAACAAATGGGTTAGCTAGTTTTTGTTTGTCAGAATGAAATATCTTTTATAATGGGATTAGCTTGGTGTATTGATATCAATGGTGGTTGTTTGATGGAGGAGGGAGGAGAGTAATAAGAACGATGACCATGGGAGCTGAAAAGTATCAGTACATAAGGATAATTATGTCATTTACTAAACACATGATGAGATAAAATAATAATGTTCGGTGGGTTATCTGGTACCCATCAAACATCATATAGAGGTTGTATTAAAATTCACGTCTTTATAAATGATTAATATATAAACTTATAAGAATAACTTTAGTGTAAAAATAAAAAAATGTAATATATATGTTCATATTGTAATATTTTATATCATGTATGGACAAAATAATTTGAAGTAAGAATTTTTTCAAAAGAATCAACTAAGTTATAGGCTTGAAAAAATAAATAAATCAAATAAAAAAGAGTATTATATATGTTTGTTACATAATGAACATAATATATGTAAAATAAATATCTATAAATCATAAAATTATTCAAAACACTTGTCTAAGTTATAGTCGTTCAATTGTATACCATAACTTGAAAAAACTATATTCAATCTTATACTCATAATTATACACTTGTTTAATCAATATCATTTTTGTCATATCAACAATTATTATAATAATTTATATTCTCCATATATAAAATAATTAAAAACATTAAATTTATTTTGAAGTTGGTGAGCTCAAGGAGTTAAGAAACAAGAATATATTGAATTTTTTTTTTTTTTACATAGTTTAACTTTATATATGTTTTATATTGATTATTTGTTAGAGTAAACATTATATAATGGATTGCAAAAAATACTACAATGAATTATATTCTTTTATACGATTCTCAATTTATATATTTCATTTTAAAAAAATCAGCTTTATTTTGTTGACAACAAAGTAAAAGATTAACTTTTAAAACCATTTTTGGCATATAAATATCAAATTACTTATTATAAATATTTTTAAAAATAACTTAATGACGTTTAATCATCAATAAAAAATGGGATGTAGCATAATTTATAACCAATTTTGAGAGTTCTTGTTATTTTAATAAAATTAAAGGTTGCGGAGTATCATCTAAGTTTAATTATTCAATTAGTCCCTGAATTATTTAAGAATTTTTAAATAGATCTCTGAATTAGAAAAGTTTTGAATTGCATCCCAGAACTTATAAAAACTTTTCAATTGAGTCCGTGAACTTATTAAAAGATCATTTGGATCTCGTGGGTTCCGTGAAGAGGCCGTTAAACTTACTGATGTGTGGAACTTGGAATTTTTTCCCCAATTTAATATTTAGGATTGCGGGAGACCAAAATACTGAATTGGAACACTTTCTTTTATGTATTTCTCATGCCAAACAACACTTAAAATCTATTTTTTTTACCTCTTTTCTTTTATTTAATATCTTATTATCTTTTTATTTTTAATTTTTTTTCTCAAACCAAACAAATTAATTTTCGTCTGCTGAAGCTTTACCTTATTTAAGTTTATAAAAGTATTCAAAATATTTAAAAATTAATAATTTTAATTATATAGTCTTTATGCAAGTTAGAAGTTATTTTATATTCGACTATAATTACAAAAACAAACACCTTTTTGCTCTCGCTCCCCAATACTTTTCTTATTAGTTTTTTTTGTTGAGATATTGAATATATAGTTTTTTATAAAAAAAAAAATAAATGTTAACTTTATTTAGCTTTAATTTTAAATAAAAATCCAACTAAATAAATTTATAAATGTTAGATTTTTTTTAAAATTACATTAAATTTTTAAAAAAACTTAAACAAACTAACCCAAAATTACTTTGTTTCAATCAGTTAAGAAAAATGAGTTGTCTTAGGATGGAAGAATTCATATCCCAAAGGCGGTCCAAGAGAGAGGTCACTCAAGCCCTAGCTTTAGGCCTCCTAGCAAGTCCCCTAATTTTTTTTATGAGAAATTCTAAGAACACACTATTTATCACTTTCCTCTTCAACACACTCTCTATTATTGGCTGAACTTCATGTGAGACCCACCAAAATACATGGTCCCACATGAAATTCATCCAATATTAGAGGGTATGTTAAGAAGAGTGTAATTCTAGCATTGCTCATTTTTTAGAAGTGTGTGTTTGAATAAGTGTTTGATAAAAATGATTTTGAATGAAATTGATTTTGTTAGAATTGAGTTTGAAATGAAGTGATTTATGATTGGATTTTTTTTATTTTAAAAGCAAGTTTGATGTAAAACATAGTATAAGTTTTTCAATTCAAACCAAAAGCTATTTTTCGTAGCTTATAGTCAAAATTACTTTTGGAGACAAAATCAATTTTACCTGACAGTAACCAAACACCTCATTTTTACTAAAATCACGTTTGAAAGGAGGGCAAAATCAATTCTGGAGTTTGTTAACGTGAAATCAAACACACGCTAAGGCCTCATGAACAAGCAAGACCTCCTTAATTAGATCACTATTTTTTATAAGGCCTATTGACCAAAACGAGACTCCTTATTGGCAACATATATGATTTTTTGCTTTAGGCCCCCGAGTATGTTGGGTTGGCCCTGCATACCCCACTTAGGGGTGTTCATGGGTCCGGGTCAACCCGATGACCCAACCTAACCCAATTGGTTTGATTTTTCTGATCAATCGGGTTTGACCAGACCTAGCCCATTCGAACTCGTTCATGTTTGGTTCGGTGATGGGTTTGGTGTTTCCAAACCCGTTGACCCAATACCTAACCCCTTCACATATTATTACATTTTTGAAAATAAAATTCCAACCTTTACTTGTATACTCCCTTGCCGTCTTTATTTCAAATAGAAAGCAATCCATTTTCGCTTACCCTCATGCCTCAACCTCACTCTGCAACCCAACCTCACACTGCTTGTAGCATCTCATCCCCGCCCCCCTGTCACTGGCTCCGTTCCGTCTTTCATCACGACAATGACGACTTCGTTCAGTTTTCCACTACGTGGCTCCGCATATGTGAACGTGCATCTCCATCTGGCTGCCTGTTTCTGCTTGACGACTCTCCACATCAACGTTCACTCTCCACTACCGTCTGTTTCTCTCTGACGTGGCTATCAAGATAGTATCACACATAACTTTTGATATGACTTGGTAACATCAAAATTGACGGAAAGACTAACGTGAAAACAAAACCTAATGTGCATGATCAATTTAGAGAAAAAAAACTCATAAGATTGATGTAAAGAGAAAAAAAAAAATAGGATCAATTTATCTATTTTGTCTTTTTTAAAATGGATAAGAATCAACACGTTTGTAGTCGAGTGGGCTGATTTGGTTTTTTGGAAAATGTTACTGACCCGACCGAGTACACCCCTCTCATTTACAATAAACACAATATATTTTGCATCAGTTGCTTTTTTTTTTTTTTTTGGTTTACGCATCAGTTGCTTCTTACACTACTACCTTTTTGCTTTTTGAACAAAACACGTCAATCGTTATCCTTGTGTTATTATGTACAAAACAGCAAGGGAGATTTTTTTTTTCTCGTCTTAAAAAACGGTGGCTACTGGCTTGCGAAACGAAGATGGAACTATTATATTCTTAAACGACGTTTCGAAGTTTGACTATTTTGATAAATATCTCACCTAAGCATTCCAATAAAAGTATTGTAAATAATCAAAGTCTTAACTCATTACAAAAAAAAAACTTAACTCCTTTACTCTTTTTATCAACGACCATAATTACTACTACCTTTTTTATATTTATATTTTGAATTATTTTTTTCAAATTATTTATTATTTTAAAATGTCAAAAGAATATTGATTAGCCTTTTTTATTTTATTTTCATAATTTATCATATCAACTAAATATATAACTAATGGTGATCAAAGATGAAAAAAAATTAGTAAAACTAAATCATAATTTTTTTACATTCAAAATTATTTAACAGTATAAAGTAAAAAATATGTAAGGCAAAAGTCAAATTTAAACGGACATATAAAGTAAAAAAAAAAACATAATCAACAAATAAGCTAGTTTATTAAAAATATTTAATTTTAATGTAATTCTTTTAGTAACATACTAGACTAATAATCTAAAACAAACAAATTATTCTATTACCTCATTATAATATTGAGAAATTTTCTCTCTCTCATAACATATTGCGAAAGAAAAAAAAATAAATTAACTTTTTATTATAAGATTCTTTTAAATTTATATTTGTGTTTTCTCTTTCATAACATATGAGAGAAAATATACGGTCAAATTATTCGTCTTATCTAATAGTCCAAAACAGATAATGATCTAAAAAATATAAATCATCAAATCATGAAAAAAAAAAAGTTAAAGTAATATTTTGGTCCCTATACGTGATATGAATTCTCGATCTGATTCGTATATATAAAAAAATTATTAAAATAGTCCCTATATGTATAAAAAGTCCCATTTGATCCCTACCGTATAAAATTGTAGGGACTAAATGGATAATGTATAGGGACCAAATGGAGATTTTCTATATGTATAGAGACCATTTTAATAATTTTTTACGTATAAAAACCAAATCAAATTTGTATCACGGACCAGAATATTACTTTAGTAAAAAAAAAAATTTACTTTCACTATCGAGACTCGAGAGATAGCTCTCTTAATGATATATTAATGCAAAATGCTAACTACTATATATAACGTTTAGTGCCACCATTCATTTCTGCATATACCTCTAGAGAGTCAGAGACTACGCGCTTCTCTGCTCCCGCTCTGCTACCAATGGGCGCGACCTTCAAACACCTCCTTTTCTCGGCGGCGCTGTTGCTAACATGCGCCGGCCATGCACTCTCCGCCAAACCCTGCCCACCGTGCGGCACCACCACCATCCCATTCCCTCTCAGCACATCCCCAACGTGCGGCGACCCGTCCTACAAAATCCGCTGCTCTTCTGGAAGTTTGATATTCGACACCTTAAACAACTCCTACCCGATCGAATCCATCAACCCGAAAGCCCAACGGTTCGTGATCCGACCCGCGCCGCTGTTACCCGACACCTGCGTGTCCACCGATAAGGTCCACCAGGGGATACAGCTGAACAACACCCTCCCTTTCAACATCACGAGCTCAAACACCATCGTGTACCTCAACTGCACCCTCACCCTCCTCATGTCACCGCTCAACTGCTCCTCCGCCAGCCTCTGCCACACTTACATCAACGCCACCGCCTCCGCCGCCGCGTGCCAGGCCGGCCCCCTCTGCTGCACCTTCCGAGCCGGTGGGTCGAGCAACTCGTACATGATTCGGGTGAGGGATACCGGTTGTAGCGCTTATTCTAGCTTCGTGAACCTCGACCCGGCTCAGCCTGCGAACCGGTGGCCTGAACCGGGGTTGGAGATTCAGTGGCTTTCGCCAAGGGAAACCGTTTGTGGGTCCCAGGCTGATTGTGATTCTGCCACGTCGAGTTGTGGGCCTGACACGTCATCGGCGAATGGGATCAAGAGGTGCTTCTGTATTAATGGGCTTGTGTGGGACCCCATTCAGGGGGTGTGTACTGAAGGTGAGTTGTACACAATTATATCCCTTGTATATATATGATTGGTTGGAAGCGTTGACTAATGGTTTGACTTTTGGTGCAGAGATCAATGATGAAGGCTCATCAGATAGAACAGCACTGATAGCAGGTATTCCCCCTTTTAAATTTTTTTTTTCTAATTTTGTTTTTAGAAATAATAATCTAATCATCAATGTATATATGATGTATGATTCAGTAATGATGCTTATACATTAAAAAACTACTCAATAAGCCTCCAAAATTTGCTAATATGTTAAAGATAATTTAGTAATGTTTTCACATTACAGCATTAGTTGTAACACTTACATAGGGTCTGTAAAAAAATAAAATAAAAATTATGGTAGGTTTCATATGCAGACAAATAGGCCATGCACTTGATGTACCAATACTGTGTACAACAAAAATTAGTGGTTTTAAATTGCAGTGGTTGCGATCACGGTTGTGTTACGGTCTTTACAGCTAGGTGGGCCCATATTGCGGCCGATGCTGTATACAATCACAGTTAGATGTGGTTGCGGCGGCCACCGCATCACATGTTGCGGCCGTATCACGTGATGCAATCCACATTTTGAAACCGAGTGATATGTAAAACTAGCTTGCATTTCCTATTCTTGAAAGTCCTAGTTAATGATGAAGGTCTTGCTTAAATTGCATTACACAGTTGAAACTTGGAAGTACTGATTAGAGGAAACCAGAAAAATGATTTAGCAACTAAATAAAAAGAGAGATTGATAAATTTTGTTTATATGAAAAATAAATCGTAATAAATATATACATGTTAATGTGAATTTAGTTCTAATAGACTAGTCTTATGCTGCATCTATTCAGAAACAATCCCATGAATGAAAACTTTCAGTGCTTTTCTCCATCTAGCAATTTTGATGGGGATTCTCAAAAATTCTAAACGCTGGTGCCTCTGGCCTGTGTGGTGATTATTTGTTTATTTACTTAGCTGCCACCCAATTACTTTGTGCAGGTTTAACAAGCGGTGTTGCAGCAGCACTCATCCTCGCCATCATTGCCATTTTGCTCTACAAACGCCACAGACGCATTAAAGAAGCACAACAACGCCTAGCCAGAGAGCGTGAAGGAATTCTTAACGCCAGTGGTGGAGGCAGAGCTGCTAAACTTTTCAGTGGCAGAGAGATCAAGAAAGCCACAAATGACTTCTCCAGCGACCGCCTTCTTGGAATTGGAGGCTACGGTGAAGTCTACAAGGGCATTCTTCAAGATGGCACTGTTGTGGCTGTCAAGTGTGCTAAGCTTGGAAATGCTAAAGGCACTGACCAAATCCTTAACGAGGTTCGCATATTATGCCAAGTCAACCACCGCAACCTTGTTGGTCTGCTTGGTTGCTGTGTGGAATTGGAGCAGCCTATTATGGTTTATGAGTTCATAGAGAACGGGACTCTTCTGGATCACTTGCAAGGTCAAATGCCTAAGGGGCGTGGCTTGCTTTCTTGGACTCATCGCCTTTATATTGCTCGCGACACAGCTGAAAGTCTTGCTTACCTTCACTTCATGGCTGTGCCTCCTATATACCATAGAGATGTTAAGTCCAGCAACATTCTGCTAGATATGAAGCTGAATGCTAAGGTTGCAGATTTCGGGTTATCTAGGTTGGCTCAAGCTGATATGAGTCATATCTCTACTTGTGCACAAGGGACACTTGGGTACCTTGATCCTGAATATTACAGGAACTACCAATTAACTGATAAGAGTGATGTTTACAGTTTTGGGGTGGTTTTACTAGAGCTTTTGACATCCCAAAAGGCAATAGATTTTAACAGAGCGGCAGATGATGTGAACTTGGCAGTTTATGTGCAGCGGATGGCATCGGAAGAAAAGTTGATAGATGTCATTGATCCAATGTTGAAGAATGGAGCTACTGCCATAGAGCTAGACACGATGAAGGCATTGGCATTTCTGGCATTGGGATGCTTGGAGGAACGGAGACAGAACCGGCCTTCAATGAAAGAGGTAGCAGAGGAGATTGAATATATCATTACTATTGCCACTGCAAAGGAGGTGAAGAAGTAGTTCTTTTGGATGTTTCTACTGGCAGGGTAAAGTTATCTACCTGTCTGGGGTGTGTCTTTAAGATTTTGTATGTACTTATGGTTGTGTATTGTTGCTAGGCTGAAAAATTTGGAATTCTAGGCTCTTGTTTTGTAAATGCATGTGTATTGTCTTTACTGAATCTAAAGAAGTTGTGCTGGATAAAATTATATGCAAACACTGTTTTAAATCCTCCTCCTGCTAAGTTCTTAGCTGAAATATCAAATATTCGTGGTTTTGCAATTGCAAATAATGATCAATGTTGGATTATAGGACTGCAAGGACAAAAGAAATGCTGGATGAACTTCAAAATATTGTCCTAAATTCTATCCAGAAGGATTTGTTACAATTTTCTTATGATTTTGGGCTCACAAATTTTTTTTATTACAGTTTGTATTTCTGTAATTTCAAAAGTGGTTGAAATTAGTCTCTACCGTTGCTTCAATGAATTTAGCTCAATTCAACTTCTCTCATGTTAAACCTTCCCTCATCTCAAGACCTAATTTTTTTTAAGGATCAAAATCATAAAGTGTTATATTTACAATGACCAACAATATATTAAAGCCATGGATAAAACTATAGTCAACACTACCACACATTTTAAACTTGAGAATAGTCATGTAATAGAATAGGAAGATTAGAAACGATTGGAATGTAAATTTGCAAATTTATTTAAATGGTAGTTGGATTGAGCTCATGAGCAGTGGAGCACATTCACAAACTGCCAATTTGAATTTTGAAATAGAAACAACAAATTATTTTGAGGACCCCCACTTAGGAACAATACACTAATAGACCTTTCTCAAAACATATAAACCTAATGAAATATTGTGAGTAGCCTCGTAGGCACCCATCGACCAAAATGAGGCTTATGTTGAACAGGTGAAGGTGAAGGTGAAGGTGGAAGAGTTGGAGCCACTGCTTGAGGTTGTACTGTAATAACAAGCTTTTGCCCAGCATTGCAGTGGCCAACAACACCACATATGTACCATTTTCTGCCAGGTGTTGCCAATAAAATCGAGTCACTTCCCGTAGACAATGCTTCACTTGCTGGAGGAACCGTGCAGCTCTGAAATGCAGTTCCGTTCACTTTGAACACATTGTGTTTTCCAACAGGATACTTGAATACTACAAAACAAAAGCAATTGGGTTTTAGATATCAAGCATTTTACTCTTGTACTAATATACCATTTGAGTGTATAATTTTTTTTTTGATTTTATTAATGTTAAAGTAATTTTTAGTCTCTATACGTGACACTGATTTTTAATTTGATCCCTATACGTGACACTGATTTTCAATTTGGTCCTCATCGCTAATTGGTCCCTATATAAAAGGACCAAATTGCAACTTATTGTCACATGTAGGGACCAATTCAACAAAAAAAAATTGAAATCGGTCCCTACATGTGACAATTATTTTCAATTTGGTCCTTACATGTGATAATAATTTGCAATTTGGTCCCTCTTATATAGGGACCAATTAGCGGTGAGGACCAAACTGAAAACCAGTGTCACGTATAGGGACCAAATTGATAACTTTTTACGTATATGGACCAAATTGAAAATCAATGTCACATATAGGGACCAAAAAATTACTTTAACATTTTATTAATTTGTATGTCCTTGAATTATTTGCCAATTTGTATGGAACTTTTAGAACCTTTATGAAACTCTAACAAATAAGTATACGAAGGACCCAATTACAATTTTTTTTGTGTTTGGGACTCAATGACATACTTTTTAAAGTATATGAATCTATTTAAAAGTTCCAAATATTTCAACGACGTAAAAGATTAATTTAACCTATTTTTTTAAACTTTGTAATCGTATTCTGTGACATCAATTAGCAGAAGCAAACTATATATAACTTTGATGAGTTGAACTTACCAAGTTTGTCCCCAACCAGGAAGGTCTTGTCTGCAGCCCAAGCATTGTAATCAAACCCTATAGTCCATCCACGATCATCCCCAACTACAAATTCCTTGGCCATAGCAATGGATGGGAGGAAGATGGTGGCAATGATCACAAGCACTGTGAGAGGTGAAAAGGCCATATTAGACAAATTATTAATTTCTCTGTTTATGACTTTTAGTACGTGTTAGTGAAATCAGACTAGTTATGTGGCAATGTGTATATATGATGATGGACATATTTATAGAGCCTTAATTTGATGAAGAAAGCAATAGATGTCCTATTTTATTATAATTCCTATGTTAGATACTGCAGTCACGGACGCCTATGGAATGAACGGCATGCCGGATAAGAATAACTTTGATTAACATTTAGCAAAGTGTCATGCATACAAGACTATATATAGAAATATTAGAAATCAACATTTTGTGAGGTAGAGGGTTTGGACTTTGGACATGCATAAACGGGGTGGTCGTGTGATCCAATCAGGATTTTCATGTTGTATTGGGCTTATATTGTGACTTCGACCCATATTATTTAACAGTGTAATCATGGCCTGGCTCATAGAATGGGATAGGAATAAATAGAAGATTATTTTCAATCGGATTCATTTTTTTTTTCCCCACAATTTGATATCCTAAAAAGAATGGCCATACTGTGATAATTTTATTGATGCTAATTACTTTACCGATCGGGTTATTTTAAATTTCACAGAACTTTTCACTTATTGTATGTAATAATAGTATTTCTCTTTTGATTTGTGAAGAAAACTTTTTTTTTTTTTTTGCATACTAAATCATGACAAATAGGAGGAGCTCATCATCAAAGTAGGTTGCAAGTATAGGGAAGGACGGAGAAGTAAGGTGAAGAAGATGAAGAAATATGTGTGTGAGGAAAGAATTGATTTACATAACTTTTGAACGCTGATTATTTAACTTGAGTCATTAATTAAATCTTTTTTTTAGGCCAAAAGCTTGATGTATTTCATTAATAATCAAGGAAGCAATATAAGGAGGTGCAACATAATAATCAGATAGACTAGCTGTAAATAGTGTCGCCTTAGCTAAGCAGTGAGTTACACTATTTGCTAGTCTCCTAACAAAACTCACACTAGAGTTCGGAACAGAAGAAATAAAAGCAATACAAGATTTGATAATATGGCCAAATTCTGAAATGTCTTCCTTCATCCTTTGCATAGAGGCAGCAACAACTTGGCAATCCACTTCAAAAATCACAGGATGCATGTGTTGCACTAAAAAGTGTGATATGCAAGATGTGCAAGTGAACACAATCATGACAAGTAATAAAGTGTAAGTAGATATCGTTCCCAAGAAGACTTGAATGAGTTAAATATAAATTTCATAATAAACTTTACTATTTAGTTTAATAAAAAGAGTAGGTAACAATGTAATAAAAAGGGCATGTACTTGAATGCAAAACTTAATGGTTGCGAGGTAACAATAATTGCAATAAAACGAGTTGTTATTGAATGGGTAAATAGCTAGGGAAACTAATCCTTTGTAATGTCAACTACAGGGTAATTTATGCTTCAGAATACTACATCATTTAGTCCAGGAAAGAATGTTTGTTTTCTAACAATAAACTGAGATGCATTAAATGTTCCTTATTCCTAATCTTAAATTAAATTCACTCAGCTATGGGTTAAGCACGTCCAGCTAATTAAAGTCTTGAAGGTTATTTCTAGCTCATTCAATAGCAATTAATTTTTCAATTACTTGCTTTTAACTTTATCCTCTAAACAAATCCACTAACTAAACTCTTCCAAGTTTAGCAAGCTACTATCTTAGCTAAGTTGATCAATCTCAACCAAAATATAATTGAAGCGCAGAATAGAGGAAAATGTGCAAACATTCATTAACATAAATCACCCATAAATCTTCATTACAAGTTCATAGCTCCTAGCTAAAGTTGTTTAGCTCATAATGAGCTTAAAAACAAAAGAAGAAATAAAATAGGAAATGAAAGGCATGGTAACGTAAATTCAGAAATTACAGAGAAGAAAGAAGGAACAGTGACGGCTGCTGTACCATGTACCAATGTGTACCCTAAAAGGAGGCTGACCTTTGCTATTTGTACTAGCCTATGTCCCCAAAATAGAGTGTTCTACCATCTCTCTCTTGCCTCACTTTTTGGGCTTTACAAAATTCAAACATTAGAATATTCCTTAGCTCATTTCCCAAGTACACTCAGCATAGATCTTCCACTCTTCCTCGTGCTTGTCGGGCGCACAGCAGGCCTCTTGTCCTTTGTGGGAAGTGTGCTGAGCTGGCAAGTCTTTTGTCCTCTAGCGTCTTCTTCTTCTTCAGAAGCTGCAGCATTCTAGAGCAATTCCCTCCAGCTTTCTTCAGATTAACAATTCATTCCTACTCACACTTAAAAGCTCTTTTTAAATAGTATTTTCACTATCAAACCAATTCAATTTAGTATAACATCAATTAATTCCAATTGCTCAAATTCTTGCTAGAATCATGCATTATTGCTCATAATTTACCAACACAAGAACAACAATTTAGTTATAAAAGTATAAATAACTCTTATTTCTAAGATTTATCACACCCCCAAACTTGAATCATTGATTGTCCTCAAGTAATGGCATTTGGAAAACAGTTCAACACATGAATGAAATCAACCAGTTTATGCAAGTTCCATGGTAATCTTCAGAAAAGCTTTCAAAAGCATGCTCAACGCAAAACACCTTTTCTTAACCCCTTATCCAAATGTGTGTGTGACTTCCCTTTACCTTCAATCTAACTTAATCAGGAAGACTCTTATTGGTCCAACCTCTCAACAGGGCCTCGATCAAGATTCCCTCCTAGTCCTTGGGTTTAGAAGTGAAAACACACCAGGTTGTCTTCTTAAGGAAAGGGGATTCTTTGAGAAGATTTGTCACTATGTCATATCACTTCTTTCACTCTAAGTCATGATCACAATTTTGGGGTTCACTCAATCATCATTCAAATGCTACCCTATCATAAGCTTGACAAGTTTCTAAGATCCATAAACACACAATCAAAACTTCACATGGCAAGAGGGTTTAATTGGGTTGTAATGGGGATAAGGTTAAGGTGTGATATTTTTAAGGGCAGTAGCTAACCTTAGGTGGAGTTTGAGATTTTAATTCCCTTTAGATTTCCACTTTGGTTGTTCCCCAAAATTCCAATTTTTCACTTTCACCAAGCAGGGGAGGGGTTTTTATTCTGTTTACTTGGTTTTTTGTTTCCTCTTTTTTTTTTTTCATGGACTGAACACATTCTTTATAGTGTTCATTTTTATTTCTCATAACTTTCCCATGTTTCTCTTGGTACATGGTACCCCCCCAACCAAACTTATCTTGGTAGTTGTCCTCAACCTACCCTTCAAGTTCAAAAGTTAGCTCATATCCACTAAGTACAGTCCCAAACTCCACCTAAGAGGGTAAAACATTGTTTTCCGGGGTGCAGGGCTTGTAATTAGGTTTAACATAGAAAGAAGGGCCTAGGTTCAAAAGGGCTACAAACAATGGTAATTTGATTTGGGTTGGCCTTTTGGTTTCATAGTAGCAAATAAACAAAAATGCCTCAAGCTCTATAGTGTGCAACAATGATATGCGTAAATGACAGAGAAACAAGTCAAGTTCTGCAGAGTTAACAAATGAATGGAAAGTTTACATGAAAACCCTGTTGAATTTCAAAAGCTCTCAGGTTTTATGTTGCAGAGTGATGCAGCATATATCTTATGTTCACACACTCCCCCAAACTTAGGTTGAAACCTAGTGCATTGTTCAACCCCAAATCCTTGGATAGGGGTCATTGCAACCCAGTACCCTTGTTGATTGGTTTTTCCTTTATTTCAGTCATCCTGTTAGGCACAATTTTAGGTTAGGGTGTTTGTGTTAAGACAGGGTTTAATCAAAAGTGATAATCCATTGAGCAAGTAATTACTTAGACACAACATTTAGTCTTCATTAAATGCACATGGGAACCAAACTACCATTTCATTCATTCATTTAAACTTTCCTTTTTCAAAATGGCCCCCAATTGCATCATTAATCAATAATCAATTTGACACAGTGGGGGCAGGACACAACATCACTCACAACAAAATTAAAAACAAACAACCCTACTTCACTACAACCATTAACAAAACAAAAATTTAAACTGCTGAGAGAGATAGGGGGAATCCTGGTCATCTGATGCTGCAGCAAGCTGCAGCACCTTGGGGTGATACTTTTTCTTAAGGCTGAGCCAGACAAGAACTGCTCCTTCTTCCACCAGACTTGGCCAGCTGCTTCATTGTAGGCTTGCTTGTTGCTTCCACCTCCTTGGTAATGGCCACCTCAGGGCTTACATTTCCTGCCACTTCCACAACCTCCCCTCCACCAGTTTTTGCTTGAGCTTTAGCTGCTTTGAAAGCTTTGAGTGGTCCAGCTCTGCCCAGAATAGGCAGATTGTCTTTAGTGTCTTCAGAATCCACAGGGTCCTCACTTGTTGCAGAAGGAGTCTTCCGGACCTCTTCATTGAGTTCCTTTTTCTTTTGGTTCATAGGAGGAGCCCTGTGTTTAATTCTGCCTTTCTTTAGTGGATGGGGGCCTTCCAGGTCTTCTTCAGTCATATTTTCCTTTCCTCTCTTTGAGCCATTTGGTTGAGCCGAAGGAGGTGGCATTGGATTTCTGGGTGGTGGTGGTGGTGACCAATTAGAACTGACCTCATTGTTGTTGACAAAGTGCTCATTAAGACTTGGTTTGTTGGGGGGGGGGGGGGGTTAGCAGGCTCAGGGTGTTTCTCTGCATCAGGATGTTTCTATGGTTCAAGTTGTTTCATTGGTTCTGGGGTGACATGCTTGAAAGGATCAAGGATGCTCTCAGGGAACCGGGGCAAGGGCGAAGCTAGCTGAAACTTGTTCATCTCAAAAGTTCTTCTCTGCCATAAGTACCGCTCCTTGGAAAAATTCCAGAAAAGCCGCTGCTGCTTCATGTGATGTTGCAACATCTCAGAGCAGACATCCACTTTCTTCTCCAAACCTTCTGGGTGATCCTGCTGTCCAGAAGGAGGTTCTTGTGCAGCTACCTTCAAACTTGACCCCGCAAATCGCTTGATTGCCTGAAAATCCACAGCTCCCTTGTTGGCAATGACCTCTTCTCCTGGGCGTGCCTTCACTCCACTTCTCAGGCACAAGGAAGTGATCAATGAAGGGAAAAACAGAAGACCTTTCGGCTTTAATGCACAGGAAATGATTTCCTTCTCGATCAGCTTGCCCAAATTGACCTTCTTCCCCTTGAGGATGCAGTAGAGGTGAACTAGCCTCTCTTTGTTAATTGTTTCCAGGTGCGCAGTGGGGAGCATCTTGTGCTTGATGATGTGATACCAAACCTTTGCCAGGGGAGTGAGATCAGGCCTTGCAATCTTCCAGTTGTCATCCTGTTTAATCCATTCAGCGCCCTCTACGGTGACCACCTTCATCATGTCATTCGGAGTGGTTTCCTCTATTCCTGCCAGCTCAGTGTTGTACTCATCTTCGACTTCCTTAAACCCCCAGCGCCTGTTCAAAGTAGGAGCAGAGAATGAAACCTTCGAACCCCTCACCATGACATGTTTCTATTGCGGTGAGGTTGGCATAAAACTCCCGCACGAATGGAGCTATGGGGTCCCCGGGATGAGCATCAAACTTCTTCTAGTTGTGAGTGTCAATCACCTTAGCCACCTCCTCAGTGAGACCGTAGTGGTAATCATCGAGGAGGAAAAAACCCTTCTCCAAGTGAAACCTCCGCTTGACAATTTCCTTCTCATACTTCAGCCTTCCCTCCTCATCAGAGGTGGGGATAATAGCCTTGGTTCTTGCGACTTGGGTTTTGGTCTTTCCCATGGGGCCTTTGGCTTGTGAGGTTACAGGTGGGGTTGACAAGGAGTGAAAGGGACATGTGAGTGCAGACGGGTTTCGGGTGGTAGGGACGAGTGTGGGGAAGCGAAGGGTGGTCATTAATGAGAGGTCACCATTTCCCACGTTTCCTATAGCTCTTCCCCCCTCAAAACCGTTCAGCTTTTGAATTTTAAATTCAAATTAAATATGGTCCAATCTAGGGTCATATGATGTCCAAACCACCTCCACCCAAAGGCCTTGCTAAATGGGCTCATTTTGATCATACTGACCCACCTTGTCCAGCTCAACACTTGGGCCTGACTTGCTTAAGCCTGCACATAGCTGGTTAACAAAATTTGTTTATTTAAATAAAACTAATTAAACTGATTTAAACTAACTAACTGAAATTAACTGACAAGATAAGGAATAGAAAGCTGGGCTGCCTCCCAGTAGCGCTTGGTTTAACGTCCTCAGCCTGACTCCACACATATGTATTAAGGATCTGACAGATGGATGGTGGCCTTCATTCTTTCACAAGGCTCACCCCAATATTGTTTTACCCTTTGTCCATTGACTTTAAACTCCCTGCCAGAGCTTTCATCAAGCAAGTCTACAGCTCTATGAGGGTAGGTCTTGACCAACTTGAATGACCCATACCACCTTGATTTCAATTTTACAGGAAATAACTTCAGTCTAGAGTTGAACAAGAGCACTTTCATGCCCTCCACAAGTTCCTTGGGTTAGATCTTCTGATCATGCCAAGCCTTGGTCCTGCTATTGTATGCTTCAGCATTTTCATAAGCAAAAAGCCTGAATTCTTCCAGTTCATTCAACTGCATAAGTCTTGCTGCCCCGACTGCTTTAGCATCAAAATTCAACTTCTTAATAGCCCAGAATGCCTTATGCTTAAGCTCAATTGGTAAATGACAAGACTTGCCATAAACCAATCTAAAAGGAGACATGTTAATTGGAGTCTTAAAGGCAGTTTTGTAAGCCCGGAGAGCATCATCCAAGTGTAAGGACCAATCCTTCCTTGAAGGATTTACAATTTTTTCAAGGATCCTTTTGATTTCTCTGTTTGAAACTTCAGCTTGGCCACTGGTCTGAGGATGATATGCAGTAGCTACCTTGTGTTTCATCCCATATTTTGCCAACATATTAGCAAACAACTTATTACAAAAGTGTGAGCCTTCATCACTGATTATGGATCTTGGAGTGCCAAATCGGGTAAAAATGTTCTTCTGTAGGAACTTGGTAACCACCTTAGCATCATTAGATGGTAATGCTACTGCTTCCACCCATTTAGAGACATAGTCCACTGCAACTAGAATGTAAGCATTCCCATATGAGACAAGAAAGGGGCCCATGAAGTCTATGCCCCAAACATCAAATAGCTCAATCTCCAAGATAGTGTTAAGTGGCATTTCCTGTTTGTTGGAAATATTTCCAAATCTTTGGCATCTATCACACTTCTTGGTAAACTCTTGAGCATCTCTGAATAAAGTGGGCCAGAAGTACCCAGTCTACAGTACATTGGCAGCATTTCTTTTCCCTCCAAAATTACCTCCATAAAGGGCAGCATGGCAATCATTCAAGATGTCTTGGAATTCCTCTTCTTCAACACACCTCCTCATGATTTGATCTTGGCATTTCTTGTATAAATAAGGTTCATCCCAGAAGAAATGTTTTTCCTGATGCATGAATCTCATTTTCTGCTGAGAATTCATTTGTACTGGGATTACTCCACTTTCCGGGGAAATTAACCATGTCAGTGTACCAGGGTGCTGCAGCATTTTCCACCATCAGTAAATGTTCATCAGGGAAAGACTCCTTGATATCTTTGTGAGGTCCGGACCCTTCTTCAACAATTCTGGACAAGTGATCAGCTACTTGGTTCTCAATGCCCTTTTTATCCTTGATCTCCAAATAAAATTCTTGAAGCAAGAGTATCCATCTGATAAGCCTTGGTTTTGCATCCTTTTTGTCAATGTGATACTTGATTGCTTCATGATCAGTGTAGACCACAACCTTGGCTCCCGCTAGATAAGGTCTGAATTTATCAAAGGCAAACACCACTGCCAATAGCTCCTTCTCAGTGATGGTGTAATTGATCTGAGCATCAATGAGGGTCTTACTAGCATAATAGATAGTATGAAAAACCTTATTATGTCCTTGACCCAGAACAGCCCCCACTGAAAAGTCACTGGCATCACACATGAGTTCAGATGGTTTCTCCCAGTCTAGTGCTACAATTATTGGTGCTGTAATCAAGGCTTTCTTCAAGGTTTCAAAAGCTACCAAACACTCAGTTGTGAATTCAAATGCACTATCATGCTCTAGCAACTTGTACAGGGGCTTGGATATTTTAGAGAAATATTTGATGAATCTCCTATAGAATCCAACGTGCCCTAGAAAATTTCTGATGCCTTTTACAGTGGTAGGGGAAGTTTTTCAGTCACCTCAATTTTTGCCTTATCCATATTCAATCCCCTCTTTGACACCTTGTGGCCTAATACAATGCCTTCTTTAACCATGAAGTGACACTTTTCCTAATTCAAAACTAAATTGGTTTCTTCACATCTATCAAGCACTTGTTCCAGGTTGTATAGACATCCCATGAATGAGTCTCCAAAGACTGAAAAATCATCCATGAAGATCTCCGTAGTCTTCTCAATGAAATCTGAGAAAATAACCATCATACACATCTGGAAAGTTGCTGGAGCATTGCAGAGCCCAAAGGGCATTCTTCTGAAAGCGAATGTACCATAAGGACAAGTGAAGGTTGTCTTCTGCTGATCTTCTGGTGCCACTGCTATCTGATTGTATCCTGAGTATCCATCCAGAAAACAATAGAACTCTCTCCCAGATAATCTGTCTAACATCTTATCAATGAATGGCAATGGAAAATGATCCTTCCTTGTAGCCTTGTTCAGCTTTCTGTAATCCATGCATATCCTCCATCCTGAGACTGTTCTTATGGGAATAAGTTCATTCTTTTCATTCTTCACCATAGTGACTCCTACTTTCTTGGGGACACACTGTACGGGACTCACCCATACACTGTCAGAAATAGGGTAAATGATTCCTGTATCAATCCATTTGATAATTTCTTTCTTCACTACTTCCTTCGTGATTGGATTCAATCTTCTATGACCTTCAACATTGTTCTTGGCAGTTTCCTCCAACAAGATTCTGTGCATACATAGAGTAGGACTAATTCCTCTGATATCTGTCATTTGCCACCCAATAGCCTTCTTATGCTTCTTTAGAGTAGCTAGAAGATTATTTTCTCAGTCACTGGTCAGAAATGAAGATATGATAATGGGGAGGGTTTCCTCATCCCCAAGATATGCATATTTCAAATGTGCAGGCAATTGCTTCAATTCTAGAATAGGAGGTTTAATAATGGAGGCGACATTCTCCTTGAAGGTATCATCAGTCACTTCATGAGATTCATACTTCCTTATCCAAGTACTGTGAATTATTCTTTCTTCAGCCAACACCTTCGGTTCTGCCTTAGAGGCTTCAGCTTCACACTCGAACTCAAAATATGTATCACAACTTTGCCCTGCTACTAGGAATTGCTCTTGCACCAAAGATTCCATGCTACTAATAAAAGAGCAGTTTTCTATTTCTTCATCAGGGTACTGCAGAGCATTGAATACATTAAAAGTCACCTGTTGGTCATTAACTCTCATGGTAAGCTCTCCCTTCTGAACATCAATTAAAGTTCTGCCTGTTGCTAGAAAGGGTCTTCGAAGGATAATGGGGACTTCCTTATCAGCATCAAAATCAAGAATGATAAAGTCCACTGGGAAGACAAACTTGTCCACTCTGATCAGCACATCATTAATTATTCCTTCAGGATGAGCAATGGATCTGTCAGCTAACTGCAACGTTACTGTAGTAGGTCTTGTTTCTCCAATGCCAAGTTGTCTGAATATGGACATTGGCATCAAATTGATACTAGCTCCAAGATCACATAAAGCCTTGCCACAGTAGGTATTTCCAATTGAACAAGGAATTGTAAAACTGCCAGGATCCTTCATTTTTGGAGGGACTTTGTTTTGCAGCATTAAGCTGCATTCCTTTGTCATAGCAACTATTTCAAATTCTCCCAACCTCTTCTTCTTTGTGAGAATGTCCTTCATGAACTTGGTGTAGTTTGGCATTTGTTGCAGGGCTTCCACCAGGGGTATGTTGATGTGCAATTGCTTTAGAATTTCCAGAAATTTGTTGAATTGCTTCTCTTGAGCTGCTTTCTTCAACCTTGTGGAAAAGGAGGAGGAGGCCTCTCTGAAATCAACTTAGGCTCTGTCCACTTGGGAGTAACTTGAATCGTGTCTTCAGGCAGTGGAACCGAGTCAAGCTTAGTATTTTCTATTTTAGCTATTTCAGTTACCTTTATTCCTTGCTGCTTAGATGCTACAGCATTTGGTAGCTCTTTCCCACTTCTCGAATTTATGGCCTTGACCTACTTTTTCCCTTTATAATTTGAGGTAGATGGAGATTATGTGGATGCAGGTAAGGTACCAGCAGGTCTGTTAGTTAGTGCAGTTGCCAACTGACCTACTGTATTCTCCAAGTTTCTTACAGCAACTCCTTGATTCTGGATTTGAGCCTTAGTTTCAGTCATGAAAGCTTTCATCCTAGCTTCAAAAGAGGATTCTTTTGCAGGGGCTTGATTTTGATGCTGCTGACTATTCTGCCCATGTTGTTGGTATTGTTGTGAGGTATTTCCATCTGGAGGATTCAATGCATTACTGTAATTCCCGTAGTTGAAATTTGGGTGTTGCTTCCAACCAAGATTATAGGTCTTGGAATATGCATTGTTCCTTCTATTCCCCACATAGTTCACTGATACTAGATTGTTGGGACACTCTCCAAACAGATGCCCCCTCCACAGAAAAGACAGGTTGCATAACTCACTTGAGCCACCACAGGTTCAACCATTACAGATTCCTTAATTGTGTTGGCAGCAGTCAAATTCTTCAGCATATTAGTGATGGCAGCAAGCTGAGCAGATAAAACATTTGTTTCCTTCACCTCAAGCACTCCAGCAGGATTTTAACAGAGTTGGCCCTCACAGTTGGCCATTAATAGCTATTAGCAGCTATGCTCTCAATCAGCTCATAAGCTTCATTGTAAGACTTTGTCAAAAACGTACCTCCAGATGGAGCATCTAGCATCAACCTTGAGGGAGGCAGTAATCCATTATAGAAGGTCTCCATTTGGATGCAAACAGGAATGCCATGATGGGGACACTTCCTCAACAGCTCCTTGAACCTATCCTAAGATTCATACATTGATTCATCATCATTCTGCCTAAAGGAAGTTATATCACTCCTCATTCTTGCATTTTTGGTGGGAGGAAAGTACTTAGCCAAGAACTTTTCAGCTAGGCCATTCCAAGAAGTAATGGAGTTGGATTCTAAAGAGTTCAACAAAGTCTTGGCTCTGTCCCTCAAAGAATAAGGAAAGAGCCATAATTTGAAAGCATCATCACTTACTCCAGGGATCTTGAAATTGCTGGCCACTTCCAGAAATTGCCTTGGATGCAATTGTAGATCTTCAGTAGGAGCACCACTAACCTGCCCAACAGTTCGAAGCATTTGGAACATCATCGGCTTGAATTCAAACAGCTGGGTAGTTATTTCTGATCTCACTATCCCAGTGTTCATGGTTTGGGGATCAAAGACAGCATAGTCCCTAATGGACCTCTCCCTATCATTTGTCATTTCAATCATACCAGGCTGCTCCTCATCATCCAAGAACATGTCAGCCATGAAGCCAAGATCCAATTGTTGAACTTGAGCTCGTAGTGCTTTGGTTATCTTCCTTAGCCTTTTAGCAGTTTTTTCTATCTCCAAATCAAGTTGGAATTCAGGTGTACCCTTGCTGCGCATACAGAATTTAATACCTATTGCTGAGCACAGTACACGAGATTGTTAGAGCTACTAAACAGAAAATTTAAACTGAAAAATTAGTATTTAACGCCATTCCTAATCCCCAGCAACGGCGCCAAAAACTTGTTGCACTAAAAAGTGTGATATGCAAGGTGTGCAAGTGAATACAACCGTGACAAGTAATAAAGTGTAAGTAGAGATCGTTCCCACGAGGTTTTGAATGAGTTAATGGTTGCCAGGTAACAATAATTGCAATAAAATGATTTGTTACTGAATGAGTAAATAGCTAGGGAAACTAATCCTTTGTAATGTCAACTGCAGGGTAATTTATGCTTCAGAATACTACAGTATTTAGTCCATGAAAGAATGTTTGTTTTCTAACAATAAACCGAGATGTATTAAATGTTCCTTATTCCTAAGCTCAAATTAAATTCACTTATCTATGGGTTAAGCACGTCCAGCTACTTAAAGTCTTGAAGGTTATTCCTAGCTCATTCAGTAGCAATTAATTTTCCAATTACTTGCTTTTAACTTTATCCTCTAAACAAATCCACTAACTAAACTCTTCCAAGTTTAGCAAGCTACTATCTTAGCTAAGATGATCAATCTCAACCAAAATATAATTGAAGTGCAGAATAGAGGAAAATGTGCAAACATTCATTAACATAAATCACCCATAAATCTTCATTACAAGTTCATAGCTCCTAGCTAAAGTTGTTTAGCTCATAATGAGCTTAATAACAAAAGAAGAAATAAAATAGGAAATGAAAGGCATGGTAACGTAAATTCAGAAATTATAGAGAAGAAAGAAGGAACAGTGACGGCTGTTGTACCATGTACCAATGTGTACCCTAAAAGGAGGCTGACCTTTGCTATTTGTACTAGCCTATGTCCCCAAAATAGGGTTTTCTAACATCTCTCTCTTGCCTCACTTTTTGGGCTTTACAAAATTCAAACATTAGATTTTTCCTTAGCTCATTTCCCAAGTACACTCGGCATAGATCTTCCACTCTTCCTCGTGCTTGTCGGGCGCGCAGCAGGCCTCTTGTCCTTTGTGGGAAGTGTGCTGAGCTGGCAAGTCTTTTGTCCTCCAGTGTCTTCTTCTTCTTCAGAAGCTGCAACGTTCCAGAGCAATTCCCTCCAGCTTTCTTCAGCTTAACAATTCATTCGTGCTCTTACTTAAAAGCTCTTTTTAAATAGAATTTTCAGTATCAAACCAATTCAATTCAGTAAAACATCAATTAATTCCAATTGCTCAAATTCTTGTTAGAATCATGCATTATTACTCCTAACTTACCAACACAAGAACAACAATTTAGTTATAAAAGTAGAAATAACTCTTATTTCTAAGAGTTGTCAGCATGCCCATATTTTGAACCCATTGGATGACTTTTAGGAGCCCTGTGGCCTCTCCCTCAAGACTTGGGAGACAAGAAGGAACCCAATCAGTTCTAGCAACAACAAAAAGACCATGCTCATTCTTTACACACATGCCAAAGGAAGTTCTTCAAGATTCTTTGAAGAAGGAGGCATCCACATTACATTTATAAAAACCTTGGGGCGGTTCTTGCCAAGAAGTCTGGTGCTCTGTTGCTAAATTACCTTGATGCAGCGACTCAAGGGATTTAGCTTGCGCCCAGTCAGCAATGAAAGACGTTGCTCGATGGATATGGGTGTCACTGCTAACCTGTTTTCCTTCCTGTAATTGCTCATTCCTACCACGCCAAAGGGACCACAAAATCATGGCAAAAGAAGAGTGCTTATGAGGGTCATGGCTGGACGAGACTCTAAAAAATAAATCCTTGAAGGAGTCTGCATGGTTTGCATGATGAGAGATTAACGTCCAAAGGTTGGTCTTGGTCCAGCACTCCATGCTAACAGGGCAATCCACCATAAGATGAAATAACGTTTCTGGCTCATGTTCACAAACTGCACAATTGTCTGGATATTGAACCCCCTTATACTGGAGATTCTTTCGGGTAGGGGTGCAATTTCTACAAGCCTTCCACAGGAAAAATTTAACTCTAGGGGGGATATGTAATTTCCAAATATCCAACCAGCTTCAATCCTCGTACAAATGGGTTGAATAAACATATCATTCATAGCCAAGTGGTAAGATGTTTTAACTGAGTAAACACCATTGTTGCTAGAAGCCCATATATCTCATCCATTGACACCGAAAAACTAAGAGGAGTATTGATGATTAGACTTGCCACAATGGGAGTAAAAAATTGTCTAACTAGCGAGATATTCCATATGCGAGCATGATAACTCTTAGAAATAAGGGTTATTTCTACTTTTATAACTAAATTGTTGTTCTTGTGTTGGTAAATTAGGAGCAATAATGTGTGATTCTAACAAGAATTTGAGCAATTGAAATTAAGTGATGTTATACTGATTTGAATTGGTTTGATATTGAAAATGCTATTTAAAAAGAGCTTTTAAGTGTGAGCGGGAATGAATTGTTAAGCAAAAGAAAGCTAGAGGGAATTTCTCTGGAATGCTGCAGCTTCTGAAGAAGAAGACACGAGAGGACAAAAGACTTGCCAGCTCAGCACACTTCCCACAAAGGACAAGAGGCCTGTTGTGCGCCCCACAAGCACGAGGAAGAGTGGAAGTCCTCTGCTGAGTGTACTTGGGAAATGGGCCAAGGAATATTTTTAATGTTTGAATTTTGTAAAGCCCAAAAAATGAGGCAAGAGAGAGAGGCTAGAAAACCCTATTTTGGGGACATAGGCTAGTACAAATAGCAAGAGTCAGCTTCCATTTAGGGTACACATTGGTACATGGTACAATAGCCGTCACTGTTCCTTCTCTCCTTTCTCTAATTTCTGAATTTACGTTACCATGCCTTTCATTTCCCATTTTATTTCTTATTTTGTTTTTAAGCTCATTATGAGATAAACATCTTTAGCTAGGGGCTATGAACTTATAATGAAGATTTATGGGTGATTTATGTTAATGAATGTTTGCACATTTTCCTCTATTCTGCGCTTCTATTATATTTTGGTTGAGATTGACCAACTTAGCTAAGATAATAGCTTGCTAAACTTGGAAGAGTTTAGTTAGTGGATTTGTTTAGAGGATAAAGTTAAAATCAAATAATTGGAAAATTAATTGCTATTGAATGAGCTAGGATTAGCCTTCAAGACTTTAAGTAGCTGGACGTGTTTAACCCATAGTTGAGTGAATTTAATTTGAGCTTAGGAATAACGAACATTTAATGCATCTTAGTTTATTGTTGGAAAACAAACATTCTTTCCTGGACTAAATGCTGTAGCATTTTGAAGCATAAATTACCCTACAGTTGACATGACAAGAGATTAGTTTCCCTAGCTATTTACCCATTCAGTAACAACTCGTTTTACTGCAATTACTGTCACCTCCACTAGTGTAAAATATGCATTTAACATCGGATATTCTACATTGGTTTCCCAAAAACCGATGTGTAAAATGAGGCGGTGACATTTTTGAAATTAAAAGCAAAGGATTCCACATCGGTTTAAAAATTAACCGATGTGTAAATATTTTCCACATCGGTTATATTTTAACCGATGTTTAAAATTAAAACGAAAAAATATTAAATTGTAAATTTTTATCTTTTGACATCGGTGCTTTTTGAACCGATGTGTAATATATAGATTAACCACATCGGTTTTGCGATAACCGATGTATAAAATTAAAAAAAATAGATTTTAAAATTTTATCTTTCCACATCGGTTCCTGTTGAACCGATGTGTAATAGAAATTAACCACATCGGTTTTCAGATAACCGATGTTAAAAATTAAAACAAAAAATCAAATTTTAAAATTTTTTGGAGTTGCTACATCGGTTTCTTTAGATCCGATGTGTAATATACAATAACCACATTGGTTAAAGGAAAACCGATGTGTAATGGAGTCCCTATTTTGACCTATTTTCATTCCCTACATCGATCGCACCCTTTATTTTGTTCTATTTCATTCTCTTTGATGCCATTCCTTCCTATGCTAAACCCTCCGCCACCCCAAGCTTGTTCGGCTGCCTGTCTCCACCGTTTGTGTGCGCCATCTCCTCCCCATCGTTCGCGTATCGTTTGCATCCTTCTCCTTCGTTTCCGTCCTTCTCCACGCCCAAGCTTGTTCCTTTCTGCCCTTCTAGCACGATTAGCCCCTAAACCGTTGCCCACTCTCATTTTCTATACATGCATGATTCAACATTTGATTGCCATATATTCTATAAGAAGGTCATTTTTGTTTGTTTATGGTAAAATGAGAATAAAGGGGGTGTTTTTCGTCTTGTGGTGTTGGGGGCGTGGGAGACCATTATGGCAAGGTAGCAGTCATGATGACATGGATAAGGTGAAGTGAATCTCATATATGGCATAAAAGGCTATAGTTGATGTCACTGTTTGCAATCATAGTTCAGATAAGCTTGAGTTTGTTTTGTACCCAGCTGAATGTGAGGATTTGGGTGAGATAGGTTCCACCATTATTTTTGTTTCTAAAGAAAAGTTCAAAATGCTTATGCTATAGTGTCTTCCATTGAGTAGTGTTGTAACAGAGAAAAGTTTTGATAATGGCAAGGCTTCGTTTACCTAGCTTTCAAATTAAACAGATAACTCTGGTGGGTGGGGAGGTGCCTCTTTTTGTTTGTTATCCAAAATAGGCCAATTATTACAGCAAAGAAACTACATAGTCTAAGAAAAGGACTAATGATCTAGATATTCGTGGGTGAAAGTTAAATAATTATCCACTTAAAATTTTAACAATTGAATGTTCATACTGATCGGTCGTTATTTGATTTTTATGTATAACTCAGTTCTTATCTCTTTTTTTTCTTCTTGTAAACTATAACTGCTACTGGTGTATAACTAAGAATGTGAATGCCATAGAGTCTTGAATGATTAAATAGGGTAAGGAAAAAGTTTTTCTGCTTGAGTGTAAAATGAGGACTAATTATTTAGTTTATCAATGGTGAATATATTTCCTTGTTCACTAGAAATAAAACTACTACTCAAGCATTGCCATGGTCATGGCAGGCTTGATTAACAAAAACATGAATTAAAACCTAAGAGAAGAGAATAATAATAATAATAATAATAATAAGAAGAAGAAGAAGAAGAAGAAGAAGAAGAAGAAGAAGAAGAAGAAGAAGAAGAAGAAGAAGAAGAAGAAGAGAGAAAATCCTAATTTTACCTAAGGGAGCAACCCAAAAAGTCTCTCAAAGTCTCCCTATTTTCGAGCTTAAGTGCTCTATTTATAGATTAGGGTAACTTGAATCCCAAGCAATCACAAATTCAGATCAAATCAGCTTCTAAAGATCCATATATTGCGCGTCATGGCCGTGACTGATTCTGTCTTGGAGGTTGCTTCACTGGTTGGTCTGTCACGGCCGTGACCACCATCACGGCTAGGCCGTGATTAGTTCTACCTGTGAGGGTTTGGTTCAGTTGGCATGTCACGGCCGTGATGGACATCACGGGCTGGCCGTGACCAGTTCTGACTTTTCCATTATTTCTTTTCAGCTCTACTCGATCATGGCCGTGATGGCTGTCACGGCTAGGCCGTGATCAGCTCTGTTTGGCTCATTTTCTTCACTTTTCAAGCCCCATCTTCATGCAAGCTTCATCATGATTAATCTTGAGCATTTTAATCCTTAATTCCTGCACAACAACACCACAAAACCGCCTTACCCGTTCCAGGGTAAAAACTAACCAAAATCAAATTAGAAATGCCTAAACTATATGAAAATGCATGCAAAATGTCAATGAAATATGAGGTGAAATCACACTCATCAGTGCTTTATCTCTGTCATCATGGTTCTTCTGTATTTATGCTTCTATACTGATCAAGCTACATAATTGTTATTGAAACTATTTCTTATAGGTACACTTGCTGTTATTGAAACTATATATTATGGTACAAGTTCCGAGCAGAATATTAAGCAGAATATTCATTATTCATTACGGTTTCCGGCTGAGTGTTCTTCCCACACCCGGTAAGCTTTCTCCTCTCCATTTTTCTCGTTTGGTTTTTGTTTGCATTGTACTTGGGGATTGGAGTGTTTTATTATTTTTCTTAATGTTAATTAATTAGTAAAGCCTTAGTTTCCCGTTTGAGATGCAATACTAATGAGCACACGTGTACGTGCTTAATGTACCGCTCATTGTGTTGGATCTTGAATTGTCCAAAGTTGGACAGTTTGGGAAAAAAACTTTTTCTTCATTTAGTTAAAATAGTTATTCATTGATTCTAATGTTATATACTTGATGAAAGTTCGGATTGATACATTTCCTTTCGTTCTCCGGGTGCATACTTTATCGTGGTGGATGTCTTCGCGTTCAAGCCATGTACGTCGGAGACCGAAGGGAAATGTTGCCGAAATTTCGTCGAGTATGAGCATTAGAGTTAAGGATTAACTGTTAACCGAATGTTGAAAAAGTTTCTTCTCGAATGGGATAGGGCCATACCCTGTCATAAGAAGTGGTTGATGAATATGTTGGACTATGTACGAAGTTATTGGTTTAGTCATGGATCGTGGTTGGATGAATGCTAGACGGACAAGTGATGAGTATGAGAATGGAGTGGAAGATTTTCTAAAGTTTACAAAAACAAATGCTACTGATAGTGGTAACGGAAGGTTTTATTGTCCTTATGTTAACTGTTTGAATGAGAGACGACTAGAAGCTGAGGAGATACATGATCATCATATTTGTGAGGGGATTTGCAAGAGTTATAGAATATGGATATGTCTTGGTGAATCGTTAGACAGGCCGAGGGTGTCGGATAGAGAGGAAGTTGATGACGTGGAAATGGATGATGGACTAGAGGACATGATCCGTGATGTTGGGCAAGAGTCTTTTCGACGCGTACATGTGTATGATACTTTGTGCAGTGATGCGAAAGTGGCTTTGTATCTGGGGTGCACTAATTTCACACGGTTTTCAGTGGTGTTAAGATTGTTCAATGTGAAGGCGAGAAATGGGTGGAGCGATAAAAGCTTTACCGAATTACTTGAGTTGTTGAAAGACATGCTTCCAGAAGGCAACACATTGCCATCTCGAAACTATGAGGCGAAGAAGATATTGTGTCCGATGGGTATGGAGTATAAGAAAATACACGCTTGCCCCAATGATTGCATATTGTATAGGAAAGAGTTTGAAGAGATGCACGAGTGCCCCAAGTGTGGGGTATCACGCTACAAAGTGAAGGATGGTGATTCTAGTTGTGATATGGTCACCAAAGGTCCTCATGCGAAGGTGTGATGGTATCTTCCCGTGATTCCGCAGTTCAAGCGATTGTTTGCTAATGTAAATGACGCAAAGAACATTAGATGGCATACAGATGAGAGGAAGTGTGATGGATAGCTTCACCATCCGGCCTATTCTTTGCAATGGAAGAGAATTGATAGTTTGTTTCCGGATTTCGAAAATGAGCCCAGAAACCTCAGGCTTGGACTTGCTACCGATGGAATGAATCCATATGGAAACTTAAGTAGTATTCATAGTTCATGGCCTGTTCTCCTGGTAATTTACAACCCGTCTCCTTGGTTGTGCATGAAGCGCAAATACATTATGTTAAGTATGATGATTTTGGGTCCTAAACAGCCAGGAAATGATATTGATGTTTATCTGAGTCCCTTGATTGAAGACTTGAGAATGTTGTGGGATGAAGCCATTGATGTGATCGACGGGTATTGCCGTGAGACATTCAGATTGCGTGCCATGTTATTTTACACCATCAATGACTTTCCAGCACAAGGGAACCTGTGTGGGTATAGTGTTAAGGGGAATAAAGCATGTCCAATATGTGAAGAAGGCACATGTTACCATCAACTGCAATATGGAAGGAAGACAGTTTACCTTGGGCATCGGAGATTTCTCCGACGTAATCATCCTTATCGTAGAATGAGAAAAGCTTTCAATGGACTTTCGGAGAATGAAATTGCTCCGGTGGCCTTGACTGGAGAGCAAGTTTATGAAAGAGTGAACAACACTAATGTTATCTATGGGAAGACCCGAAAGAAGGCTACCGAGAAGAAAATATGGAAGATGAGGTCGATCTTCTTTGATCTTCCATACTGGTGCAAGCTTGATGTAAGACATTGTATTGATGTGATGCATGTGGAGAAAAATGTGTGTGACAGTTTAATCGGAACGCTTCTCAACATTCAAGGCAAGACAAAGGATGGTGTGAATGCTTGTCTGGATCTAGTTGCGATGGGTATACGAGAGAAGTTAGCTCCACATAAAGTGGGGGCTAAGAAGACTTATTTGCCCCCAGCATGTCATACTTTATCAAAAAAAGAGAAAAGAAGTTTCTGTGAATGTCTACGGGGAGTCAAAGTGCCACAGGGTTACTCTTCAAATATCAAAAGACTTGTCTCAATGAAAGATCTCAAATTAGTTGGCTTAAAGTCTCATGATTGTCATGTCTTGATACAACAACTACTACCGGTGGCCATTCGTGACATCTTGCCTAAAAAAGTCAGACATGCCATTACTAGGTTATGCTTATTCTTCAATGCTATATGTAGCAAGGTCATTGACACTAAAACGTTGGATGACTTGGAAAATGAGGCAACCATTATCTTGTGCCAATTGGAGATGTATTTTCCACCTTCATTTTTTGACATCATGGTTCATTTGATTGTTCATCTAGTGAGGGAGATTAGATTGTGCGGCCCCGTTTATTTAAGGTGGATGTACCCGGTTGAGCGATACATGAAGATCTTGAAAGGATATATGAAGAATCCACATCGTCCCGAAGCATCTATTGTTGAAAGGTATGTTGCAGAAGAAGCTATTGAGTTTTGTACAGACTACATGTCAGAAGCGGAACCTGTAGGGCTTTCAAAGTCTCGTCACGAAAGAAGATATGATGGTAAGGGTACACGAGGTATCACTGTTAAGAGCATGGATCGGGAGGAAGTGCTTCAAGCACATTTGTATATATTGAATAACACTGATAATGTTGAACCATACTTATGTGAGCACAAAAGCATCATCAATGAAACTTACCCTAGAATGAATGAAAAATGGTGTTTGAACAAGCATAACAAGACTTTCTTGAACTGGTTTAAAGAAAAAATTGCAAAGGGTGGTATTACTTCTGATACATTAAAATGGCTAGCACAGGGGCCTAACTTTGATGTCATATGCTGGAGTGGGTACGATATCAATAAGTTTTCCTTCTATACAAAGTCCCAGGATGACAAAAGTACTATGCAAAACAGTGGGGTTATGGTCGTCATTGAGTCCATGCATTTCTCTAGTTCGAAAGATAAAAACCCTGTTATGGCATCCGTTTCATACTTTGGAATCATTGAAGAGATATGGGAGATTGATTACACGAAGTTTAGAGTACCTGTTTTTAAATGTCAGTGGGTCGACAGTAACAATGGTGTGCAAACCGATGAGTTAGGATTCAAATTGGTGGACCTTAATAAGGTAGGTAACAAAGAAGAGCATTTCATCATGGCATCCCAAGCAAAACAAGTGTTTTATATCCGTGATCCTTCTAACAAAAGGTGGTCAGTGGTTCTCCAGGGAAAAAACATGTATAATGGTAGTGAGGGAAAACAAGATTCAACTCTTGATATTTCTAATAATCCTTCTTTCTCAACACGGGTGCCTAATTTCAATGAGGAAAATGAAGTGGATGATGTACATGCTACTCATAATGATTACCAAGAAGGGTTATGGGAGAACTTTACTAATTGACCATAATGTAAGTTTAGTTTGAGTTATGTTTAAAGTCATATTATATGTTTAATTACGTTGATATTTATAAGTTATGTTTACATACGTTGATCGATATTTATAAGTTATGTTTGATATTTATCCTGACATACTAACAAGTTTTTTTTTTGTTTAAATAGGTATACACGGTTGATCGTGAGGATATCCCTCATTCATGCAGCGGGTCAGAGACACCGTCTACGGGTAGAAAGGGTAGACGTGCCACACGAATGAGGAATTTGACTGCCAACCGTGGTTCAAATCAAAGGATAAGAATAGACTTTGATAATAACCTCAATCCTATTGGGCCAATGACAGAGCAGTTTAACAGTTTTGTGGCGACCCTTGCTAGAAGCAGGCCTAGTATACTTATTGATAATTGGAAAGATGTAGCGGCGGACGTGAAGGATCAGATATGGGAGAGTATTCTGGTATCTATACTTTTACGTCCTGTATTTGTCTATATCTACTTTATTTTAATCTTATTAATATCATACAGTAATTCGTTGATTCTTTTGGTGTTAATGTAGCTCACCTTTGACATACCGGATACGACGAATATGAAGAAGCGTTTGATAAAGTATGCTGGTGAGCGTTGGAAGGCTTTTAAGGTCGATCTGGGCAGATACTATGTATTCAATCCAACATGTGAAAAGAACCTACTTGAGGTGTACCCGTTTCTCGACCAGGCGACGTGGGATCGCTTTGTTCATAGCCGACATGATCCCAGATTTCAGGTTAACTTATTTGATTTGTCTCTAAATTTATGTAATTTCATTAATTTTATTTACTTATGTAATTTAATTGTCTTCTATTTATAACAGGAGAAGAGGAAAAAGGGGCAGGAAATTCAAAGCAAGAATGTCTACCCCTATGTCATGTCTCATGGGGGATATAAAAAATTTGGTCAAATAATGGTGGAAGAGGAAAATAAAGCACGTCAGGAAGCAGCATCTCAGGCGGATCCTAACGCTGAAAATCGTCCAGAAGTTGTTGATCCACCTCCACCCCCATGCCATCATAAATGGAAGAGGGCACGACAAAGAAAAACGGGACAATATACATCTGAGGAGGCCCGTCAAGTAGCTGATAAGATTGTAAGTATAGTTTGAATTGTAATTGTCATTTTAAGATTGTTACCGAATTGTAATGTGACCTGATATTTTATATGTTATAGGATGCCTTGGACGAGCAGGTAACCCAAGGAACCTTTGTTCCTAGAGGACGCGATGATATCTTAGCTGCTGCCATCGGTAAACCAGACCACCCGGGCCGTGTCATTGGTGTTGGATGGGGCGTCGACATTCGCCAATACTATGGTTCATCTTCACACCAATGCCACAGGGATGTTGATGCAGATAGAGCACAGCTAAAACAGGAGATTGCAGCTGAGCTTAGACAGGAGATGGACGAGCAGTTTGCCCACCAGATGGCAATATTGACTTCTATGTCCCAGCAGATGACAGCCGGTGTCCAACCCTCTGTCCAACCCTCTGTCCATGTGAGCACTAAGGGCTCATGTGATCCTCCTCATCAGCCTGAAAATGATGATGATGGTGATGATGATGATGATGATGATGATGATGATGATGATGACGACCCTGATAGGTGTGAGCTGTATGTTGATGATCATCATGATCGCCGCTTAGTGGCCTTGGGGAGGGCACATAATAACTTAGGTAATACCATACACCATCGTTTATTACCGGATGATCAGGTGAGGGTCGTTGTTGAGATTATTCGAGATACTGATGCTCGAGTCCCTATGCCCACTGAGGAGGTTCAAACAGTGGGTCAGGCCCCCGGTAATTTCATCCCCTGGCCAAGAAGACTGGTCAACTTTCTTGTTGCATCTGAGGTATTCAGTTAGTTGTGTTTTTCTATATTCATAGTTGAAATTATTTATTATTGTTTAAAGATAATGCTTTATTTTTATTCGTTATAGGATGTTGGAAATGATATTCTGCCTAAAAGGTCAGATCCAGGAAGACCAGAGATGTCTGCTCCTGCCAAGGTATTCATTTGACCATTAAATTAATTACGAATGAAATAACTTATCTGTGATTACTAATATATATCTTTGTTGTTTAGGGGATCGACAAAGGGGCACCTGGTGATGTTTTTAAACTTCTGGCTGTACAGGTTGTTACCATGGAGAATGACACAGTTTTGGTAAGGTTGGAACATGATGCCAGTCCAGGTGACGAACTTTATATCCCAAAGATGGAACTTATGGAGATTGTACTCGTTAAAGAAATGGCTAGTTCTGCACACCTATCGTTATGGTGCACGTAAGTACATTTTATTTATAAGTTAAGTAATTAAATTTTAAATACTATGATAATTAACATGTTTTTTCAATATATTAGGTATCTGCATCGTATGTTAGTTGATCAGGGTAACCTCTCCCTTTATGGGTTCATTGACCCCATGTTCATTCAGGGTGATGTTCTCCTAGCATCAGAAGACCCGGTCACCACCATACGTGATATACTTGCCCGAGACGATCATCAATTCTACCTTGTGCCTTATCTCAATAAGTAAGTACCGGTTATTTAATTATAACTATATATGACTTAGTCACTAATTGTTCCGTAAATACAGCAAGCACTGGCAACTGTTGATCTTGTACCCTAGGATGAACATCATGGTCTTCTTCTGCTCAATTGGAAATAAGCCGGCGAATGAACTAAAGCCGATCATTGAAACGTAAGCATTAAAATACTTTATAATCAGTAATGCAGTTGTTTTAATTATATGAAATCTATTAGATATACTTTAATTAATGTTTATTTTGTCATGATAGTTCTATTAATGCAAACCACATGTTGCATGGTGAAAGGCGTCGGGCTATCAGATGGATTATTCCTAACGTAAGATATTTATTAGTTCAAACGCTTCAAATGCAGTGGGTATAATTATTGATTTCTATTTAATTCCTCATATTCTAATTGGGTTTCATTTGTACGTGGTCATGTATACAACGTGGATCATGGGAATGTGGATACTATGTGATGAAGTGGATGTTCGAAATTATCTCCTCCCGGATCACTGAAAGATGGCACGAGGTAAATGTTAATTGGTAACAATTAGAAGTAATAGTTATAGATTCGTTATATGTTTTATGTTAGTTTATTACTTAAAAGATATAATCTTTTGTCCAATTAAACTTGCAGATATTCAACAATCCAACTCCATTATCTGATTCCGACATCAACAACATTAGGAGGCGTTGGGCAACTTTCTTTCTTGAAGTGTACCAACCATAGTTTGTATATATGTATAGTTAGTTTAAAAACTTATCATGTATTAGCTATAGTGTATTTTTGACTGCTCATATGTATTTTGTTATGAAATCTATAATATATCATGTAGCTTTTTGGTTTCTAATTATCTTTGTTGTCTAAATGTAATTGAAGTACATATGTATTGTTCGTAATAAATTCAGTATATATTAATAATATTTAGTGTGTTTTTGTTGTACAAAAGTGATTGTGTTGAGAATATTTAGAATATGTTATTCTGGTATTTATCTGCATTACTGAAACAGGGGAAATGAATGATAGAAATGTAAAAAAAAGAGTTTTAAAAAAAATTAGACTTTATACATCGGTTTTTATGAAAACAGATTTGGAAATTGAAATTTTCACATCGGTTTATGCCTAAACCGATGTGGAAAGTGATATTTCCAATAGGTTACCCATGTGACAAATGAACTTTCCACATCGGTTATTTTGAAAACCGCTGTTAAAATTGTACTTTAAACATCGGTTTTAAAACCGATGTGAAAAGTAACAATAAAAACCATCGGTCTTTTCAACATCCGTTTGAAAACCGATGTGAAAAGCCAAAAATAACCGATGTGGAATCATTTTTCTGCACTAGTGCTCGGAACCATTTAGTTTTGCATTCAAGTACATGCCCTTCCTTTTTCTGCACTAGTGCTCGGAACCATTTAGTTTTGCATTCAAGTACATGCCCTTTTTATTACATTGCTACATACTCTTTTTATTGAACCAAATGGTAAAGTTTATTCTGAAATTTATATTTAACTCATTCAAATTCTCATGGGAACGATCTCTACTTACACTTTATTACTTGTCACAATTGTGTTCACTTGCACACCTTGCATATCACACTTTTTACTGCAACAGAGCATGAGGGAGAATAAGGTCACTAACCTTTAGACTTTCTAAACCATGATGCTCCAGAGAGGAAAAAATAATCACTTGTCGCTTTCCTTGCTCATCACGAGCCCATGCAATATTATCCCAAACAGAAATGTTGTCACCAGCACCAATCTTCCAGCGCAAGCTGTGCTTAAGAAGGGCTCTTGTTTGCCAAAGACTTCTCCAAGCATATGATGGGTTATGGCCAATACTAGAATCTAGGAAGTTACCTTGTGAGAAATATTTGGCTTTGAAGATTTTGTCACAAGAGTATCAGGATGCGTAAGAAAATTCCAGGCTTGTTTACCCAACATAGCTAGATTGAAAGCACTGAGATTTCGAAAACCAAGACCCCCAAACTTTTTTGGCATAGAGAGCTTGTCCCATGAGAGCCATCTAATTCCTTTTGAATCACGGTCATTAGATCCCCACCAAAACGAATTGAGCATTTTTTTAATTTCATCTGCAAGGGAAGGAGGAATGAGATACATACTCATACAATAAGACGGGATTGCTTGAGCCACGGATTTAATTAGAATCTCTTTTCCTGTCATAAATAGAGTCTTCCCTTTCCAAGAGCTAACCTTCTTCCAAATACGGTCCTTCACATAATGGAAAACATTTCTCTTTTCCTCCCTATCATCGAAGGAAGACCAAGGTACTTGCTCACACCAAACCGTTCTTGGACTCCTAAAACATCAACCAAAGCTGCACGCATCTATTGGAAAACATTACGGCCAAACATAATTTCAGATTTATCCATATTAATGGCTTGGCCAGATGCTAACTCATATTTGCGCAAAATCTCCTTGATGTGCCTGATTTCCTGCTCATTAGCTTTAAAGAAAAGGAGATTGTCATCCGCAAACAGTAAGTGAGAAATAATGGGAGCCCGTCTACAATTTTTTTTACCATGAAGATGACCATTCCCCAAAGAATTTTTTATCAAAGAAGATAGCCCTTCGGTACATAAAATATAGAGATATGGAGATAGTGGATCACCTTGTCAAAGACCACGCCCTAGAATCACCACATAATGAGTTGAAGGGACACACATCAAAATCCAATTCACCCATTGAGAACAGAACCCAAGCTTAATCATAATCTCCCGGAGATAATCCCACCAAACCCTGTCATAAGCCTTGCTAATATTCAAAGCTGCATCACCCTCTCTACCCGATCTCTTGCAATTCAAGTAATGGATAATCTCCGTAGCAATGAGAGCATTATCTGTGATTGATCTCCCCACAACAAAAGCAGATTGCTCCTCAAATACACATTTTGTAATCACCTTAGCCATTCTGTTAGCTAAAGTTTTTGCCAAAATTTTATAAATAACATTGCAGAGAAAAATAGGCCAGAAATCTTTCAAAGACTCGGGATTCTCACCTTTAGGGATCAAAACAATATCTATGGCATTTATTTAATTTGAAATCGAGCCATCCTGGAGCCAATGCAAACAAGCAGAGACTACATCATTCCCAATTATATTCCAGAATTTTTGGTAGAAGGCTGCATTAAAACCATTCAGGTCAGGAGCTTTATCAGGATGCATACCGAGAGTGGCAAATTTAAATTCATCAGCAGTAAAATGAGCAATTAAAACATCATTATCATCACCTGTTAGTTTGGCTTGGATGTGATTAATGGCAAGGAGAACCTCACTACGCTGGCTGGTAAAAAGAGTTGAGAAGTACTCATTTGCAAGCCTACCGAGGCCATCTGGAGAGCTCACAATCGTGCCATCAATATCAACTAGGGACTCAATGGTATTAACTTTCCTTCTAGAAGAGGCGGAAAAAACTTGGTGTTTGAATCACCACCTTTTAGCCAATGGGACTTAGCTCTTTGACGCCAATAAGTTTCTTCCTGAACAAGAATTTTTGCTAGACTTGTTCTAAGAGCTGAGAAGTGGTTAACCAAGGCTCTATCACTACAAGAAATTTGACATATACCTACATACACTTTTAGTGACAGCAACTAAAAGCATAGGTATAAGTATCATATAACTACAGATTTAAAATAGACCGTGGGTATAGGTATCATATCCTTACGAATGTCTTGATCTGTTACTATATGTTTTAGTGACAGGTTGTAAACCGTAAGTATAGATTACATATTCCTACGTATGTGTGATTCCGTCACTATACCATTTAGTGATACATTTATAATCATAGCTATAACTGACATATACCTACAGATGTTTGATTTCATCACTATATGCTTTAGTGATAGATTTAGAAACTTTGGGCATAGATTACATATACCTACAGCTGTATATTTTGGTCACTTTAAAGCCACTAAATAATTTTGAAAAAAAAAAAAAAAACACCCGGGAGAATTTAGCCTTCCCTGCGGGATTTTTTATCAACACCGCTAAAAATAATTTTTATCTCTTTTTCTTCAGCCTCATTTCTCATTATTCTTGCTTCACAAAACCCTTGTTTTCTATTGCCCAAATTGTTCGAGCCTCACCACTAACGTCAAGCACCACTTCGAAGCATCCAACTCAGGTCGCTCGTTCGCATCACCTCCACTGACCTCGTCACCACCACGCTCTGCCGCTCCAGCCGCTTCCCTCTGTCGTGCCGTCGCCATCCGCATGCACCACTTCGAAGCATGGGTCAGGTCACCGGTTCGCACTACCTTCGTTGTACCTCATTACCACCACGCTCTGCCACTCCAGCCACGTCCCGCCATCGCGCCGTCTCCATCCGCACGCACCACTTCGAAGCGTCGGTCAGATCCCTCGTTCGCACCACCTCCATTGTACCTCGTCACCACCATGCTCTGCCACTGCAGCCCTGTCCCGCCGTCGCTCCATCTCCATACGCACGCACCAATATCGCTTTCGATTCTTTTGATGATTTTCCCAAAATCGGTGAGTCATGTTTCCTTCAGTTCTAAATTTAATCTTCAATATTTGTTATTGAATGCTATTTGAAGAAGTTAGATTCAGAGCTATCAGTTAAAACATTTCTGATCAAAACATGTAAGAGCTATTTTATTTTTATTCGCAGTGAAATTAAAGCTCTGATGTTGAGAGAAAGACCAGTTTCAAAAATCTGCTTATGCTGTTCTTGATTTGCTCAACAGACATTGAAACTCTATTATAAATCTAAGGTATCATCATTCATTCCAGAACATATGAGAAAGAGTAGCCTATAGTTAATCTCTGTTTGATTTGATCATATTAGAGGATATATAACTCATCATTCTCTCTTAAGGTGCTTAAGGAATCTCTGTTTGTTTGATTTTGTTGCAGAACCTCTCCTTGTGTGTCAATTTTGATTTGCAATGTGAATTAACTTTTATTGAACCTGATGGTTGTTTTTTTAATAATCAATAAAAGGCTTTAAACTAATATCTTTTTCTTAAATAAAAGCTTTGGGCCTTTGGATAAAAGTAACTGATCATAAGATCAGCATGAGTCAGACTATGCGGTTTTACATTTGAGCAGCTCTCTGTTATTCAATGCTGGTGGTTAATTGCTGTTCTTTTTTATAATTCTTAATCTTGTGTTTTTATTGTATTCTATTTGGCTATGGCATCACTTGATTGATATTTTAGGTGTGCTTTATTTTTGGTTTGGTGACTTTTTTGGATGCTGACCTTTTTGTGCGCCCATGTGTCTGTAATTTACCTTCTATGATCCCTTTGTGCAGTGGCACTCCTTGTGATGATGCATTGTTTCTTTTAATGAATTTTTTGCCTTCCAAAAAAAGTATTAACCCTTGTATGTGGAATTAAATCAAAGGAGGGGATTTACTTTTAGATTTGATTAGATTGATTCATGTATAAACCACTGAAAATCATAGTTTAATTGTGCTTTTAAAAATCAGAACAGCAAGTTTCTAATTTTCAAGTTTTGTTATTTTTTAGTTGATTCTGTTAATTTTGTCAAATGGAGTGTAGAAGGTGGATTGGTGATCCATCAACAAAACAAAGTAAAGAATATATTTGAGGGGTTAATAAATTTCTTGAATTCGCGTTTCAAAATTCAGAAGTTAATGGAAATATCTTGTGTCCTTGTACAAAATGTGTCAACCTTCAATCATGTTGTCGCTCAAGTGTCTATGAATAACTAATTGATCCACGTCGCGGATTTCTTAGAGGTTATAGACAATGGATATTTCATGGCGAGAAGCCTATAAGTAGCACAACTGAACAACATACAGATAGAAATGGAGCATGACAAGGATGGGTTAATTCATGATGTTTTTGCAATGCATCCGGTAGATGAGCCATTTAGTGATGAAGGTGGAAGGAATCCACAAGAAGGAGAAAATGAAGGTGGAAGCAATCCACGAGAAGGAGAAAATGCCAATAAGTTTTACCGATTAGTGAAAGAGAATGAGCAAATGCCCTACCCAAATTGTATGAAGTATAGCAAGCTATCCTTTATGGTACATTTGTATCATTTAAAGTGTCTTAATGGGTGGAGTGACAAGTCATTCTCTATGTTACTAGGTTTACCAAGTGATGCTTTACCAGATGAAAATGTTTTGTCAAAGTCATACTATGAAACAAAGAAGACGATTTCAGGGTTAGGTTTGGGGTATAAGAAGATCCATGCGTGTCCCAATGATTGCATATTGTATAGGGACAACTATATTGAAGATGAAGTATGTCCAAAGTATGGTACGTCAAGGTGGAAAACAACAAATGGAGATGTACAAGCTGATGGAATCGAGACTCCTGAAAAGCGAAAAAACTGACCAGTAAAGATCCTTCGATGGTTTCCTTTGAAACCAAGGCTACAAAGGTTGTTCGTGTCCTCCAAAATTGCTGAATCAATGAGATGGCACCATGATGGTAGATTGAATGACGGTTCCCTTAGGCATCCAACTGATTCACTTACATGGAAGGAATTTGACTCTCGATATCCAACATTTGCAGAAGATCCTCGTAACGTTCGACTAGGAGTAGCTTCTGATGGGTTCAATCCTTTCAAGACAATGAGTTTTACTCATAGCACTTGGCCCGTCATTCTAATTCCTTATAATCTTCCTCCTTGGATGTGCATGAAACAATCATTCTTCATGTTATCACTACTCATTCCTGGTCCTAAAGGTCCTGGAAATAACATTGATATTTACCTGCAACCATTAGTAGAAGAGCTGCAAGAGTTATGGGATAATGGAATTGAAACCTTTGATTCCTACAAGAAAGAGTCATTCCAACTCCGTGCCGCAATAATGTGGACTATTAATGACTTTCCAGGATATGCTAACCTATCTGGATGGAGTACTAAAGGTCAATATGCTTGTCCTTGTTGTGGTTTTGAAACTGGCTCACAATGGTTACGTCATGGTAGAAAACTTTGCTACATGTGCCATCGTCGATGGTTAGAGCCTAACCACAAGTGGAGGTCGAATAGTAGGGATTTTGATGGAACACGGGAGTTCAGGGATCCTCCTGGAAGACTTGATGGGGCTGAACTTCTAAGGAAATTGGATGAAATCGGAGAGGAAGGTCTAGCGGTTGGGGCACAAGCGTGGAAAAAGAAGAGCATTTTGTTCACTTTGCCTTATTGGCAATATAATGTGTTGCGTCACAATCTTGATGTGATGCACATTGAAAAAAATGTTTGCGATAACATCATTGGTACATTGTTAAACCAAGAGGGAAAATCAAAAGATAATTATAAGGCACGAGCTGACCTTGTAGACATAGGCATAAGAAGTATGCTTCACCCTCAGTCGAGCCCTAACGGTAGAACAATGCTTTTGCCTAGAGCATGTTATCAAATGACTACCAAAGAAAAAGATGCTTTTTGAGCATCCTCAAGAATGTAAAAGTTACGGATGAATGTTCGTCAAACATCTCACGTTGTGTACAAGTGAAGCAATGCAAGATATTCGGCTTAAAAAGTTATGATTGCCATGTTTGGATGCAAGAGCTTCTTCCAATAGCATTAAGGGGCACATTGCCAGATTAAGTCGCCTCAATTATAGTTGATCTTTGTAATTTCTTTAAACAAATATGTTCTAAGGTATTGAATGTGGATTTTCTTGCACAATTGGAGTCTCAAATAGTTACAACACTATGTCAACTAGAAATTTCCTCCATCATTTTTTACTGTTATGATGCATTTGGTAATTCATTTGGCATATGAGGCTAAGGTTGCTGGGCCGGTACAGTATCGCTGGATGTATCCTATTGAGAGGTATAACTTATTTATTTTTAACATTATATATTAATTTAAATTGTTAAACAAGTTATTTAGATATCTAAAACTAAATTTACTTTCAAGTTTCTTCTTACTCTTAAGTCATTTGTATGTAATATAGCACATCCAGAAGGACCAATTGCAGAAGGTTGTTTAGCCAATGAATGCTTGACCTTCTGTTCGCAATATCTATCTGAGGGTGGAAACTAGGTTCAATAGACCTAACAGAAATGATGAAGAAATTGATTCTACATTGATAGATGATGTGACCTTTTTACATCCTGTTGGGAGACCACTAGGAAGGAAGAGACAACAAAAGTTACAGTTAAGGAAGCGAAAGAGAGTGAGTAGAACTAAGCTTGATGAGAAAGAGTTAACACAAGCTCATAGATATGTGCTTTATAACTATGATGCAGTCGCTCCATTTATAGAGTAAGACACCAATCATATTTCATTTCACACTAGTTTAAACTTTTTTATAACTCCAGTGATTCCATTATCATTATTTTTAGAGAACACATTGGACTTCTTAAGAGACAGTCTCCGCGGTGGCGATTGTCACAATTTGAAATTGATAAACAACATAGTCAAAAATTTAGTGACTGGTTTCAACAAAGGGTGAACACAAAAGAATTGAGTTATTTAAAATTTAGTGACTTTTTTTATATTGTGACTAACTTTTTCTCTTAAAAATTTTTAGATTTATCGCTTGGATGAACAAGGAAGCCCGCAAGTTACTCATGAACTTAGATGGTTAGCCCGTGGACCATCTGAGATATTAAGGAGACACACTGGTTATGCCATTAATGGTTTTAGGTTCCACACAAGGACCAGAAAGATACTTGAAAACACAAAATAGTGGAGTTGTTGTGAGAACTAAGACCTCAAAAACTGATATAATCCAATTGGATTATTCTAGCAAATACAAGGCTGTGTTATTCAAATGTGACTGGGTTGATATCAAAAAAGGTCTCAAGAAAGATAAGTTTGGGAGGACCCTGGTGAATTTCAAATTTTTGAAACATACCGGGAAAGATATTTGTGATGACCCATTTGTTTTTGCGTCACGAGCCAAAAAGGTGTTTTATGTTTATGATGAGAGAAACAAGGATTGGCCTGTTGTTGTGAATGCAAAGGTCAGGGATATATAGGTGATGAGGAATCCAACGAAATTGAAGAAACCCATGAGCAACCAATGCATGATACAAGTGAAGCTACTCAAAATGCTAATGATTTGATTAGGGTGGCAGTTGATGATGATAATGATTTCTTTGAAGTGGATGTTGATGTTGATAATCATATTGAAGATGAGGATGAGGATGAGGATGAGGATGAGGATGAGGAGGGGGATGATATGTTTTAGTTGTAAATGATTTATAGTTTTCTTATAAAATTAGGGATGTTGAATATGTTGATAATATGATTTTATATTTTTCCTATATGTTTTAGTTGGATGTGCAGAATAAATGATTGTTTTGTTGGCTGCGTTTGTTGTGCTTTCTTAGCTTCATAATTGATTTAGGAGTGATGGCTAAGCTGATTCCATATCAGATGCATTTGCCTTACATCAATGTTATAATTTGTGGCTGCAAGTTTTATTTTTTTGAGCCATTTGCCTGAGCCATTTTTCCTACATTTTTTGGGTGCTGTGTAATTTGTCGTCTTTTCATTCTTCACCTGCTTATTTGATACTATGTATTAGAGCTGCAATGGGTAGGAGAAAAAAAATTAAATATTGGGCAACATATGCAAAAAGACTCAAACCAACATGTTCAAGCTAGTGATAGTGAAGGAATACAATCTGTTCCTACTCATACAACCTCAACCCATGTCCAAGGAAGTAATGTTCAAGTAACTCAGTCTAGTCCTAATCATATAGAAGATGTCATACATGAATCTATAGAATCTCACTCCATTCCTTCTAGAATAGAAGATGAATTTGAAGAAGTACAAACTGAAGTACAAATTGAACAAAGTATAAATTATGTCATTTTTATTTTTATACTTTATTTATGTAAACATGATGCTTTAGTTTTTATGCCTTTTGTTTTAATTGTTGATGCAGAACCTAAATGGACTAGAGGCGAAACAAGAATGTTAGATGTATGGGAGATGAATGGTGATGATTTTATAATGGTCAAATTGGACAAATATGGTCGACCCATAGGTGAAGAAGCAACGACTCTTACCCGTTTCATAGGTAGTGTGGTTAGAGGGCATCAATATGCTCCCATCAACTACAAATCTTGGAAGAAAATGCCAGATAAGTATAAAGGAGAGATGCTGAAAATAATAGAGGTATATGTGATTGTTTTCTTAAATTATTTTTGTATCAAAAGCTGTAATTTGAGTTATTTTGTATTTATTGTATTTGTTTTAACATA